>JAUCNO010001079.1:0-32494 GCA_032353835.1 Enteromius viviparus
AGATATTTTCATCTGAGACAGCTCAAACATGCAATTTAGTCTTGGACTAGCTTAAGCCTTGTCTGTGAAACTGGGGGTAAGCATCACAACATTGATGAACCATTTTTTTGTGAACATTTTGCAGTTTTACTCTCTTTACTGTATTCTGCAATACTAATTATACTAAACGGCAACGATGAGCAAAAAATTTTTTGAGAAAAATCTTCTCAAACCCATACTTTTTGATTGGCACCAGAACAATTCTGTAAAACCTCAGCTAAACTGGCTACTAGTTAGCACTCTCCAATAGTTCAGACAGCTAACTGTAAGTGATGTCTCAGTACAATTCTCTCCTCAGCACCAGAAAACTATTCAATTCAGAAGCATCTTCACTGACTAAACACTGGTGTCACACTCATCAAAATGACAAGTTAATGTTTCCCATCCAATTAAGGGAGAATCCAGGGGCCTCGGGAACAGGAAGTGCCAGATATGAATTATACGCTCTGTACACTTGACACCATTAGGCCGTGCGCTCAAGCCCCCAATCAAATCTCATTGTGACAGGCATTAAGGGATTAGGTCGAGCTGCCGGTCAGTGTGTGTGAGAGCGGCGGCTCCCTCACACACTCCCTCACACTCACACAGACACACTGAGGACTGAATGGATAGGTCATTGTGTGGAGGAGGCTGAGGAGCGGGGGGTCCCTGCCAGCTCTCAGGATGTATGAAGGACATGGCACGGGCCACTTCAACTCCACACCAGGTACAGCCAGCACAGATTCACTGCCTCTTTTAGTACAGTACAGTTTGTTTACATCCTAAAAAGAGTGGCGTTCACTAAAATCTGCGTGACTTCTATTTCGTTTGTTGACAAGATAAAACATACAGGTAAAAAAAAACATGAAAAAAGTTGTTGAATGTCTTTAATACTAATATTTTATTAGTTTAGATATAGATACTTATGGTCAGTGTGAGTAACCACCAAGTCTGGCTTGGGGTTTACTTCTTTATGTCAGAGTGGCTGTAATGGAAAAGTGACTGTGCTTATTAAAATCACAGCTGACTTGAGATTTTCGGGAATTTCAGTTAAGAATTTGTGAGGTCTTTGTGGTTCTACTCAGGAAGGCCCAGCACTGAGAATGCTTTGTAGATGTAATTACAAGCTTTGTCCACATGAAGGAGCTGCTTTGTAGTATACTGTACTTGATTGTGCACACTAAAAATGTAAGGACATTCTTAGACTTGTTTCTTAAAATATTGTTTAAAATGGAATTATATATCTGTAAGAAAAACGATCTAAGGTTAATGCAACAGATTATAAAAAGTGTCTATTATAGAGTCATTTATTTAACTAAAAATCAAAGCAAAATATGAAACATATTTTTGTTAATTGAAATATAATGAATTAAACCAATTTCAAAATTTCCAATTTTAAATTACTGAAACTTAATGTTCTAAAATATCTAAATAACTAAAACTGCCATATATATATAAATATATATATATATATAATCCGTTTATATAGCTATATATATATATACAGTATATATATATATATATATATATATACACACACACACACAGTAAATATATATTTTCAAAGTAACTTGATTCAAAATTAAACAATAATAGTATATCAATTATATTAAAATAGAATTAATTTAATTACTTGATTATTTCTATTGTTCTATGTTCTATTTATTTACATTACATTTTCAATCTAATGTTCTCAGTTACTTGAAACCTACTCTATATGCACATAATATCTGACTCTGGATCTAAAAACAATTCTTATAATATAATGGCGTAAGAAATTAACTGTTGGTGATATATCTGAGAATCTAAATGTGATGCATCACTGCAGAAATGCTTACATCATCCAAGATTAATGAAAAAAACATGGTGAAAAAAGATTTTCCATTGCGTCGTTAAAGCGGTTAAGTAATGATCACACTTGTAATATTCATTATACTATTATGTACTTTGTTTTGTATACTATTGTAAAAAAATATAAAAAAAAACACAAATTAGTAAAGGTATGCCAAACCCCAGAACGTTAACTTATAACAACTTTAATAACCACTTAAGCTTTGATAAACTGGGGTAAAGTTAAACTTGTTTGGGTAAAATGTTCTCGTGAGCTGTAGGCTGTGATGAAAAAGTGATTGATTGATGATAACAAGTGAGTGATAACTGTCCACGCAGCATCACTCAGCCTGCAAATATGATTGGGTCAACAGCCAAACCGATTCTCAGCAGAAAAACAGTTAATCATTGAAAGAGCTTTATCAGAAGATGTGATTGATTTACAAAGAGCATTGCTCTAAATGTTTATTGATGCAATTGTTTACTTGCATGATGTGCACAGAGTTACTTGAGCTTTTGTAATGTGATGAAAGTAACAAAGAAGCTTGATCATTTCAGTAGCGTAGGCTATAGTAAAATAGCGTGTAATCCCATAAAGCTGTGATCACTCGAAAAAACAAGCAAGCCAACAGGACAAAATCCAATCAGTGGCTTTATCATGTGTCTGATGTTAAGCATGACATTATTGCAGATAAGCAGAAAGTAACAGCAAAGGTTGGCTAAATGTGACCCTTTTTTGTAAAAAACATATTATTACCCAATGATTTTGAGTTTTAAACTGAAATATTTTATGGAGGCTGTGCAATATTAGGCCCTAGGGGTTTATGATTACCTAGACTACAAATACCGTAATGGGCGAGGACTATGGGATTAACCCTGTTAATCGTTATGGAGGAGGATGGTTTTGTCTCTTAAGAAAAGTATCTCTTTTAAAATTGAACACACTGCTAAAAACACATTTGTATATATATACTGCTAAAAATCACGTAAACAAATTGGAAATTACACTGGAAATATTTTTTATCCTGAAATAACACTGGCAGTATATGTTTTGTTTAAATGCACTGAAATAAACAACAACAACAAAAAACACATTTGAGAAAAAAGGTTGTCAGAAAAAAAACATGAATTCAAGTTGTTTTGAAAATCTGTAGGTCTTAACTGGCCATCATAAAGCCACTAACAACCTCATGAACTGAATCTTGGCAGGAATCACAGGTTTTGCTTGTAAATTCTCTTCATTTGCACCTGAGTTATGTATTAAAAACTTAAAAAGGCTTGAACATTTGTCAAAGCAACCGATCACTTGATTCTCAGGTTCTTGGTGCTGACAAGAGTTTGATTGGCAGATACTTGAAATTCTTAGTTTGATTATCATCGGCTAATTAAATATACAATTAAAACTGAATATAAACCATCAAAAACAAAAACAACTAAAATGTCTTAAATGCTTAGCATCTGACCATCGATTTATACTCGATGGGCCTTTAAAAAGCACCACAGCCTTATGAGACAAAAAAAGTTTAGACAGAGGGGAGGGGCATTATCCACACTTCATCAGCCCCTCCACGTTTAGTATACAGATACATTTTAGCAGTCTTACATTAAGTCATATTAATGCTGCAATTGTATAAAACCGCAAATAGACGCCAAATATGCAATAAAAGATCATTTCCAGTAGGCAAAATTTAACATTTTGCCCCCCAAGGGCATGAGCCGTGTGAGCTTGCAGAATACCAACCAATCTGTTGACAATCTGCTGTGTGTTCACTATGTCGCCATACTCACATATCTGTGCCATTTACAGAGGCTTTTCTACTGACCTCCAATGTGCTTTAGTAAGCATATTCCTGCCGTCTTCTCCCATTCTTTTTTTTTTATCAGATATTCAAAAGCAAAACACTCCTATTCCCATGTAAAACACATTCCCGAGTACTCCAAGAGCATGCTATTCCGTGTAGGCCAACATGTGCATTTCTCATCCACCTTTGTAGTGCTACTTGTTATTCCCATTTGGTCAGACAGGTGAAATGAAAACGAGTCATTGGAGAGAAAGTACAAATAGGCAGTGGTTACAAATGGAGTTTGGTCAGTGGTCGGAGATCCTTATTGTGGAGATAGACAGGACTTTGTTCACAAACTGGAGTTTGAAGTTTCAAAGGGGAAAATAGGCAGAGGAGTTACATCAACCTTCTGACTTTTAGCCCCAGGCAGGCGGTATGGGTGACTGATTATAGGACATGACATCGCTGCCTCATATCACACAGAGAAGACGATCAGGGCAGGACATGTGCTATGTCATACTGTCTTTTGTGATGAGACTCAAAGTACGATTGCACCACGCCGCATGCAAACGTCCGTCTTGCAACACTAATCAGATAATGGTGGAATATTTTAACCGTTTGATGCGTGTTATTTTCAGATAGTGAGAGAGATGCTTTAAATTTGTTGCACTGGTTCAATCTAAGGGTTCGGTCTTTGTGTCATCGCTGATAGAGTAAGGAACAAGTGCGGAAGTACCAGAAGGAGAAATTAGTGGCAGGATTGTGCAAAAATATAAAAACCATGCAAAATTATTACAGTTGTGTTGACGACAACAAGGACAGTGCTGATAATTCTTTGCATGTTGGTTTTGGCGCAAAACATAGATTAAGTCAACATGAAGATTAATACTATAAAATTTTAATTAGCAGTTATAAATGCACATCAATAAAAAAAGTGTAAGTAACTGTTTTGTTTAATTCAGTCTGTCAATGAATGTTGTCAAAATAAAATTAAATAAATATAAAATAATATAAACATTTAAAAGTATGCGTGTGGCAATCAATTTGATAATTAATACAAAATATATTATTGTTAATATAAAATAAATAAAATTTAACTGCATAAGAGGGAAAGCACAAAAACAAATCTTTCTGTTAGATGGTCTATTAATATGAATTCATAAAAGCAAAACTAATTCAAAAGTGATTGAATGTTACTAATTAAAACAATAATGACAGGGTTTAATAATTCATTTCCTTGGAAGCCGTGGGAAAGATATTTTTTTAAATCAATATGATGATTATTAATAACATTAAATGATGTAAGAGGGAAACTTTACTAAAGTTACTCTTTTACAAAAACAAATCTTCCCTTCAGATTGTCAATTAATAAGTGTTCATAAAAGCAAATAAATAAATAATTCAAAATGAATACCTGTTTTACATTACTATAAAGCTTGATACCAGTTAAATAGAATCATCCATACATATTTCTCTCAAAATTCAGTTCATATTACTGCAAGTCCATAAGTGACACACAAATACCAGTTAATATATAATACATAGCTAAACCAACTGTTTTCTTACTCCACATCAGCACATCCTGCAGATTTGTATCTGTTAAATAGGTTTGCACACCAAGCTTTTGCCCATGTGAGGTAATGATCTAATGTAGTTATCAATGCTCGCCTGCTCTGATCGCTGAGGTGCATGTGAGAAAGGGCCATAACTTTACAGCTTATACTTTATAGAGGTCATTCCTTAGTTAACAGAAACATGGAGATGTGTGCTGCGATAAGGAATTTAATGGTGACTCAGATAAGATTTGTCCATTGAGTCATTCCTGTACACTGAATGTCATTATTCGGGTTAATTACTGGAGAAGTGAAGTCATCTTGTACAAAAATAAGGATAAGGAAAATTCCTAAACTAAAAAAAACTGCAAAGTCTTTATCAGATTTATTTTGAGATGCACGAGTCAAAGCTTTAGGCAAGAAACAACCATACAGACACTTCTTCTTGTTCACTTTTTATAAGTCTTTTTATGTCTCTATGAATATGCAAGTGTCTAATGTATTCAAAACCAGCTATCTTGTAAGTTTAGGTGTTTTCCAGCCATTTAAAACCAGCTCAGCACTTTTAAGTCCACAGAGATGGTCAGGTGGGATATGGCATTTACAGATAGTAAACAATGTCTGGGGTGTTTTAGCAAGCTCAACATAAAATACATAATCCCACGTTCTCATTAAATTTCATGCGGTGGAGTAATTTCATTTAAACATAAAACAAACACAGAACACTACTGTGGAACACCAATTACAGCAATAAAGGATCTAAAACAAACTTGATTTAAGCAAGAATCAAGGAAGCTCCTCTGAAAGTAGCTCTATATTCTCTATATAGGCAGGTGGATTTTACTGGCTCTGAACTGAGGAACGATGACCCATGGTTTGTTCTGTTGCTTTGTACTCTTCAAATATACATACTTGCCCCTGTTTGCACTGGCCCTGATACTTATGTACTTGAAGTTAGTACTTGCGTAATTGTTACATCAAATTTTCCTGTTTGAGTAACAAATAGTTTTATCCTCTCCCAAATTTGACAATATGTACAGATATGTACAATTTGATTCCAAAAAAAGGGGTTTCACAGCAAAGCCATTTATGAAATCATTTTGGATTGCTGAAATATTTTTTGTGTGCAGAACATTTTAATAATCTAAGCAACCCTTTTGCAAAGGGAAGCTTGAATGTTAATGTTTTTCCATGGAACTATAGATGCCAATAAAGAAGCTTTATTTTTATAAGAGTGGTTTGAATGCCAATATGTGGAGATAATAACAGAAGGGAAAGGAATAAAATGATATGTAATATAATAGAGTAACGTAAAATAATAAAAACCTTACTGTGTTCATTGATATAACAGGAGAATACATGCAATTCTACTGTAAAATGCCCAGAAAAGAAAAAAAAGTATGAATTGTGATACAAGCGACAGTAAAATAAATACAAATAAGTTAAATGTATTGATTGACTTACTTTTTGATTCATTGGCAAACAAGTAAATATTTTCTTCATTTGTAAAGAGATTAATACTTTTATGTCACAAGGATGTGTTAAATGGATAAAAGATTTGAAATTAGATTTTAAAGTATATTAATATATGAAACCAATATTAGAAATTCACAACATTACTGTTTTCTTATATTTTTGATAAAAAAAATACAGCCTTGATGACCATAAGAGACTTAGTTAAAAAACATTAAAAATTAAACTAATCCCAAACTTTTGAACCACAAAGCATATTAACATTTTATTAAGATACAGCATTAAATGTCCAGAAACGTTACTTTTTACAGTCAATTTCTGGCAACACAGCTGTCAGTGTTTTATCACAAATTCTCCTAGATATCTTACTGCCTAGCAAATGCTGGTTTGATGAGAAGTAAACAGTCTCTAATGTATAACAGGAATGGAGTTGTGCATCACGTGCACATGCAGAAAGTTCAACAGAACAATGAGCTCTTTTACATAAAGACCACAAATTTTACTCTGTGTGAGTTATTGCTGTTGTTTATTGTGCTAGAATTAACAGAGATTTAGCAAACACGTTATTTGCACGTTGAAACGCAGACCATTTACTTGTAATCTTATACATCAGAGTCAAATATGAATGCCTTTTTCATACTGTCTAATATGTGTCAAGACCCAGGCGTCATCTTTTTTGACCCCTAAATACCTTGTTGGGGAACTGAGATAGAAAGCATTGAGACTGGCTATATTTTTCTAGTAGTGAATTTAGGGCAGTGAGACAAAAAATAAAACAGTAAACCCCCATGTTTGTCTCCGTCTCTGAAAAAAACAACTCTGATTTGGCACTTTAATCATTAACATAAGAGCCATCCCACTTCAGAATGGGGCCGTGCCCTGGGAGGAGGCCCGGACTGTCAATCACAGCAAGCCTCATCTTTGCCCTTGAGGACATGGCCCATGTCCCTCAGAGGTGTCTACCCCTCCAAGAGGAGGGGCTTGGCCTATGAGGGGGTGTCCAAACGCTGTGGAGAGGACAAGTCTTTACCCCCAGCATCAGGTAGCTGAGAATGCGTTTGTCCAAACCACTAGTAGACATGGAGATGGCAGACTATAGCGAGGCCTTGGACCCAGCCTACACCACCCTGGAGTTTGAGAACATGCAAGTGCTTGCGATGAGCACAGGTGAGTCATCCGCTCAGACCCGTGGTGAACTTTGAGACCTTTAGTGACTTATATAGGCTAGTATATAGTATACGGTCAAGCGTGGGAGGCAGATGTTTAACAGGGTTGATAGGCTTAAGTGCCAATTGGCAAGTTCGTAACCTTTTGCACAGAGCACCCAATACTGATTGTAAAAGCCAATACAAAATGAATTTTTCAGGGGAAGATAAGAAGCACAGCATGCTCTGTCCTGCAGAAACGGTACTCTGACAGGAGAAGAGGTTCATTCATCTCTTCTTGCTTGTTCTCATGCAGTCGGCTTGGGATAAAATGACTTGTTTGGATAATATTTCAAGAGAAGTTTGACACCAGGATGAATGATTACTAAGCAAAGAGGGTGTCATGTAAATGTTTCACAGCTAAGTCTCCCATGTCTAGGTTTTGTGCAACAAATTGATATCCAACCAGTATCGACCTGGCAAAGTAATCTAATATGTATGGTAAAGTTATATTCAAGTTAAGCAGTAAGAGTCCAATTTATGAAATGTTTACATCTGAGTTAGATTGACATTTGAAAGTAAAATTACATTTTATTTATTTTTTTGACTGACCCAAATAATGAGGTTAAATTGTCATTCATTGTGGAGGGTGTTTATTTAATAGTATATTTCAATATATATATACATATATATATATATATACATTTTAACAGTTTAGGGGAAATCACAAATTTTTCTACATCCACATAATTACCAACTAATCACTTACACTGATGAGCCATTTAACAACGTTTTGCCTTTAATCATTGCTCAGGTTTTAATGTAATTATCTTTGATTACGTCTAATATAATAATAAAAACAATACAAAAAAAACATTTCACACATCTTTAGAAATCATTAAATCATTATAGTAAAAATCTTTTAAAATCGAACTGACCCATAAGAATGACACATTACTGTTATTTTTCTTTGGTTAAATAGGTCATCAAGAACACTAATAGAGTTCAGATAATCTAAGATGATCTTGTTGTAGCTTTTGTGTTTAGCACTAATCACTTCTGGATTACTTAGCAAACAGCCCTTTCCAGCTCATGTTCATTATGACTATTCACTGCCAATTGATTTAGCTATAAAAAATGTCTTCTTGAGAGTATTTTTCACCTCATGACCTTTCCCCTATTTACTATAACTCTGATTGGTCTGGAATCAGGAATCTGATTGGTTCAATCTACACCCCTGGTATTAAGTCTCAATCAGAAAAAGAAGTGCTTCAAAGCATTATATACACACAAACGCTGTGAAACACTTTTTTTTCTGAATGAGTAATAATAGACTCATGGATTTTAAGCAGCTTGTCTTTCTCACATTTTTTTATGGCTTGAGAGGAATAGTTAAAAACAGAAAATTAAAAAATCACTAAATTTAAGATTCTCCACGATTTCAGACTCCTCACCAGCTGAGAGTGCCAACATGAATGTTGCCAATCACTTAGGGGCCGGCACCCTATGCGCCATCTGTGGGGACCGGGCCACAGGAAAGCACTACGGGGCCTCCAGCTGTGACGGATGCAAGGGGTTCTTCAGACGCAGCGTACGCAAAAACCACATGTATTCCTGCAGGTCAGAAACCTACATTTTGGCTAAATCTATGCCACAATTCTGCAAAAAAAACATGTTTCCATCCAATTTATCCAATGTCAAAGTAAACCTTATTAATGCTTCCATACAGATTTAACAGACAGTGCATAGTGGACAAAGACAAGAGAAATCAGTGTCGGTACTGCAGACTAAAGAAATGTTTTCGAGCTGGGATGAAGAAGGAAGGTACTTGCTCATGCGGTTAGATTTCATTCATGTAATGCTGTTAAAAAAACCAGAGATTAAATCCCCCTGCCCTGTATGGGAGGTTAGGAGATGAGGTGGCGCAAATGAGAGATGTTGCAACATGAGGGAAAGAGTTAGCGAGAGACATTTTGTTAATGTTCACTCAACAATGCACTGAGGTCTATGTCTTGTTTATGCTGAACAAACAGTTTAGAGCCATCATAACTGCACACTGATAAAAAAAGCGCAACCTTGAGGACTCCCCCCTCTCACAAAGTCAGCTAATATCCCTCATCTCTGCTATCTCAACTGGTTGTAAGAACTGGTTCACTGCTACTGATAATGAAAGAGTATATTTCAGTGGTTTAATCAGAGCTGTTTTTTGTCAAGATAAACCTTTTATGTGTATTTGTAATAAACTAAAAGTGAATTTGCTGATTACAAGTGTTCCTCTCATTCTCAGCTGTGCAGAACGAAAGAGACAGGATTAGCACCAGAAGGTCCAGCTATGAAGACAGCAGCTTACCCTCCATAAACGCACTCATTCAGGCGGATGTCCTTTCTAGACAGGTACACAGTGTGATTCAAAACTAGGTTCAAATGTGTAAAACATGTTCTCTTTACCTAGTTTAACATAAAGAGACTACACCTCTGAAAAAGAGTAAACACTGTGGCACAGCTATCAAAACATTGCCTTGTTTGTTTGAGCATCCCAATCAGAACTGCATAGTAACACATGCTCGACCAACAGCATGGGATTGGGGCACAACTATCTGACCAATGGTAGACCAGGAGATTGTTTAGGAAACCTGTTTGGAAATATTTCTGCAAGTTCACTGGGTGTACAGTAGCTTGAGGCACAGAAATTACTAAATTCACCTATACGACTTCCATTTATAAATCTAAAATTCTCCCAAATGCTACTGCACAGATCTCCTCACCTGGTCCTATCTTGAATGGCGACATCAGAACGAAGAAGGTAGCCACTATAACGGATGTGTGCGAGTCTATGAAACAGCAGCTGCTGGTGCTGGTTGAATGGGCTAAATACATCCCAGCGTTCTGTGACCTTCCCCTGGATGACCAGGTAAGATCCCTCTTATTAAGAGATAAGCACCTCTTATTTAGCTGAAAATTTAATCCCACTATTTATAGAGAAAGAGAGATATTTCATAGATATTAATGCCAGTTGGCTCATATTTTTGGATCAGTCGGAAAAAAAGTTCAAAGATCCTTAATTTGGGTGGTTAATGTATTTAGATGGCTCAGGTTAGAATATGATTAACTGGTTTGAAAGTCACATCTCTTCTTGAGACATTCAGAATCATTAACATGCTGTGCACTGAGACATGATAACTGATCAGTGTTTTAGCTGTGGGTGAGAGCGTCTCAAACTGCATCTTCTCACACAAACTTGATACGGATACAGGTGTGAAAACCAACTTAATTTTGCCTCTATAACTACTTAAAATCTATCTCCATCTAATCCTAAGTAAAAAAAAGAGCTCTTCTGGTTATAGAAATGACTCTAACCAAACAAATGCTTGCTCATTTGCATCAGGTGGCTTTACTGCGAGCTCACGCTGGAGAACATCTCCTGCTAGGAGCTGCCAAACGCTCCATGCTGTATAAGGACATTTTACTATTAGGTAAGATTTTAAGCAATATACATTGGAAATATGGATATGACAGTCTTCTGGTCTGAAGCTATTTTATTAAAGTTTTCCCACACAATTTTCCATGATTCTCACAGGTAATGATCATATAATTCCACGAAATTGCTCCGAATTGGAGGTGAGCCGCGTGGCTGTAAGGATCCTTGACGAGTTAGTCCTTCCCTTCCAGGATCTCCAAATCGACGACAATGAATATGCCTGTTTGAAGGCTATTGTATTTTTCGATCCAGGTACATGCATTTTCCTAAACAGAGAGACCAAAACAGCAAAATAGTGAGTTTTCACTGATCTAATGTGTTGGCCTTTCTCTATTCATCTAGATGCAAAGGGTTTAAGCGACCCCAGCAAGATCAAACGCATGCGATACCAAGTTCAAGTTAGTTTGGAGGACTACATAAATGACCGGCAGTACGATTCGCGAGGGCGGTTCGGCGAGCTGCTACTTCTGTTGCCAACGCTACAGAGTATCACCTGGCAAATGATCGAGCAGATCCAATTTGTTAAATTGTTTGGAATGGCGAAGATAGACAATCTGCTACAAGAGATGCTTCTAGGAGGTAACTGATTTCTGTTAATGAAATAAAACTTTGTAGAAAAGTGCAAAGTCATGGCTATCAGACAATTGCGGCACAGCACTGTGTATTAACTTTGAATAGCTGTCAAAAGCTGCAATATCCGAGATGCATGATAAACATCTGGGAACAACAGGAACAACTTGTTATAAAAGATAAAAAGGCAGCCTAGAACTACTGGTCTCTTAATAATCTGCTCTACATAACTGAAAAAACAAGCTGATTCAGATTTTTAAAGGAGACTCTCTTTTTCTGTCAGGTTCTGCTAATGAAGCTCCTCATGCCCATCATTCTCTACACCCACATCTGGTCCAGGAGCACCTCAGTAACAATGTCATAGTCACCACAAACATGGCCACTCCAATTCACAATGGCCAGATGTGTAAGTAACTCTATCTTGAACCGAGTGAAAGAAAAAGTTATGAAGGAAGACCTAACAGAAAATATCTAGGATCTTAAAATGTGAAAACTAGGTAGTCAGAGACAAACAGGCTTGTTGGAGTAATCCCTGCCAAAATTGTAGAAACTAATCAGGATTATTTTGTCAAAGAAGGCTACTGTAATGCTTTTCTACCCTAATGCCTTCAGAAATTTCATAAGCATGCTTATTCCGTGTCAACCAATGGTTTCTTTCTTTCGCATGTTATCATGCTATGCAAATTATGTTTATTTAAGGTTTCATAATACCCCTATGTGAACCCTTGATTTAATGTATCGCCTTTTTTACCCCCACCAAACAGCCACTCCGGAAACTCCAATCCCATCTCCCCCGACGGCCTCAGGCTCTGATCACTACAAAATGGCACCGGGGGTTATAGCCACAGTGCCCAAGCAGCCAAGCTCCATCCCACAACCAACCATCACCAAACAAGAGGCCATCTGAGTACACAGAGAATTACATCAAGTTATTTAACTTGGTACTATGAATAGGCTGTGCTAAGTGTGGCAATTCATTCTCATAGGCATCTGGACATGGTAACACTGACATTTTTATTCACTAGCTGGTAACTTTACGTTTTTTTGGAAAAGAAACTGTGAAATTGTTCAGAATTTCCTATTTTAAGAACTTTAGGCCAAAATAACTGAGTATAAAGGTGTGCAACAATCACACGTTAAATATATATATATATATATATATCTTTAATTTGCTGGATGTATGTATGTTATAGAACGAATTAGTGGTGCATATTTATACTACCCAAGAAGTCACAATAGAATTCAAAAAGTCAGAAAGGACCATATTATACAAAGGCTATGCAAGTTTTATTCTTCTTTCAAGGAGAGTTTAAATTCCATAAATGTTACAGCAGGCCTGAATGTGATCAGATGTTTGTTTTATTGTACAGTATTTTAAACAGCATCCTTCTGGCTCTTATAGTACTTTTACAGTAGCCTGGTAAAATACATAACATTTTGTGCCTTGGAAATATTGTTATTTACCAAAATGCTGGTAATTATTTTATGTATGCTAAGAGTATGTGCATTTCATATTTTTCTGTTTGTGCCATACTACAATTGTAAATATAATGATTTCCTTTTTCATAAATGGATTTAGTCTATTTTATGGTAATTATTTTAGGATTAAAAACATTTTTATCTCCTGTTCAACCCCTTAACTGGAACTATATAGAGATGTGTATGTATACATACAGTAAGAGAATGTCAGACTCATTTACAGTTTTACTTATTGGTCATTTACTGCCAATTTACAATGACTGCCTTCAGGGAGAAGAGTAATTTCAAACTTGCAATGTGAACTGATATTAAATGTCAAGGCTATATTTTTACATAAAAGTGTGCTGTTGTTTCTTTCCATTCATATCTCTATAATTATCTTTTTGAATCTTATCTTTAGGTCACACAAGCTGCTATAGTCTAATAACAAGTTTTTAAGAATAGTTTAAGATGATTGATTTATTTATTGTTCAGTAGGCACCTAAATTGTTATCATGCATACAGCATTTCCTTCCCAATTTTTTTAAGAAGAAATTTTTAGGCTCATAATCCTCTACAGGCCGTAAAACTGCTTCAAAACAAGATGATAAAAGTAAGTGTACGTGGCAGAGAATGGTCAAGGATTTTTAGTGCTGGGGGTGTGTGCTTCTCAACACTGATAACAGACAATAAAACAATTCATAAAGCAGGCGCCTTTACTGATAGTTTCTCTTAAGAAATCTTTGTCAAGAATGATATAACCAGATGTGCCAGTTACTGAATGAACCTCACGTTAATCACATTTATAATTCAATAAACCTGGTGTCAAGTAAAGTTCAAGATGTAGCCTTATTCAAAAATTTTATATAATAACTGTTTAACACCTAGGGCACTTGGATGGGTCAGAATGTGACAAATGGGGCCTATTAACAGCATTTTAAAAAATAGATATTTATAACCTAAACCAACGCCACTTTTGCGTAATGCACAAATATCCCCTTACCTGTACCCTCTTGCCTTACCTGCTACCTCGAACCAGAGCCGTCTCTCTCTAAAAGGCTCTGCTCCGAACACTTGCTGTGTCTGCTGTAATTGGTCAAAAAAACACATAGTCCCGCCTCAAAACCCTCCCCATTGGTTGAGCCAATGTTGCGCTGTATAGATGCTAAAACAATCCGAGTAATGTTTTGATCCAGTCATTGAATCAAAGAGTTTACAGATCACAGATCACATAATTGCCTCTGCATATTAATTGGGATTTCTCAAGGTTTTATATCGAAAAATTACACTCTTCGGCTTTAAGGGATGTCTGTCGTCATACATCACATGATAGAGAATGACCAATGGTATAACGGCTTCGCCCTGTACACGGAACTGATTGCGGATTTTTTTAGGTAGGTTTCGTTATGTTCCCTGTTTGATTCCTGTTTAGTTTCACGTAAAGGGAAACACGAATCTATTAGGATAAATATAACCATTCAGCATCTTAGAATACCAAACGTGTCTTTTATATATGTAGTTATTACTGTAATTTATGAGCACTACAGGAGCGCCAAAATGATATATCATTGATTTAACGTTAGCTGTGGTTCTGACATCAGATATTAAATGGTTTTTTTCTTATTCATGTAATAGTGCAGTTAATGTTTAAGCATGTAAATCCAACTACAATTGGTTTTCATAAAATATCTTATTCAGGAAATATAGTAGAAAATAAGACCAAGAATAAGTTATTGGTCATCAGGTACATTGTCCCTGTATAATTATGAATCAGCAAAAATCTAGCATTTACCAACAAACATGATTGATTTTCCCACTAGTGTTTTGAAGGGAATTGAAAATACTTCTGAATTACTTCAAGAGCTTATACAGTCTCCAAGACGTAGTACAGTAAAATGACTTAGTAATATAATTAATAATTTTTAAGCTGAATCAACATAAAAACTGCTTATTTATTCCTTATTTACTGTAATTGTATTGTATTATTTTGAGACAATTGCATATTGTCCATTTTCTTTATTAACAATTGGCCATAAACTGCTCTATGCTTGTCATTTAAATTATATTTAATGAGATTTGCATATTTCTATACACAATATTTCGATAGCCCATGGCAGACCAAAATGGTCACATTGATCTTGGCCCACCAAGGGAAGCAGTGGCAGGTGTAGGCTTCCCAGCTCCTCCCCCTCCCATCTACGCCTGCACCCTGACTCCTGAACTTGTGGCCAAGGCACGGGAAGAGCTCCAGGAGAAGCCTGAATGGAGGCTCCGGGATGTCCAGGCATTACGAGATATGATACTAAAAGACCACCCCAATCTGAGGACAAGGTTAGACGATGCATTCCTGCTGCGTTTCCTCAGGGCCAGAAAGTTTGATTATGACCGGGCCCTTCAGCTGCTCTTGAATTATCATGCCAGCCGGAGAGCCTGGCCCGAGGTGTTTCAGGACCTGAAGCCCTCCACAGTGAAGCACGTCCTAGATCTGGGTTTTCTCACTGTCCTGCCCAGACCAGACCCTCATGGACGTTACATACTGTGTCTACGACCAGGTAATGCTGAAGACAAACGTTACTGTGCATGCGTGCTTTCGTGGCTTATCTTCCGGTAGACATCCAAATAGAATCAATACAAACAGCTGAGACCTTCTAGTGTAGATGATCTTTTTTGATAACAAGCAAAATATGTTCGCTCCGTAAATCAGAAGAAATTTATCCATGCACACAAGCATGTTATAATTAAGATGAAAAGAAAAATTTTTCAACAAACATTTGTTCTTGTCTTTTGCTTTCCTAGGTAAATGGAAGCCTAATGATTACCCATTTGTGGACAACATTCGGGCTATTTATTTGACATTAGAGAAGCTGATTCAGCCTGAGGAAACCCAAGTGAACGGAATAGTTATCCTGGTGGATTACACAGGAGTTGGCCTCTCTCAAGCCTCTAATCCAGGACCGCTTTTGGCAAAGAAAGTCGTCGGTATTCTTCAGGTAAGACATTGAAAAAGTAGCCCACAGATTATTTACGATGAAGTCATTGATTCCTGACTGCTTCTTTTGTGTTTCAGGATGGTTTCCCAATCAGAATAAAGGCTGTAAACATTATAAATGAACCACGTATCTTCAAGGGTATTTTTGCAATAATTAAGCCATTTCTGAAAGAGAAAATGGCAGAGAGGGTAAGTAACCGACGTCTTATCCTGATATTTACAAACAGACATTTCCAACGCAATAATACTAGAAACAAGGGCCTGTCTTCTCCCAACAGTATGTCCTGCATGGTTCAGACTTGGCCTCTCTCCATCGAGTCATTCCTCAGTCTGTGCTGCCACAAGAGTATGGAGGGGTGGCTGGAAGACTTGACATGTCTGCCTGGTCCAGAACGCTTCTGGAAGCTGAGGAAGAGTTTGTGGTGGAGTTCTGTCAGCCTGATCCTCTGGAGGGCGTCGTTCTGCCAGACTCTATGCTGTTTGAGGGAGAGCAAGCTGGCGCACATGGAGAGGACTCCTTCAGACATCTACGTTCCCAGCTTTATTATTGTTACTGACCTCCGGGCAGTGTGCAATGGCTTTTTTTGAAACATTTGTTTAGCTATGACCAACTATGTATTGACAGGTCACCGTATGAGTCTGACTTTCCAGAATCTAGTGCAGACGGCTTTTTAGATGCTAGGTGTATTCTTATTGCTTTGGCTATTCTGGTTACCATGTGTTTTAAAAACGTGATTCAAAATCATTTTCCGAATACTCACATCTTTGGGTTTTAATATGTGTCTGTATTTGTTACAATAAGTATTTAAATGTCTAATGTAATGCTCAGCACTACGTCATTCTTATTTCATATCACAAAGCAAATATTGCTTGCCTTAATTGGCGGTGAAGGGAAAATTAGGTAGAAATGTTAATTAAATAAAAGATTTAGATAGCACATTGGAGACAGTGGCTCATGTCACTTATATCCAAGGCAATAACGATGTGCATTTTTAAATTTAAAAGCCTTTTATCATACAAAGAACAAAATAATGACCATGTTTAGCTCCAAAATATTGTTTCCCTTATTTATGCCTTTCACTCTTTGTGTGTTGCATTTTTTGTACACACAAAACCGTTGTCATTATAAGTTACATGATAAACTTTAAAACTGTTTAGACATCAGATAGTGGTACAGCATAGATCAAGCTGAGGTCTGTTAGCTCATTACATGTATCAACTACACAATATATAAGTTAAGTGGCTAATTCACAATGAGTGTTTGTATATTGTCATTTGCCAAATTGTTCAGATGAATATTAACTTTTAATGTGGTATACACCTTGTAAAGATAACTGTTTTATTTGAGGTTTTAAGGGATGTAATTTTATTTTTTGTCTCACTGAGCACATTTTATGCCTTATTTTTAAGCCTTACGTTTAAAGTCAGTATTGTAGACATATTTAAATATTTTGTGAAACAGTCAATAAAGATGATTAATTTTCACAGTTTAAGAAATGAAGTTATTTTTAAAAGAAGTGCTGTGTATAAAGGAGTTCACCAGAAGATGGAGACATTCACCATCTGACAGAAACTTCATCCAGAAGCACACTTCCTTTCTTCATATAGCTGGAAAATGTCTTGGAAAAAGCCTAAAATCCTACAAAAATAGTAAAACGCCTTACGTTATCTTTTTAAAGTATATTCTAAAGGAATTACAATGCTGAGTTTGTTCATTTTTGCTAACAGTGGATGCTAAGTTTCCATAATAAAACATTTTCATAAAAAAACAATCACTGTAGCATTTTAGTTTTGGCGGAAACTGGTTACCATGGTAATTTTGTGAGGGTATAGTCGCAGTCACGTACTGCAGCTTGGAAACTTGCTTCCTTTTCATATATCTTCCTAAAAACAAACATTTCAGCATGCAGTTTACTCAAAGTTACTGCTCAGCGCACAATCTTTTCCGCGCAAGCAGCTCCGCGTGAACAGAGCGAAGTGTTGTTATTGGTAAGAGAGCAGACGGAGTGTGATTGGCTGTGGGATCTCTCCATTTTGGAAACAGCTGTTTAAAGCCCTATCCCTCGTTCTCATTGTGTTCAGCAGACTGTCAGTGGAGCCTGGAGCGTTGGATGTGACCAGGAATCTCCGACAGGATCAAGTAAAACCCATTGAATCGAAGTGTGGAATGCGGGAAGAGCTTTGGGAAATGAAGGGGAATCCCGACAAAGAGTGAATGGCGTATGGCGTAGTAACAAGTGGAAGAAAGTGAAGCGGATCAAGGTTAGTGCTTTTTACAGTGATGATGGATGATTACAGCCCATATAGTTTAGCTAGTGAACCAACAAGCGTTACAGATGTAACCGAACACACCGACGCGTTACTTTTTGGAGGACGCTGCCGAAGATATGCTGGAATATTGTGGCTAAATTGCAATTTTGCGATGATTCGTGACGCTTCTTTGTATCAGACTTTCAAGTATGAAGGAGGAGGAGTGAGTGATGTAAGGGCTTCTTTGGTTTCCAGCATTTGTACGTCTGCAAAATATTCAAAACAAATTGAAATATTCTCTGATCTAAATTTGTAGATGGTGTTGGTTTAATAAAATGCTTGTTTTTTCTTTACTTGGCAACTGTTTACTAGTAGTTCCAGAAGTGTTTTTGCTTTTATAAGCAAACCACAAGGTTTACCAATGTGCATTCAGGAACCTTAAAGGGACTGTTCGCCCTAAAATGAAAATTTACCTACCCTCATTCTTCCAGCCTTTATTATGTGGATCAGAAAAGGAGATGTTTGGCGAAATGCAAGGAATTGACAACCTGGTCACCCTTTTAAAGACTCTTTTTCCATATATAATGCAAGTGAATGGTGACTGGGACTGTTATTCTGCCTGACAAAAATAAAGGTTACTGAAGAAAAAAAAATGAATCAGATTTGTATCTGCCCCTTTGTTGCAAGAGCCTTTATACTCTCTTATTTGGAAGAGGAGGGGTGTCTTGACAAGTTTAGACATGCAGGGTAGTAAGACATTCAAGGGTTGGTTCAGATATCCTGTACTATTATTACAAGTTATTCTTTCATGATTTACTAAATAAAACGCAAAACAAAATCTATTCATTATGTAAAATTATCTCTTCAGAACACTTGGGTTAAACCACTAGATTCATATGGATTTTTTTTAAAGATAACGCTTTGTACTTTTTGAAGCTTGCTAATTATAGTAAAACTCTTAATAGATGGGCATAAATGATGAAAAATAAAATGTGTGTATATTTGAATCATCTTTATTTCAAAATAGTTTTGGAATGAAGTTTGGGTAAGCTGTGGAACAACATTTTTGGGTGGTACTATCTCTTCACAAGTGTTTTCCATGAGCTCAACAGTAATATAGTAACAATGAAGGCATCAGCTATGCCACTTTCAGTGTTTCAATCATGTATGGAAATTTTTATTATGCTAGAGTGCTCTGGCAGCATACTCCTGAAGATGTGCCAAAGACATTTCAGAAATCAAATGTTGTCAATTTTAGTCTGTGTTTGTGAGTGACCTGTTTGTGCTCATCTGCGCATTTAATATGCAAGATGGCCTGTTTTTCGTTCCTTGACTTGTGAGCAGTCAGTTGTTTAGGTCACTAAATTCATAGGACCCTTGAGCTGGAAGACAGCACGAACTTGATTCACTGAGGCGTTTTGATGAGCTGCACGTCAACCGCGAACCATCCGAAGCGGAGCTATCTCAAACAGTCACTTCATTGTCATCGGCTTTTTAATTTTTCATAGTCATGTGATCTGTGTAATCCAGACGATTCGTCCGCAGCTAATTCTGCAGAGTGGATGTTAATATTTGATGGTGCAGTGGACGTTAGGCTGAATTAAACAGATTGGTGTTTTAATTAACATTACTGTAACTGTCAGCTTGTTCTGTGCAGCTGGTGTCTTTTGCTGCTCTCATGAGCTTGGTTGTCCTACTTTCTATCTATGGCCCAACAACTTTACTAGCAACTGCTGTTTTGGACCTCTGAGTCAAAAGAGATTATTCCAGCAAGTCATCATCCACTTGGCGGCTTCTGCTAGAGTATGTTGATGAAATGGCATGTAGTGGTACTCAAAGATGTGTTGTGACTATTATCATTCATCATTGTGATCTAGCAGAAGCATTATCCTCTGCTGGCAGCACTCACTTTGGTTAGAGCTCTCGTGGCTCTTTGCTTTAAGTGAAAAGTTCATTTGCATGACCACGTCCAGGTCAGTCTACTGCAAGAGTTTTGCATTAGTACTTCGGCCATTATCATGCCACAGTATCACGGAGGTTTTTGTTTCGATTTGTTTTCATCTCTATTTTTATGTAGGTTTTGCTAGTCGGTGTAGTGAATAGGCTACTTAAGAGTCTCTCATTTTGTTGATGCATGAATTTAAATGTATAAATCACCCGGCTCAAAGCAGAGGCTATTTGTGGGGTCTTTCACTGGTAGCTTTTGACCCGGTAAGCTTCACAAAAACGCATTGGTTGTGCTGAAAATATTTGGTGTGCACAAGTGCTTTGATTGAGTTTGTGTCTTGAGGGCCTCATCAACAAGGCTGTTGATATTATAACATCATTGTTGGGAAGCAATTCTCCACTCAGTTATAGCCTGCTGGGAGGGCTGTTCAGATGATTATTATTATTGCTCATGAAATTTACAGCTTTATAGTATCAATACAATTAAATGCATACAGCTTTATATATCTTGCCGGAATTTACACAGCTGTTGCTGAGTAAATCAGGCTTTGACATTTTGAAATTCATATGAAATGTATGAATCTATATACACAGTTCTCCTGTGGATGTCCTTGTCAGTCTTATGGTAGTATAGCATTGTTTATATACTATCAAAGTGTTTTTTAAAATTCATATTTGAAATTAACTGGTAAATATAAAAATAAAAGCTTTCTTTTTTTTATTTGTTACTTTTTTTTTGTCATTTTGTTATGTTATCTGTTATCTAAAAAATTTTTTTATAATTTAGTGCTTTTAGTCGTTTTCCATATTTTAGTTATCACTTTGTTCAGAGAAACTGTATTTATGTATGCAGCACATTCTGAATAAATTAAATTACATGCATGCTCTTTTTTTTCAGTATTGCTAGTTCTGGCAAAAATTAATTAAAAATGTAATCATCTCATTAATTCTCATTCATGTCCTTGACACCACACAGGAGCACATTGAATTGCAAAATGTCGGTGAAGAGACTCTTGTGTTTTTGCTTGTTTATTTGTTTATTAATTTATTTCAATGTTTGAATAAAGAAGCAGTCTCCTCCTCGCTCTTAATCTTCTTCAGTGTTTATAGTGCACATTTATTGTTGGGGGGAATGCATATGCTTGCAATAATAATGATAATAATATGTTGTTGTTATTATTATTTTTATTATTATTATTATTATTAGAAGCCTATTCATTTTATTTTTATTTTTTTAAAGTTGCATTGCACTTGGCACAAATAAATGCAATATTGGCTCATTAACCTGCTTGCATGGCTCATATAACCACATTCTGATATTATTCAGACGTTTTATACCCATATAAACCTGGTCAGTGTGGTTTTCATGCACTTATGCAGGCTCAGGCTAACACCGTTGGTCAGATTAATTTAGGCTGTCATTCAAGATTTGAAAGCTTCTCTCAGGATGTGTTTGGCTTGTTTTCCTCTCTTCTCACAACTCAGAGCAAATCAAATCACTTTACGCCCACATCCTCCCTGATCTGTGGGAGAGAGGCGTGCTGCAGCTGTGTGGGATCCGTTCGCTGCGGAGAGAGAGAGAGAGAGAGAGAGAGAGAGAGATGGGAAGGAGAAGGAGAGAGGCAGACAGAAAGAGAGAGAATGAGAGGAGGCTCTCTCATAAACACTAGGATCAGAGGACGCCGCTTTCTGTTTCTCGTGTGGACTAAAATAAAACTGTCTTTATTCAGCAGGTCCTCGGGAGAGCTTTGTAGCACCATGTCATTAGCATTTGGAGTGCGTTCGGTAAGTAATTGAAGCTGTGTACTGCGACTATAAGTTTGGATAATGGTTGTAAGCTTGAGGTATAGATAATTGTAAGTGAGAAAAGGGTTAAGGATGGGACAGCAAAAAGAGGAAACACACAGTGACAGGTGATCTTTAAGTCTTAACAGCTGTTTAGCTTCGTTTGCTTGTCTAGGATTACTTTTTAGTGGCTGGGTTTGGTGGCCGTGGGCACTGGGTGGAAGATCTCACCTACATGCGACTAAATTATTAAACTATCATAGAATTGTTTAATCACAAGGATGTTTAGTTTATCTCCTAATATTTCGTTGGGCCTGCAAATACAGTTTTGTAATGCGCCTGTACTTTGTATTTTCTGGGTCCTTTTATATTGTTCAGGCTGTCAGTGAAGACCACACTTCCTACAAAGCCCGAGGTTGACTGTTCAGTGGACACTTGTGTCATTGAAGGCCTGTTAGGTTATGTGTCAAATTTTGTAGATTAATATTTTAAACTCCTCATGTACTCACCCTCATGTCATTCCAAAAAACCTTCTATAGAAGATATTTTAAAGAAGCGTTTTTGTCTAGGCGCTATAAGTCAGCAGGGACCAATGCAAGCTTTTTTGGGTGAACTTTCACATTAAGCATAATAAATATGTCTGTATTAAGTTCTTGTCTCTCTGCACACCAGATGCTCACTTGTGCAGTGTTCCTGGTTCTTTGTATCCTCCTCTCCTTCTCTCGCAGTCAGACCTCGGGTGCAGGAGAAGGACATAAACAACAAGGACAGACGTCCCACCTGCTTCCTGTTAAGGCCATGTGTTGTTTAATGCAAGAGCAGAACTGGATGTGTGTACAAGGTCCTGTCAAAGAGACAATATCCTGCCCTTCAGAGGGATAGTTCAGCCAAAAATCAACTTTCTGTCATTATTTATTTGCCCTCATGCCTCACGTGTTTTTCCTGCCATAAATGTTTATATATTATGAGTGTTTTAAAAGCTTTTCACATGGATTTTTCTTTAGTTAAACTAACAGTTACTGATAATAATGTTAAACCAAAAGAAGCTTGCTTCAAGATGTCAAACTCGCCCCATAAGACTTTCCAGACATTTTATTTATTTAAATATTTTTAGTGAATTTTGTTGTAGTCTGTTCCTCAAAGCTATCGTTTTACCTTAGAAGACTTCAATCTAGAAGAGTTCAATGTTGCTTAATGACTAAATGTAAATGTATATGGCAAATACCTGCATAAATTCTTAAAAATATAATTTGTCGCCTACATTCACTATTTTATTATAAAATAATGTAGCCTGATGGGTGAGTAAATAATGACAGAACATTTATATTCGGTCTTGTTAGAGAATTTAGTCTATCTTTACATTTGAGGATCTTGTTTATCATCAACATTGTCTCTGTGCTACTGTTTGTGCACTATGTAATAGCAGGGTACAGATGATGGTGAGGATATTTTAGTTTGTGGCATTTGGTTTGGATAGGTACTGTAATTTGTGTGCAAACCATTCATTTTCAGAACAGCGTGATTATTTTCGAGAGGCACGTGACCTTTTGACTGTTGGTAGACAAAGAGCTTGCATGTGCATAAAAAGCTGTAAACCTCCGATCATTAAATTTAAGGAACAATTCATTACTCAAGACATTCAACAAGACATTACTCTTCTAGAGTGTCGTGCCTGACGCTTTTACCCCGTTTATAACTTCAGCCCACTTCTATATTTTAAGCCAGTAGCATTGTTTGAGTCCAAACAGACTGAAACGAAGGCATTAAAAAATCGCCCCTTGTGAAGTATCAATTAAATCCTATTCATATGATTTCAATATGCATGTATATTCCAATTTGTTACATCCCTGTTGGTCAGAAGCTTCATTACAACCAAAGAAAAGTTCAAGCTGAGCTTGAGCTATGCTAAAGTTGTCCTCCATTTGTTTTTCACAGAAGAGATTTGATTGACTTGAGAATGAGTAAACAAAGAAAGAATTTTTGGGAGAACTTTTCATTTTTTAATCCTTTTCCAACATTCCCAGTCAAACAAACTCCCGCTGTCGTCTTCTGAACGCCACCACCTGTTTATGACTCAGCAAAGATTCCTCCCTTCAGTCATAGTTGTCGTAGTCTGATGTGTGATTCATGGGGAAATCCTAAACTCTTTTAGCACGCTCCCTCCCTCTCTCGCCTCCATGCTGCGAATTTAATTGGGGAAAGAGGCACATAAAAACAATAAGTGGTAATTATGCCGCCAAATAAACAGTGGATTGATTCAGACATCTGATACTCTTGGCTCAGATGGAGATTTGAACACGCTCACTCTCTCAGCAAACGCTTGTATTCTGGCCGGGTGATTGACTGTGACGGTTGACTGCAGCATGTGGGCTTGCATGTCATCATAACTGTAGAAAAATTACATGCTATCTTTCAGGGACACATAGGAGTTTTGCTTCCTCTAAAGTGGTCTAAGAGGAAACCCTTTAGCAGACAGAAAAATGATTGCTTAATTGAGACCTCTTCCTTTCTGCCTTTTTTCCTCTTCCTTTTCTTTGAAGTAAGAGAGCAAGACAAACCACAACTGCTGTTTATCTTTGTGAAGTTTGAAGGTTGGTGTTTCTTTCAAATAATAAGGCAAATACGTTGAGGTGTCCACCTGTGCCAGGCAAATAATGTTAAGGCCGTGTTGGGTGTGGGTGCTGCGCAATTATTAAAGATGGATTTGTGTCTTTGTGTGTTGACTCTAAAGTTCAGCGAGCTCAAACTGCCCTAACATTTGACTCGGTCTCCCTGCAGTGTTCTCATTATTATTTAATATTCGCTCTGATATCAAAAGGGCTGATAGGCCACACAGGGAAATGAAGCCCATCAACTCCTGCTTTAGTAAAGAGGCGGTGGTCACACACCTTCATCTCCCCGAGCCTTTTTAAATGCTAACACTCTGTTTTATGAAGTGACACCAAATACACGCTCTGTTAAAGGGCCCTTTGAACTAAAAGCCTCCTGGCATCTGTGCAAGAAAATGGCTTTAATCTCAGTTCGGCTATCGCATCAAAATCTTCAGTTAATTGCTTCTTAGTGGCTTTGAAAATCTTTCGATTGTAAAGTAGCAGCTCTTCGCTCAGCGCCCAGGGAGCTGAAAGGGTCTCGATGACATGAGGAAAAACTTCCTCTTTTGCCTGACCGCAAACGTTCTGCATTAGCTTTGCAGTTCTCGTCTTGAGCCTCTCTAAAATCCTCATGGAGAGAATGGCGCCGGTCCCGTTGGGTATTCGAGGAGGATGGATGAGAGTGAGTCACGTGTGGGTGACACCGCAGTCTCATCCACAAGTAGCTCGACTGCAGGCCTGGCAGATTTTCTTCTTGCTTTCCACAGTGTTCATGCCACCTCCATGACCAATATGCCCATCACACATTTCAGAGCTATTTTGTTTTACATGCAATCTGTGTTTGGCCATAAGCTGCTTATAGGATTTTGGACATCTGATATATGTTGGCAGAATTTTTAAATGGAGCCATATATCTCTCATAATATTTGAATTATGGGTAGTTCCCATTACGTACAGAAGAAAAACACAGATTTTTATTTTTTTTATAATATTTAATATTTGCTTGACCACAAAGAACATTTTTATTTTATTTTATTTTATTTTATTTTCCTGTAGTATGACTTCACTAATTAAAAATTGGGTAATTCAGAAATGTGTTAATCAACAATGTAGATATTAATTACATTTTAATATATGTTAATCTTTCTCGTTGTCAATTTAAAAATTTTATGACAAATTCTGTAAAGTAAATATTTTTTTTTTTCACCAATTATTGAGTCTTGGGGAGCTAAAAAATCCATTTCTGAATAAATGATCTCTTGTGGATTGTTGAAAATTTTGCTAATCAAGACCCCAACAGGAAGTCAATTAGACAAGGTTTGTGAGTTGGGAAAACTGAGTTTACCTCCTCCTATTATTCAGATTTGTGTTAATGTGGAACCATTCATGCTCATGTTTACTTTAGTCCTGTGGTGTGATGCCTTCACATAATAGAGATATTTTCAACATTTAATAAGCATAAAACCAATATTTGCATATTTGTATGGATTCATGCATGTGGGATTCAAGTTATGACTGAGAATATCTCAGTCTGCAACTTCAAAAAGCTAATTAAATAATATTATAAATAATAATGTAATTTAATATAATAAATAATATAATTTTAATATACAGTGTATATATAATATAATATTATATTTATTTTATTATATATATATATATATATAATATAATATAATATAATATTTTAAGCTCTTTATTAGTAATTTCTTTATGACTTGTTCTTGATTACCAATATTTTGCGTTAGTGTTGTTTGGTGATTTGAAATTAATTGTTGCTCTGGAGATTGTGATCAAAGATCCTTCCTCTTATATTTTAGTTGCGGTGGATGTGTAATGTACCAGCAAAGTTCCCTCACGGTGGGCTCATAACCTTTCCCAGGGGATGCTGAACATGTGCTGTGAAATGTTACAGTATGCTGATAAGAGGCTGTGAAAGTGCAGCTGAAGTGCTTGGGGATTGTAAAGTTGGCATTTAAAAAGTCATGATCGCACGAACTGCTTGGTTGGAGGAAGAAGGTGACCGTTCTTGGTACTGAATAATATATCCAGTGTGGAAATTCAGTCAGTGGCTTTTTTTTTTTATGTTGCTTGAGAAAAATGGATGTGAACACACAAATCAACGCCCTTCAAAAGGAGGAAGGATCTGTTGGACGACAGCAAATGAACTTTGAATTGTGAGATTTACCAATGCCAAAAAAACAACAAAAAAACAATGCTTTCTCAGTGGTTGTTTGGTTGTCCCCCCACCTCCTCCTCCTTAAATGGCCAGTCACTTACGTCATGTGAACACGAAGTGTGTGTTGGTTGAGTTGAGCTGTGGCTCATCTGAGTAAACAGGGGAGTGCTGGAGCTGGTGCACTTATCTAAAGAGCAGCTAAATGTGCTTGCTTCTTTAGACAGGCTGGAGTCTATTCAACTTGATTAGATGCAGCTCCGCTGTGTCCAGAAATTCTTCCCTGATAAAGACATAATGTGGGGCATTTTTCAAGCTCACTTGATTCCTCCTGGATCTATAATAAACTTTGCTCTCTTGCCAAAAACAGGAGCTTTAAATTAAGTATCAGCAGACTCCTTCATCTTAAAATCCCTGTTAAAAGGCCTGAAATTCCTGCAGTCAGCAGTGTGTGCATGTCTGTCTAATGGAAATATGAAAAGGAGGTTGGTATTTTTACACACAAACCCCATATGTTTCTTAGGTATATTTTTGCAATAATAAGCAAACA
This sequence comes from Enteromius viviparus, assembly GCA_032353835.1. Taxonomy (NCBI): domain Eukaryota; kingdom Metazoa; phylum Chordata; class Actinopteri; order Cypriniformes; family Cyprinidae; genus Enteromius; species Enteromius viviparus. The sequence continues at coordinate 27,598 of JAUCNO010001079.1, forward strand.
AATGCTAGAAGAAATATATAGTCCTTTTTGTTTTTATCACAGGTTAAGGTGAACATCTTGTGGTGGTCGGCCTACATGATTTAACTAGGTGACAAAAATGGCCAAAAATGTTTGTGTATTTATTTATTTATTTATTTGATTATGTATTTGTCCTTATTTATGTTTTCGTAAATTCATGTGAGTTAGTAGTTAGTTTTTTTTGTTCATGCGTTTGTTTACGGAGTAGTTCATTATCAGTTTGTTTTTTATAAATTTGTTTACTCAGTAGTTCACTCATTATTTGCATATTTTTGTTTATTCATTTGTTTACTATCTTCATTATTAGTTAGTTTTATTTATTCAATTGTTTACCCCGTAGTTCAGTCATTATTGTTAGTTTGTTTGATGTTATTCATTCATTTGTTTTTTTTAATTCATTTAATTTATTAGGTCTTTCATTAATTTACTTGTTTGTTTATTTAGTTAGTTATTTTTATTTTTTTTATTTGCATACCAAATTCAGTATAAATTTCAATAGTGGAGATCACATTGACTTTTTTCTTTCTTTCTTTCTTTATTATTATTATTATTATTATTATTATTATTATTATTATTAATAATAGGGACTAAAATTCAATTATATAAATTAAATTTATTATTAAATAATTTAAATTAATACATTCTTCCCAAATCTAAATGTGTGTTTTTGTTTGTTTGTACACTGTAGGGTAGTCCAGTAGTCTGATTGCACCCTGAAAATCTAAGATTCACAATTTAACTTAAAGCGATAAGCACAAATTAAAGTAATACTTTATTTGTTTTATTTTATACTTTAAGGGCTTGCTGGAAAAATCTGCTGCTGGTTTTTTCCTTTGGCAAATGTTAAATTACTTCATTTGAGGCTGTTTGTTTGGACATATTGCAACCACCACAAGTTAATATGTTTTCATTACGCTCAGAGGCACAGAGGGTCCCAGTAGAATTGCCTCAGTAGACATGTATCCACCGCTGGGCTTCCAGGCCTTTGTTTGTAATATCAGTAAGAGCTCCCTTTACACTCTGTCCAGAAGATCTCCCATTCATTGGTCGACAGTCGCAAGGATGGAGGGCTATAAATGAAACCTATTTGTTTTGCAGGTGTACTGATTCACACTGCATTCATTGCTGCAATAAAAGGCTCCCACGACTGTACTATGCCGTTATATGATTAGAGCATCACAGTGACACTGAGAACAAAGGAACATTTTCATCCTCTCTGAGACCGTTATTGACCATCCTCATGTTACAGCAAGTTTAATGAGATTAGTTTGATGCAATAGCTGAAAACGGGATCCATTGGCGGTCTTTCAGTCCACAGGTGATTCGGGTGAAGATCAAGTGTCTAGAGTGAGCTTGCTTTTACGGTGCATCTCTTGCTGCTGAGGAGTTAGGGCTTTTGTCCCAAGGGTCCCATCTTCACCATCCAGTTCCGGCCTATACAGAAGAGGCTCTTTATCGACTGAATGGTTTACATGGAGTGGCCACATGCACTTTCAAGCCAGGGACTGATGGAGGAAGCCAAGCAGTTATGAGCAAAAAGTATTTAAACCATGCATGTAATTGCTAAGGCATATATTGACACACCCTGTGACCGGTTTGATGGACTGGAGAGTGCCAGAGACTCACTCAATATGCATTCATGTTTCTATACTCCAAAGCCACAGGCGTATTGGAGATGAGCATATTTGTCCATAAAACATTTAGCTTGTGGTGTGGTATAATGATATTAACCTCAAAACCATTTTTTATTTTTTTTATTTTGAATGTGCATTCCTGGGCTGCACCGCTCTGTCTCTGTCGGAGCACTTTGCTTTTCATGGAAGTGTCTTTTGCCTCTTGAGGTTGTTGAATTGTGCTATTTGTGGTCTAGAATGTCTTTCCATCACAGCCGTAACGTTGATAATTAAGACAGATAATTTTACTGAAGGACCATATATGGTGTTTTCTAAGAACAAGATGGTAGGATGCAGGCTTCATAAACTGAGGAAATCATTACTAAAGGACATAAACAGATTGCAGCAAAGGACCATATTTGACTCTCTTTCGAGTATTATTTGACTCTCTCTTTTTTCTTTTTTTTTATCTCTTTCTTTTTCTTCTATTGGCCTGAGTGTATATATATATTTATTAGATATTAGATATTTTTAAAACAATAGATCAGTGGTTGACTTTTATTTTGAGTAAAGATCTAGTTGGCTGGATTTCATTCTCATGATGGGGTCTACCATCTCATGATTCGTCCAAATATGGAAATGAGCAATGTGTTTATGTACCCAGTGGGCTGTGCAGACTGTTTAGACACAGGGAATATCCAGAAACATCTAGTAAGAGTGCAAGAAAGACTCCTACTGGTTTGCTGTTTTGTTTGGGTTTTTTATTTAAATAAAGACTAATCCTGGGTTTGTCATTTGTTTAGGCCTGCTGCTGATGCAGAACTCATGCAAATGATAAATACGTCAGCACTCAGGTTGATGTTTTTGGAAGGCTCTCTGTGAGGATTGGAGGCTAAGGGTGAGCGGGGCTGTTTTCCCTCTGGTATGTGAGATGTTTATATTGTGCGCACACCTGCATCGTTTGTCCTCTGACGCTGCCTACAGCTGCTGTTGGCTCCCATTTCCCCCTACTTTTAATGCCATCAGCAAATAAAAGATTTGTTTTAGTCAGATGGGCCACATGGAAAATGCATCAAATTACCTTTAGTAAGCCATAGTGTAAATTTATTGTAATGAAATTTGGGAGAGTAAATGGAAAGTAACCGAACACTGGACATTTGAGCCAAGCAAAGCAACAGCCCCCTGTTGCCTCAGATAAACTCACTAAATATAGAAACTTTTACTTCAGGATTCCCAGGCTAGAGCACTTTATATTGGCCACTTAAAAGCAGAGCAATGAAAAGAGATTGTAAAGCATACTTTAAAAATTGTTTTGCAATGTTATATTAATATATATGGATTACTGTACACAGTAAGAACAAAAGTTGTAGGTTGTTTTTAGGCACTCACTGAGGATTTAAAAAAAAAAAACAGAATAAATAGCAATATTGTACAATATTAATAGTCTAAAATAACTAGATTGCAAAAAAAAATTTTTTTTATTTCTGCATCATTACTCCAGACTTCAGTGTCACATGATCTAATATTCTGATTTGCTGCTCGAGAAACATTTCTTATTATTATGCCTGTCGAAAAAAGGCATTAACTTGGGATGTTAAGTGTTTTTGAGTTATTGTGAAAGTAAGACATTATTATGTTTACTTCAATATAGCGCAGCTTGTGTTTTAAGGGAAGAGAGTCTCTTTAAAAGCATTGTGCACTTTGTGTGACTCTTTCTTCAGTTTACCTGTTCTCTGGGAAGTTGAGCTCTCTGCCGGCCACTGTTCCAAATCTTTATCATCTGCTGTGACCCGAGCCAGACCTTTAGCTGACTTGGGTCACTGCAATACAAAAAAAACGGCTCTTCCTCTATTACCTAGAATATGGGAGTGCTAGTAATTAGATTCTGCAGAAACTGGTTGATATTTGGAGAACACATCAGCAAAGTTTGTATAAAGGTGAAATTGGCTCACACTTCTCAAGGTCCTGGCTGACAATGAGGTTGGGCATATCAGGTAACTGACATGCTGGTGCTGGCAGACTTTATGTGTAATGACTCAGCCTGATAAAACACACAGTGGCTGGTGTTGAATGTGTGCAGGCTGTGATATGATAGCAAACAGCTGAGGAAAACACTGCAGATCCTCTTTAGTATGATGCTAAATAATGTACACCAATGCAATGTGGAGCTTCCTTGAACGTTGCAGAGTGCCTTAGGTTTTTTTTTTTTTTTTTTTGATAAATTTTAGAGCGCATCAGAATACTGCTGCATAGCTTTTGGAAAAACCTGAAATTGCATTTTTTTTTTTTTTTTTTAAAAGATGTCTTTTTCTTATCAGCTTGAAAAGGAAAACATTCCAAGATTTTTTTTCCATATAGTGGACTTCACTGAAACTGCAGTTTGGACCTTTGACCTCTCGTCTCTATTGAAGCTTCAAAGGGCTCTTCAGGATCCCAGCATGGAATATAGGTCTTAGTGAAATGATATGCTGTTTAACCACAGTTGATCATCTTGCACTACATTTCACACTTATATTTATTGATTTAGCAGACACTTTTATTCAAAGCTAAAAAAAAAAACTTAATCTTACTTTATCTGACTTCACCCATTATGTTGGTAAGGTCACACATGACTTATACAGAAGTATTAACCCAGTGTTTACACAGTGAACATGCAAATACTAAATCAAACGCCCTTTCCAAACAAGGTTTTAAAAAACAATTGATTGAAGTTGAGAAAATCAGATGGAGATCAACACTACTTCTGCCTACATCATACGTGGCCAATATGACTACGCAATGCATGAAGTCATGGACGTGCATCGCAGTGCTAGTGCAAGAACATGTCAGATACCTAATACCTTGGCTGCAATTATGTAGAGCCCTTTGAAGCTGCGCTGAAACTGCAATTTGCATCTTCAACCTGTTGACCACCATTAAGTCCACTATATGGAGAAAAATCCTGTTATGTTTTCCTCAAAAACCTTCATTTCTGTTTACTGAAAAACATGAACATATTGGATGACATGAAGGTGAACCACCATGCAATCTAATTTCTAAATTAAAATGATTTTTCCATGTCCATCAAACCTTTAAAAAAGTACCGGAACATTCAAATCTGCGCTGGCATACAGTTAGTGTAGCATGTTTAGTAGAGATGCACCGATTGACCGGCTAGTGATCGAAATCGGCCGATTTTTTTGTATGACTGGCCCAGATCGGTGACCGGCCGGTCAGGCTCACATCTGCACCGATTTTGACTCTCCGACAGGTTTTGAGAAATCGCC
>JAUCNO010001079.1:32594-43451 GCA_032353835.1 Enteromius viviparus
ATAAATTAAATTAATATAATATGTTTTTTTGACATTTCTTTAAAAAAAAAATCGGAATCGGCAAAAATCGGAATCGGCAGGTCACACCTACTGTAAAATCGGAAATCGTAATCGGCCAAGAAATTTGCAATCGGTGCATCTCTAATGTTTAGGTAATAAACAGCTTCACAAACAGTCTGAAATACTGGGATGTAGGTTTATAGTTCGGAGGTAAACATTGATGTCTATGGCAGTGATCAAATTAGAGCAATAGTTTAAAATTGAAAGTTACTGATGCTTCAAATAAAGTTTGTTTCGATTGCATTGTTTTGACACTAGGTGGAGACAGGTGGCCGAGACTCAATTTTATCGTTGACACGTAATATGTCGAGGCCACAAGACATTAATTTGAGGGAACATTATATTAACCCATGGGAACATATGTGGTGGCTACGAGATTTTTTTGGATGTAACGGCATCTTTATGTCATGACCATGTAAATGTCTTTGTATGCAATTAAACTGCACAAAGAAAAACAAATAATGACTTGCATTGTAAAGCATTTTATTATACTTTTTTTTTTTTTTTAAGGAGTCATACAAAGCCAGATTTTATCCTCATTTTACCCTGTCAAAAACAGCTCTTTTGAAATCACTCTGTTCTGTGTACTTCCCCTTTAAATCTTCATTAGCTCCACTGACTCCGCCCCTCTTTTCCAAAGCGCTCTCGGAGGATCTTTTATTAGCCATATTTATAGTGAAACTTGCTAATTAGCACATAATTAGCAAAGGCGATTTGCAAAGGTTCATTAAAAGACATTACTGCTTCTGTAGGTGAGACTGGATCATGAATGATTCTCGCGAACATAAACACATTTCTGTTGATCAAGGGCATGTTTCCCTTCAGAACCAAACGTAACATTAATCTTCTGTGTCTTCAATCACTCAGATGTCAGGGTAAATAACTACTGCTATGTTCATTACTACATTCAACAACAAAACACCTCAATCTCTTAGGAGTTATGCTAGTCTCTGTGTCTCGGTCTGATGAAGGCTCACTCGGGGCGGGTCTGAGCTAAGACACCAGACGTGTTTCTCAATGTCAAGAATACATCCTTGGCAGGACTGGTTCTTCCAAGTCACTTCCTTCAGAGGCTAGGCGAGGCTCCTCGTAAGCATTCGGAGAACATGTACAGTAAATGGAACAGGCTAGCAAGTGCAAGTTACTGCGTCATTACGTCAGTGAAAAGGTCCGCTTTCGGTGCTGAAAAATGGAAGTGCAAACATTACTAAAGAAATGCCGGTGAGGGCTAATAATTGTGAAATGACAGGTCCGGTTCAGTTAGCTATCAATAAAGTAATTTCTAGAATTTATAATATCAATACTGTAGTAATCTGTACTTTTTATACAAAAATGTTTTTTAAGTAATTTGTAATTTGTAAATATACTTACATTTGAAAGCATATTGCCCTGTTGGCGCTCCGACTCCATTAATGAAAAACCACTTGAAAAAGTGCATGCGGCCCTTTAAATGACCCCTTTAAATCTACTACACTTATTGAACCAGCCAGACTCTGACCCCTTGATTCACAAAAGTGATGTTTAAAAAAGTGAACTTCTTTCGCAACACATTCCGACACAGGCATCCATTGCTTTTGGAGATTGCTTGCAGAAATCACTTCTCACATTTTGCTAGATAATCAGTACTTTTCAAGTCAAATTTGCTCAGCACTACTGGAGCGCTCGAAAAAAATAGAAAGGGAGAGAAAACTATAAAAAGAACGAAAAAAAAGAGGAGGGTTAGAAGGGGAAAAGAGCAATACAGGAATGGAGAGAGGGGATTCTAGGGGTAGGAGGGATGAGCAGTGAAGACCAGCACTATGATTTATACCCTCTAATTTTCTCCTTCACTACCTCCCCCTCGGCTTCAAACACATAGCATCACATTTATTTGTGTTTGCCGTCTTACTCTTGCCCACTCGCATTCCTTTTGGAATATCCCTTCTTCTCCTCAGATGGGCCAGCTGAACAGATTCAGAGTGCCATTTTATGAGTAAAAACAAAGCCAACATTTGTATTTGCAACCCAATATGATGCATCTCTAAGCAAAACAGGATATGCAATAACAGGAACATGATTTTATCCATCGCAAAACAATTGAATTGATTGGTGGGGATAGAACTAAAATCTATGTTAGTGCTTTTAAATAATTAATCGCGATTAGTCACAGTCATAATAAATGTTTTCGTTTCCATAATGTGTGTGTATATGTATGTGTATGTATATGTATATGTGTATATATATATATATATGTATGTATATGTATATATATGTAAATATAAACAAACACATACATGTATATGTTTAAGAAAAATTTTATATATATTAACTATATTTATATAGTAAATAACTATATTTGTATATGTATGTATATATATATGTATGTATATGTGTATATGTATATGTATGTATATATATATATATATGTATATGTATATGTATGTGTATATATGTGTGTGTATATATATGTATATGTACATATATGTACATATACATGTATATGTTTAAGAAAATTTTTATATTTATATATTAACTATATTTATCTCTAATATATGCATGTGCGTGTATTTATATATGCATAACAAATATACACAGTACATACATTTGGATACAAACTGACAGCACTATTTTTAGGTCAGTACAATTATTGTTAAAATGTTTTCAAATACATTTATTCTGAACTTTTCAACACTGATGATATTAAAAATTTTTAATATTGCTTGACCACCAACGCAAAAAATTAATGGAAGGATCATGTAACATTTTTGCATCACAGGATTAAATAAAATTTTAAAACATTCAAATTATAGTTGTTATTTTAAATATTTGTTTAAAAAGTCATTAGGATATTATGGTGTATGGAGTAATATGAGTGTGTTACTTTACTTTCGTTATCGCCAGCACTGGTTAAAGTAAGTAGGGATTTCACGTTGACTTGGGGACACTTAGTGAGCAAGCAGCTAATGTGTTTTGGATACTTTCTCTGCGAGGTTTCCTCTCTCAGCATGACTCTCCTTCCTGAAAGCAGTTTGATGAGCTCCAAAAAGTGTCTAATCGATGGCTTTGAGTTTTTATCTCTTGTTTGCGTGCCAATAAGTCTTCATTTGCAAGCTTGCACTGATACTCAAAAGAAACTCTGATTGTAAACAAGCATGAAAAGAATGACGAATGCATCTAGTGTTGGATGAATGCTTTTGGCTCCCTTATATAATTGGGCCATGAAATGAGTTCAGCGGCTGAATCCATTAACTTTAGCGTTGAAATAGAGCCCCTGAAGTAATAATTACTCCAATTCATCAGCCGGCGTGTTCTGTCATGGGCATTACTGAACTGAGAGATTCACAGGCTTTCTGTGTGTCAGGATTTTCCTTTTCAGAGCTCATTATATAGAGTTACTCAAAAGAGATTTTAGTCCAACCGTTGCCTTGCGTTCTTTTCTAACATCTGAGATGTGTTTGTCGTCTTTTGTTTCTTTCAGGTGTAATGAGAGGGCAGTTTGTGAGCAGATGATGGAAGTTGAGACGTCATATTCAGAGTTCATAAACTGTGATCGTACAGGTCGCAGGAACGCAGTGCCAGACATTAAAGGAGAAGGAGCAGCGGTGGGGACCGGGGAACTAACCAAAGACATGGCTCAGATGGACCTGAAAGCTGCAGGTGTGTTTCACAGCTTCACTTCTTCTCGCAAGCCAGCAGCTGTATTGATATTCCCCCCAACATTCTCTTCTCCTCCTCTACCCCTTCTTCTTATCTGTCCTGTCTCCTTTTCCTCATTCACCTTATTCTCCCTTCCATTGATTTCTCCTAGTTTCTTCTTCTCCTCCAAATTTTTCCTCTTCGACTCCTATCGCTAAACCTCATTCCTTTTTATTACTTTAAACTCTCTAAACCTTCTTCTTCTCCTCTCCCTACACCTCCTTCCCTTTTTCTTCTTACCCTCTTCCTAAACCTCCATCTTATACTTCTTCTCCTCCTCCTCTTACTAAACTCACTTCTCATTCTCTTACTACTCTCATTCTTTTTCTTCTTTTTGTTCTCCCCCTCTTGCTAAAATACTACTACTGCTATTACTACTACTACCACTTCCTCCTTCTCCTTTTTTCTCATCCTCCTCATTTTTCTTGTCCACCTTCTTTTTCTCCTCCTTTTTAAACTTCTGCATCCTCCACCTTCTTCTTTTCCCTCTACTCCTCTTTTTCTTTCACTTTCAACCACCCCTAAACCACCAACATCTCATTTTCTCCTCCTCCTCCTCCTTCATCTTAGGCTTCGTTTACACAGGAGCAGAATACGGTTGTCAATCCTGTATTTGAGTCCTTGATACGATTGCATTCACACACAGTTCCCAGTTTGAAGAAAGAACTCACGGGTAAATTGGACTCTTTTCAAAAAAAGAGATAAGACTTTCAGTTTTGCGGACATAGCCATATTTCATTTTACCTTGGTCACTGTCGCTATGGTTACTGGACTGTCACTTGACGTTGCACGTTCATACAGACAGAATTCTAAACCCAACTGAAAGCTGCTGACACTTCAAGACTCGATTCGATTGGCAATCCCAAATAAAGGACTGACAACCTATTCTGCTACTGTGTGAAAGTAGCTTATTCAACTTTGCCGTATTTTCTTTCTCCTCCTCTTCCTCTCTTCCTTCCCCCCTCCTCTACCTTTAACTACTCCTGCTTTTTGTTTCTCACGACTATTAATTTGTGTTTTTGCACTAATGTTGCATGTCAAAGAATGTAAGAAGAAAACCTTGCTTTGTTCATGTAACGGAACAAAGCATTATGCAAGTATTGCATAATAAGAGTCGTGATTGTTCCTCTTTCTTTTATCTGTTAGATCATTTATACTTTTTTACACTGAAAAGATATGTCATGTAAACAAGTTAGATGAATAAGTGGGTATAATGCTATGAAAGCTAACCTATAAAACTTTGCAAAAACACTGGACCTATGTAGTGGTATTTCCTACAGTACTCTTTTGGTATTCTCATAGCAGTAAATTACTTTAATAATTTTGCACAGTTATCTGCTCTTTCATCACTTGAGCAGTACTTATGTTTTCTGACTGCCAGTGGTCTATCAGGTCATATTTATTATGCAACACTGCATCAGTTTGGCCCCTGTAATGACTTGCTTGTGAATACGGTAAGACTGCGATACAGGAACGCATTACAAGTGCCGTCTACAAAAGAGAACCAAAGACTTTCACTGGCCTTTCATTCACAACGTCCCATACTTTATCCAGGACACAGCTCTGTAAGGTCACAGTGTCCAAATTGAGCATGAATAGGTTTGGGGAGGTTGAATGGAGTCTGTCACCAATGACAAAGATTTATTATCTGTCCTCTCAACAATAACTGTTTCCTTGACCGTTTCCTATTCGTACTATATGGGAAATTTCAACTCTTTCCTACTGAAATAAGAGCAGCATCTGTCTCTATTTGACCCAGTTTCCTTAGTTCACATTCTTGGCACCATTTTATCTCTGAAATAACCTGAGACTTTCCCATGACCACGAGGTCCCCGTTAAGAATGTTTAGCCGGAGTATATACTGGGCATGCAATGTTGTAGCAAAAAGGCTTGTCATATCTGTGTCTTGTAGAGGGAGATGCTTCTGGTTCTCCAGCCCCTGAAGCAGAGGCATCTGGGAGCCAGGATAAACAGGGGACAGAGGGACCGTCATAAAGATGAAGAATGACCCAGAGGAGAGAGGAAAGCTGGGGAGTTCTCTCCTTTTCTCATCAAAATTCTCCTCATCTTTGCTCATCAGGCAGCAGTGAAGAGCTCCTCTCATAGACTGCCATTAAGGTGGACATCCACCCATTGCATGCTGTTGAGTGCCTAAGAGACAGATGGAGAAGACACTGCCTTTGCAAACACCACTAAATGGGACAAATCCGCCGAGGACTGTATTCATTCACAGCGCTGAGTGAGGGAAGTTTGTTTTTTCTAACAGAGGTCGAACAGAAGCACAGGCGTTTTGATATGTTTTTCATCCTAAACTTAAACTAAACAGTTCAATCTCGAGTTGAGTTACTGTTAAATCAAATACTCAGAGCTACTGTAAACTATAAAGTACCAAATATAGCCTTTTTGTTACAGCCTATGACATGGATGGCTCACTTTAAAAAAAATTTTTTTTAAACAATGACCACTACAGTTGAAGGTGGTCTGATTATAGATCAGAATTCCCAAATATTGCCTGAGGTCAGAAAAGGTTTGTTTCTATACTTCATTATATACTGTAACACAAATGTAACATAATTAACAATATTTATGTAGTATCTGAGTTACTGCTTTCTGCTCCTGGCACTGTTTTGTGGTTTTTGTCAGACTCTCAGAAACACTCGTTGAAACACATTGCATTTATATTGTGACCTATAAATGTAAGTACCTCAAAATAAACCAGAATGATGTTATTGCTTTCAGTGTCTTTATTGATTTTTTGTTGTTTAAGTTGGGTTTGGATGTATTTGAAGGAAAAGTATAATTGCATTGGCTTTCAATTGCTCAAATGTATAGACACTATTATTCAAACAAGGTAGAATGTACAATCTTTACGTCATAATAATACTGTCCGAATATGTGAACTTTAATACCTACAAAATATGTGGCTTAGTAGTACGAAGATAATTTTTTATTAAAGTCCTCGGAGTTATTTATTTATTACTTCATTTAATAATTGAGACGCAAGATGGCGCCAGTTTTGTGTGATACGAGAGACTAATTTCAGACATTTAATGGCACTACTTTCAGTTAGGTTGTGCAAAGCAGCGGATTGATATGAATGGTAAACAACAGAGAAAATTAGTTAACGTCAGGCTACACGATCAGTGCCACGATTTACCAATTAAAACGCTATTTAATTAATACATTTTTGTCATAAACAGGCGAAGAATCACACAACCATTCCGATGCAAAAGTATTTTAATTGATAGTTTACACAGTGACAAGCGCTTAGTCCCTTCCTTCCCACAGCATATATAGTCCGTATGTTTTCCTATGCAGTTCAAACCATACGACACAAAATGTAAAACCTGACAATTTTCACTAGGCTGATAAACCTGAGTTATATGACGTTTTTTGTTAAATGCCCTCTTGTGTTAGAACAAAGCAAGGACAGAAATTAAAGGGGTTTTGCACAACATTTCATCATCAAATGTTAAATAATAACTGTATATTTAATAAACGCGAACTCAAAGGTTCGTATACATTAGATGAGCACCAGATACAAGACGGTATTCTGGTTTAATGTTTTGTATTTATAATTGTTTTGCTATTTTAAATTTGTACAGCTGAGGTACTATATTTTATTCTCACTGCACCCTTCATGTTATACAGCTTAGCATGCTACATATAAAGATATCTTGTATTTATTACATTATGGTCGTATTGAGAAGAGTATAAAGTATAGTGACTTAAACTTGAGTAAATATGAAATAACAGCAAAATTTCACGTTTAGGCTATAGATATTACGATACTTGTAAAAATGGCAGTGTAGATTAAAGGCAACAGCATATGGTCAAAGCCAGTATGCTGTAACACTGGTTAATGAAATATAAATGACATAAATTATTTTATTGAACAGGATGTTAACTTCTAAAGCTGAAAGTTGGATGTTTCTTTGCATGTCTTTATTGTTTTTGAGTAAAAATTTCACTGAGAAATGTGTGTATGAGTTCTCCAGTTTTCAAGGAATCAGGATCCACAATCATCTGTGAGAAGGCAAGTGTCCTGAAAGACTCTGCTCGCTGCGAACTTGTTTAAAACAGTACTGAGCTCAAAAAACTGTTGTTTTCAGCATGCCATAGGCCTCACAGAGTTGTTTAACAAGCTGATCTTTCTCCTTCGCAGGAAGAAAGCAGGACTTAGCTGCATTTATATTCTGTGGAAACAGAAGCAGACAGGATTATTCAAGTCGCTTTTGCTATGACCGGAGTCCGTTATAGAGCTTGTTTTGGCAAAATGTCTCTCACCAGACTCTTGAAGTCGTCTTCAGTGAAATCCATGTATTTCTGCACCACAAGGTAGTCTGAGTTCAAGGTGGAGTTGAAGATGGTAGGGTCATCTGTATTTAAGGAGAAGTTCGCTTTGTCCTTTTTGAATCTGAAATGCACAACAAGACCTTTCAAACTTCAACTATACTATTCAACAAGTGGATCAAAACCTTACAACAAAATTCTCCTAAAAAGCGTTTGCTGATCTTTTTTTGATCAACTTGAAACCATAGGATGAGGGTGAATAAATCATGAAGGAACTTTCATTTTGGGGTTAACTGTCCCTTTAAGTGCAGTATCAAAAAAGTCCAATGTGAGTTCATGATGTGCTTCATGATAGACATTGAGGGGAAAAATGCACAGTAGCACATTATTTTATTCTTAACGAACAAATTAGATGGTGAAATGCAACACAAGTAAGACTTGACGTTTGCTAAAGCAGTGCTTAAACAGCTATTTGGCTAGCTGTTAACATTATTATCTACTAGCTAACTGATGTTAATGGAAAAGTGGAATAACACCATTAAATCATTCACAGTAAGACCAGGGACATGCGTTAAAATGTAAACAGTAAAGTAAATAAACCCATTCTTACGTGACGAGAGGATGTTTGGTATACTCTGGGTTACAGGCTCCTGTCAGTCTGCTAGAGACAGGACACATCTACAGAAACACAACACACAGTGACACTAAACATCGTGTAGATTAATAACCTGCTTTAAACATCTCTGTTAGTGAAAATATAAATATTAGCAAACTGAGAGACTGTCCAGTGACACGTTTATAAACCGATGTTTAAAACTGTCCACTAGAGGGCAGCATGAGGTTACGTTTCAGGAAATCTGTTTCTGTTTCATTTAAACAAATCATAAGCGTTTTATAAATCCAACACACCCTTTTCAGGCCACGGAGTACATATTTGAAACCATGAGCTCTTACATAAGAAACATATCAGTGTGCTCATCATGTATCCAATAAGGCCTGGTTATCTGAAAACCTTCTTTCAAAGATAATGTATGTAAAAACATGTAAGTCAGTTAAAAGTCATTCAAATGTCTTAGATAAGTTAAATTAGTAGCTTTATCGTCATTGTTTACAGATGCTACTTTGTTTCTGACCCTGATATTAAGTTGTTACTGTATTTCAGCACTTTGACCTGTTATAAGATCTGTTGCAACATGCAGATATATATGATGCACTGTTAAGTCATCCACAATAATTGCATTTTTATCTGACTAATGATGTTAATGTATGTGGGTGTGTATCTCAAAGTGATTTCTGTAACTGTCAGGAAGCTGCTGTCCTGTTTTTACCTCAAAATGCATTTTTTGTTGGAGCAGTCGTTTATACAGGGCTTGATCTTCAAGCGTGTGGTATCCATGTCCAATGCGTTCTGCTTTCAGAACATCCACAGCCTGAGAAGGTAGAGAATAGTATGGAAAGAGTTGGCACATAGTTTCCAGTCCGAGTGCGTTTTTTTAAAGGAGTGACATTTTGAAAAATGAGCTCAGCGGTTGTGGTGCTTTCTAAAATATCTGCCTTTTATGATTTAGGACTTGGGAAGGAAATGTATTTCACAGACAGAATTTCCTCACAGAATATTTCATTAAAAACAGACTCGGCAGTGTTACACAATCTTCCATTTGTATAGCAGATAGCGTATCGTTATGTTTGCATGACAAGCGCATTTTGACTGGTTATAGTGTTCTTGCAGAATACATGATAACAAAAAAAGAGGAAACTTGTACCTCCTTCACCACACTGGCAGGGCCCACTTCTCCTGCATGCACTGTTCTGTGCACTTCACTTCTGACGGCTTCCTGTCAAAAACAAAACCGTGAACTCTCAGCTAGAACACATCTGTGAAAAAACACCAAACACCAAGCATCTGCAGCATGAACTCCATTATACTTGCCTCGTTACATAAAATATGGCAAACACTGTAAGATTCAGTTTAGGTCACAGTATGAAAGGGAACTTGTTTTGTTTCCGGAATATCTCAGCTGTGGCTCTTAGTACACGAATGGTATAAACAGATGTCTCCATGTCTGTAATTGAATTTATAGATTGTACAAGAGTTTCCAAGTCAACAAAGTACAGTTAAATCTCTTAAAGTTTTAAATACCGGAACTTATCAAACTGTTTAACTGTGATGTACTTGTACATGTAAAGCACTTTAAATAGATAGATCATGGCCTTGACCAACCACTATTGGTAAGACACATGATTATCATGTATGCTCTGTCAACTTCTGCAATATCTGTTTCCTAGTAAAGATGATCCACAGAGAAAAATGCAGCCGGAGATGTTTTTCTGGTTAAACATGGCAAAAACATTTAGCAAACACAGCTCATACAGACTCTGTTTTGTTTCCTTACCTCAAATGCTCTCTTGTGTCCTGGGTATGACTCACAGTTCAGGGATTCATCTCCAGCTAGGTCTATTGCCACAACTCCATCTTTGCGGTACTTTTTACACAGCTCAACTACGTCCATAGACCAGTCTACAGCAAAAATAAGCAGTAGATTGTAATAGTCAATGATGTGAGTGTATTATCATTTCCTCATATATTATATTTTGCATATACGTACAACCCAATAATTACATGATATGGCCAGTTCCATTATTCTGTAATATGATTTAGAATATTATAGATTCTATATGCATCTATAGCTTTATAACATTCTGATATATGATAGTGTTTATATGATCATTTTATATGTTTGTGACCCTGGACTAGAGATGGGGAGTCGACTCCAAAAGAGTCGATTCCTCGACTCTCACTAGCCCTAGTGTCGGAATCGACTCCCAGTG
>JAUCNO010001079.1:43551-59825 GCA_032353835.1 Enteromius viviparus
GTCGATTCCACCGACTCCAAAATTAGGAGTCGGGAGTCGGAGTCGACTCCAAAAAAACCGGAACCGAACACCCCTACCCTGGACCACAAAACCAGTCATAAGTCTCAATAGCTACAAATACATAGTAGTTTTCAATTTTTAAAACATTGGGATATTAGGTGAAGCCTATGTTTCATATAGATATTTTGTACATTTCCTACCTTAAATATATCAAAACTAAAATTTTTATAAGTAATATGCGTTAAAAATGACTTCATTTGGACAACCTTAAAGTCTATTTTTGCACGCTCAGATTCCAGATTTTCAAATAGTAATATCTCAGCCAAATATTGACCTAACAAACCATACATCAACGGAAAGCTTATTTATTCAGCTTTTAGACTATGTGATTATATAATATCTTTATACGTATAATATATGCCACCAATATAATTTATAAAATGTATCAAGTGTATCTAAAAGCTACAAAAATCATTGATGTGTTGAAAAATATTATATATGTTATGTGGCTTTGTTTTGTTTTGGTTTTTTTAAATGAAAAAATTTAAACATTCTGATTGGATGATTGTTGACTCCTCACCATTTAAATGTTTTTAATCAAATAAAAGTGAGCAGAGGATACTTCAACAAAAAAATAAAAATAAATCAATCTTATAACCGCAAACTTTTTGACGGCAATGTACAGTACGTGACAGATCTCTTCAGCTTCACAGGTTACACGAATAGAGTCTCTATTTACAAAACACATTACACATGATTCACAAACAGTCATTTAAGACAATTTAAGACAAAAACAGTTTGAGCCAATCTGCAGGAGGTTAGGCCAGTGCCGTGATGATTAAACATGAACTCAGTTTTAATGAAGGATAATGGTGAGGCACTGCCTCTTAAACACACATGGGTGGTTGGAGCAGAGGTGAGAGTGTATTACTTGGCATGTGACGCAAGCAGCACAGAATGGACCTGACTTTGGTTTTGAAGGCCTTCTCTCCCTCTTTGAACCCCTGGTTCACCAGGTCCACCACGTCATCAGGAGTGATGTCTCCTCTGGGAGGAAGAGGGGAGGACAAGCAAGAACAAAGACAAGAACAGAACAGTGTTATTGTGCAAGAGAAAATGTACACCAGCATGATTGTTCTAACATCATAACAATAGACAATACATGCCATAAAGCAGCTTTCGATTAGAGCAAATATGGTCGACATACGGTTTTTGTTCCCAAGGAAGAGGATCAACTCCCTTGTTGGCCAGCAGATGAGGGCTGTATCTGGCTTCAACATAGATCACTCCCTCTTTGGCCTTTGTCTCTACAAACTCATAAGCTATTCTCTTGATGGCCTCTCTGTCCCCTCTGCAGATGAAACATGAAACAGATAAGATACCATGACCTACCCCTCATATCCCAGTAGATCTTCAAGATCTACAGAGTCTTAAGACACATGCACACACATATAAATACATAAGAATATGTGGGCATGTGTCTGTATGCAGTGTTTATTTGCAAAAAGATTTTTTTTTAAATTTGCAATAATTGCAATAATAGTTATTTTTATGATGTTATGTTTTTGTGTTGTTAGCTGTCAGTTAGCTGTATTTTTATTATTATATATATTATTATTTATTATATTTTGCACCAATCAAAATAACTTAACTGCAGTTTGATTGAGATTAATTACCTGTTCATATATTTACACACACGCCACACCAATAATTTTTTTAGCTTGTACTTTTCTAAATGTTGTATTGCAACACTTCACTTTGAATTGCTTCTTTAAATAAACAAAGAACACTCCCAAAATAGAAAAAGAAAATAATTTATTAATGTGTGCAAGATTTAATTTTAATCATGTAAAATTAGAAATGTTCATGAGAAACATATGCTTTTTTTGTTTGTATGTAGTTAAAGTGGTCCAAAGCATCAAACATCATCGACATCATTTCATTCTCAAACAGACTGAAGTAGTTTTATGATGTCATAAAATTATAGCATTCATGACAAAGATAGCACATGCTTAAGAGAGATGTTATGTGAATGATTGAATTAACTGAATGAACTAGACTTACACTCATAAAGTTTTCATTGCATAACCATGCACTTGTTCCAAGAACACTAACAACTTGAGCAAGATACCAAAAGCCATAATAGTTTTTACAAACGAGAGAACACTTATGCTATGATACCTGCTTTAAACAGCTTACTGGCACACTTTTTTTTTTAAATTCCCTCTCTGAGGTCACATTATGCTTTAAAGTGCTTAAAAGGCTATTTGATTGCAGCAACAAAGCATGTTTTTCCTGTTTTACCACATGACATGCATTGAGCCTGTCTACAGCCCTGGACAATAAAAAGCCTAGTGGGTGCCAAAAACAGCTAGCGAGTTCCCCATGTTGTTGTGGGGGAGGCGCACGCTGTAAACAAGGCCCTTTTAAAGCTTCTGAGGACTAGAGGTACATTTTCAATGAAGCGTGTCAGCTGCCGGCCCACAAAACCACCGGCTGCACTGCTTTTCAGGTCTTCGTGTCAAAGCATCTATCTCTCACGTTTGTGAATCTGAGTGGAAACGTGTAGAATCGGCCTCATTATCTGACTCTAGTTTAGATTACTGTGTGCAAGGGCAACAGGAAAGCCTGTGCAGAGGTTATATGTCCGTTGCTATAGTGACATGTGGTGAAGGTGTGACATGAGCTGCATGTAAAGATGTCTGCAGGACATCAGAAAGGATATCATGCCCTTGAGGGTACCACGAGCGGTATTGTGAGAATCTCTTACTTATTAACCACTTCAGCAATGCTTCAGATTTGTGCTGGTAATTGAGTTAACATCACTAGAATTCAGTATTTACTTCCACGTGGTGAAAGTTGCAAAACCATAGAGTGGCCTAGAATTCATGAGGAATCTAAAAAAAGAAATAGATCTAAAAATATGAAAAAAGGTACAAAAGCTGTGACTGGGCAGTATCTTTGCTAAATCTACACCTCATTTATCCCTATGTGGTACTTAAATGTATATACAGTATCAGTTCCTTAATTGTACATAATTAGTCCCTAAATGGTAGACGTTAGTATTAAATATATGAAAGGATATTGCACCAGTGACAACTTTTGTACTTTTTTAATCTAACATTGTGTCTACACTGGACAACAAATCCTGACAGAAAACTAGGTCTGTGTTCAATTTATGTCGTATTGACACAAGTTTCAAATAATTGTTACTTCGCTTTGTCGCATCCAGTGTAGACAGACTTTAGCTGTTGTGGCGTGGCTGTCACGTTCGGTATAGACACGGTGTAACTTCCAAAAAAAGGAGCAATTATTGAACCCTAACTTGATTATAAGAAATCTATGAGCTGGTGATTTAATATGAATTCCTACAATGTTATCTGAAAAACAAATGATTATTATAAAAACAATGAGCATAAATCTAATTGTCGGTGGCAGATTGAATGAAAAATATCTCAAATTGGCAGTAAGTAGTCCTGAGAAACTGAAATGTAACTATTGATGCTGCAAAAACTTAAGGAACTTAAAAAATTAAGGGAAAACATCATATTTTGTTTCTGCTCTCAGTGCATGCAGTTTAAATGATAAGGTTTCCATGTAATCTTCAAGGATATAAGCAACACAACTTATTTAGAGCCAGCAGATCTTTTCTCGGCACAACTACTTACGCAAGGACATGCATGTAGTGATTGAACTTGCCAAGGAATTCTGTGAGTGTGGCCGGCTCATGCATCATGACCAGGTTTCTCATTTCATCCTTGGTGTCCGCAGGTAGAGTGATTCCCCGCCGCCTGAGACACAGTTACACCAGAGGTCATGGGTTACAGTTTGAACTTTTTAATGGAAAGACCACAGAATTGCCTAGAATAAAATCACAATGTCTGTTTACCCAAGAACACATCTCAGCCAAAAACAGACCACAGCTTTATATAGCTTTATCTATAAAATGATTTTAAGTAGTCCCTAGAGCTGCATTAAGGGGAAATTAGCAGTTATAATATAATTACTAATTATAAATAAATCATATTTTGGAGTAAATAACATTTTCCAGTTTTGGTGAACCTTTAAGGAGTTCTCACTAGGAAAGACATTTCAATGAATGGTTTTCATGGTATTTATCACAGTATGTAATTGTAATGCGTCACTTACTTTGCTGTTTCTACAATGGTCTTGATTCGGATAGCACCATCAAGATGCACGTGTAGTTCAATCTGCAAAAGATTAACGAACAGGAATAAAATACAGCGCCCACATTTTCACGCAGAAGCACATCCATCAAAACTTTGAGCTCAGGTTTCAGTCGTATTCGTAGAGTCTTCTTCCCGCGCAGCTGTGAAACGCTCCTCGTGAAGTGCATCTAGAATGTGGAACGCACAACTGGGTGAAATAAGTTCAGTGGAAGGGCCGGAGATGCCAGAGTTGTCCTGACAGATGACCAAATTAAATTGTGACAACCACTTTACCAGCAGCCATGAAACAAAGAAGGATAGAAGGATAGAGCTGAACCATGAAGAGAAACCAATTATGTCTTGTCAGCTACTCTCATAGCGTAAAGCTTACCACTGAAATGAAAAAAAAACGCAGGACAAGATCCTAGCTGATTCAGTATTTTTCCGCATTTGACTGAAAGTCACGATTCAGTTTGGTTTTTATGTCATTGCACACTTCTGAAGTTCATGAAAGTTTGAGCTTTAATTATAAGCAAGGAGAGCATGATTACACACGCAATGAGGCTTTAAAAGCCCTTTAAAAGACTGCATTTAGATGTTTTCTTGTGAAGATAACAAACTTATTAGTATTAGGTTTTACTGATGTATTTTATATCATAGAATAAAATATGAAAATATATTGAGCATGTGCAAGTTTTAACCATTTAAAAAAACACAAAGTTCAGCACTGCGTAAACGCTAAAATGACTTGTTTTCAGGTTTTATCTCAGCAGCACCCTATTTAAGAATGCTAACTTCTCTTCATAATACAATAAGTGTGAGCTTGCAAAAATGATATCTATATCTCATCATCAGCAGATCAAGAGAAGAAAAGGGAACGCGTGCGGGCAAACAGCTTTGCCACATCTTTGACTGAACTGCTTTTCACAACAACCTAAGTAATGGCTGCATTATATTTCCACAGAAGATAAAGACACATTCAAACAGAACACACCATCACGAGTATGATAGGAACCAGATACTGAGGAAGTCAACACTGATTAAGCAGTGTGATCTCCAGGGGCCAGTCGGACACGAGAAAGGACACTGTCTATTAAGTCCCTTCCCCCACCCCCAGAGGAAAACGTTGTGTGCAAGCAGCCTTTTATATCAAATGATATCAATGCCTTCAGCTCAGTTCAATGGTGGAAATGCTCACTCTTTGTAAAGGCTTTACTTGAGGCGCCTGGTAAATCTACGTAATCGCTAAGCAAACTGGGGTTGCAGGACAAAAAACTATTCTTTACATTCTTTTGCAACACAAAAACCAAATGTGAAGTCCTAACTCATAATAAAACGCTGGCTAAAGTGAGGGTTGGGAGTCTAGTAGCATTAAAACAGACATCTGCTTTGTAAACCATTTTATATCAAACATATTTTATTCATTAAATCCAGAATTATTTCAGGATTATTAAGCCATTTTTGTTACAACATCATGTCTTTGGCAGAACTAAACAAGGATGATGTCACCTCTAGTGCTTTCGATTCATTGGTCTTTGGCTCTCAGTTTCTCGGATCAGGTTAACAGAGGCCCAGTGAGACTATTTTCTTCAAGCACGCTCTGCATGGGTCTTCTTGCAGTCCGTTTAATTACTGAAATAAACAACTCGCTGAATATAAAAGTTTCCACAATTATGCATTTATGCTGTAAAAGCATTATAAGCAATACTTCTGCATACCTTTTCCCTGCCATTATTTGAGCCATGTGTGCTCAAATATCAAAGTGAAGACATTCCAGTGGAAAAATGGTCTTGTCTGTACAAGTCTAAGCTGTCACCTTCTTCATACTTCAATAGGTTCAAATGTGCATCGCAGACGACTACTGTAGTTGGTCTAATATTAGTGTCACTGGGTGGGGTTGAATATGCATGGACTGTTGCTTAAATATTTATAAGGCTGACTTGCTTGCAACTGCTCACATTATGGACTCAGATGGTTCTTAAAAGCTGCAGAAGTTTGTTATGAAAATACTGTCCTGTTGTTAAAGGTGTGTTTTTGTGTATATACACGAGTGATTGTTGTGCTTGCATTACAACTGAAGGCATATCCTATAAAATGTCAATTGATGTTCTGAAGAAAACAACTAAATTGTCAGTTGGCGATTAATAAAAAAAAAAAAGAGAGAGGCTTTTATGCATTTTTTCACTGTGAATAATCATGTAATCTTCAGGTGAGGAACAAAGTCCTGAGCTGCTGATAAAATATGGAACTTACTGCCTGTTAAGTGTCACTTAATCTGTTGAATTTCTGATATACAGGGTGGGCCATTTATGTGGATACACCTTAATAACCAACACAATGGGCAGCACATTGAACACATTTTATAAGTGGTCAGAAACTTGTAAATTACTCATGAAAGAATAAAGTTACATTAATACCAAGCACACAGTTGTTTTTCTTGTGAAATTCCCATTAAGTTTGATGTGTCACATGACCCTCTTCCGATTGAAAAAACAAAAGTTGAATCCGGAAAACAAAAATGGCCGACTTCAAAATGGCCACCATGGTCACGCCCCATTTCGAAAAGTGTCCCTCCTCACATATACTAATGTGCCACAAACAGGAAGTTAATATCACCAATCTTTCCAGCTTTATTAAGGTGTATCCATATAAATAGCACACCCTGTAGAACGTTTTATGAAGGGTGTGATTTAGATGAGGAATGGTAAACACACTCCCTACAATGACTGTTGCATTTTTTTTAAAGACACAGAATGTTATACTTTACCACGACGGCCTCTCACACTTTACTGCCGAGAGTGGTGTAAATTTACATCATTATTTTATTTCCAATTATCAAAGAAACTTCATATAAACTGAAGTATAAGGCTTGCACACTACGTTCAGGGATGCTGGTATCAGTGTAATACAAGAGCAGTACAGGGCACACAATTTATCGACTCTCCCATATGTGTTATCGACACTTCCACAAATTATGTGCTTATCGACATGTTTCTGGTATCAGTTCTTCAGGCTGACTTCTGCTTGCTCATTCAATACAATAACTCCAAAGGGCAGATACAATGCTCTGTGTGTATCTCCCTGCAAGGCCAAGAAGTGTGAACATTATTCTGGAGTGTTCTCTCCCTTGCCATAAATTAGCATGTTCCTTTTGCAATTGCAAGATATTTTTGATGGTCTTTTTATGAATATCATACGTTTCAATAATTGTATGATTGTGTTAACCTCTCCTTATTAAACTTTAAACATTTTTTACACTGAAATTACCTTCAGCATGAACTCTCCTCCTTCTTACCAAGCATCAGAAGTCTTAATTTTATAAATATCTACATTCATCATGACAGAGCTGACTATTTAATGTGTGCTGATTATGCTGTATTATCAATTTATTAAAACAGCATTTAACCCCGAATGTATAGCCATTATGTGAAGAATAACGACAATAACAGTAATGACACTACTAACCTTAGGTTTATCAAATACTGGTTTTCCATTCTTTTCTGCCATTGTCTTCACTCGAAGTGTAAATCTGTCGTGATATCACTTGAACACGCGCTCTCCGGAACCTGTCAGCTCAAGAGGGGAACTTCGGCTTCCCCTATCGCGTTGCTATTATACTACTCTCCAACCCCGGCGCGGACAAAGAGCACGCCTTATGAACAGATAATTTCAGCGATGAACCCCGCCTCTACAACATTACCGTGCAATATGCCTAAACTGAACACGGCTGAACACAACGGAGTGACAACATTAACCGAGCAAAGTAAACTGAGAAGTTCCCCTGATCTACGCCACGCTAAGAGATTAAACCGGAATCCTATTAGAAGCTTTTTTGAAGCACAGTAATACCACATGTACACTACTACCGACGCGACGCGACATTCTCGACCGCTGATGCTTGTCAACGCTGTCGGAAGCGTTCTTTTTACGTCGCGTCGCGTTTCAAAGAGATTTAGGCAGTGTTTCCTGATTTACGTTTTATTAATTAAAAGAGTCTGGGCTTATGGCGAGCTTATGTCAATTCGCCACCTACTAAGGAAGAGTCCGGACAGTATCACGACTTTAAGTTTCTATTGCGTAAACTAACTTTTTAGAAGGGTCGTAGGTCGTGTAACTCATACTGAATGTTTAAATGCAACGTTACATAATCGTAAAAGCACGAGAAATGCTGATACAGTATCGTTGTGTTGTGTGATCGAATTGCTGTTTGATCCTCGTTGAGTTTACAAAACCGGTCCCAGCATTTGGAGTGAACATTGACAGGTGGAACTAAAGTAAACAGAAGAAAATCAGGAATGCTAAAAGCTGAAAATGTTTCCAGTTTCAGTCATATATATATAAGAAATTGAATATTAAATTAATCATGACTGCAACAGACCGAACTAAGTAAAATGCTTTGATGGGGTTGCTAAGGTACCCAGGGTGGTTGCTAAGGTGTTGCTATGCGGTTGATAGGGTATCCAGGATGGTTGCTAGGGTGTTGCTGTGGGGTTGCTAAGGTGTTGCTTGTTTATGAGGCTGGTTCTTAAATGGCATAATAACAGCATAGTCTTGAAATGATCAGCTCCGAACTGTATGGCTCTTACAGTAGTTGGCCACTAGATGTCAGCATTACGTTATAATTGTATTCTTGTGTGTAGTAGAGATACTTGGGCAGCAGTGTCACCTTTATCCCTAAATATGCATAACGTGATTAGGAAATGATTAGTTGATAATAATGCTATTACGAAAAGCTGACACCTCCAGTATATCATGTTCCCAAAATGAAAGCGAAATACTAGCACATTCTCTGATTAAACTAAGAATGTTTTCCTGACATTTATCTTTGTTAAATATTTAAATGCACCACTGAGTATGTTTTGCCAGATGTTTGTACTTGAACAGAGCACATCATAAACCATGTACAAAATGACTTTCTGCATAACAGACAGGCAACACAAATGCATGCCTAAAGCATTACATTTTAACACAGTACTTTCTAAACCCCTGCTGTTAAAGCAGTTCCTAAACAACAACCTTTATTTAGCTTGCCCTGATCCAGCAACTCTAACGCTGCGTGAAGCCACATGGGCCGTTTTCTGTTTCCCAACCAGCAAAAACATCCCATTAAATGTGTCATACATCAGTCTGCTGGAACAGTGCTTAAGAATGTGGTAGCAGCACTCTTTCTATAAATCCCTCAGTGTGCTCTATGCCATTAGGACATGGATAGAGATGTAAAGCTTTTGAGCAGATGTAAAAACAGTCTTTTTTCCGTTTGCCATTTATTTTTGACTTCTTGCATGACATCCCAGTATAATGCAATAAAGCACCGTTGTTTGTTCATGCATCCTTTACGTCTTCTTGACACAACTCTATTTTAACACCCTAAACTGGAAAAAATACCCAAAGCCAAATGTGGTTTACACAATATGTTAGATCAAGATTCTGACGATGGAGGTTGTCGAGATCTTCTTGTAGATAAAGAGCAGAATATCCTTTTTAAAAATATTGAGTCTGCTGGCCACATGTTAAGTAGCAGCTACTGCAGTGAATCTATCCCTTGTCCTGTATTCATTTGTTCTTGCTTATTTTAGTAATGGAAAAGGACTGTTGTTATTCTAGTGTGATTATGACTAAGGGGATATTTTTTAGTGTTAAAATCCAGTTTCCAGTAACCTGGTCGAATGAGTAATAGGGGCATTCCTTCTATTCGGTGCCATTTAAGTCCCCAAGACATAATGTTGTATGTTTTGTTTGAAAATTTATTAATACTTGTTTCTGAATGCTTATCTTATAAAGTCACTGCTGCTCTACAATCAAACACAATAAACATGTGCAAAAAAATTTATTCATTTAATTGTATTATTCTTATTTTAGTGAAAACAGGCAAAACTGCCCTGTCCCCAAGTAAGCTTGCATAACTTCATCCACAAATATAAGTAATAAAAATTTAACAAATACATTTTTTAGTATTTTTCAGTATTGTTTTATATCCCTTTTTATATTATTCCTTAACAAAATAATATTTATAAATTTTTAATGCTTAAATTATTTAAAAGATTTATGTCCCTGAAATGAACGTCCCCCTGTTAGCCTAATGAAAGTTTTTCTGAACACGGCCCTTGAATGTTTCTGTAATAACACGATTCTAAGGAAGTATAACTCTTTTTGTTGGCAAACTATCTACAAGAAGCAGCGTAGTTAACAGTCTTGAATTTCTTTGTGTGTTTTATAGTTATGCGCTACAACAGTGCTGTTGCTGATAAAAGACAGTAACACTACAGGTCATGATGCAGACCCTGAAAAAAGGCAGATATTCCTCAATATAAAGACAGGGATGTGGAGAAAGGACAAAAGAAAGTGTTAGATCTCAGCTTTGTTGATTAACTGTAATAATAAGTGATCTTGAGTCTGTCAGTACAATGTATGTGTGTCTGTAGTGTGTGTGTACTGGTACTCTCTGCATTATGTGGTCCAAATGTCATCAAAAGTACAGTAAACTGATACTGTGAGGACATTTATTTGATTCCAATGAGGAAAACAGCTTATACTCATAGTGTTTTGAAAACTTACAATGAACGTAACTTAGCGTTATGAAATCTAACAATTGTAGTTTTGTGTAAGAGGTAGGTTTAGTAATCGTGTTCGGGTAAGGATATAAAAAATACAATCTGTACAGCAGAAGAAGCATTATGCCTATGGCATGAACCCATAAAGATAGGAATATTACTGTGTGAGTGTGTGCATGTGTGTGTGAGAGAGAGAGCAAAATAATAATAATAATAATTCAAGCATTACGCTGCATCATCATGTCACATCTGTAAACATAAAGAAGCTGTCAAGGCAAGTATAGGCTATAATTAAACATCTCTCATTCGCCTGTAATGATTGGCACATAACTTAATTCTCACAGCAGCTCAGATTTGAAGAACCAGTTTATAGTTTTTAGGAAATTTAGGCCTACAATCGATGTTTAGTGCTTGCAACTCAGTGTCAGTTATCTATCATTTCCTCTGATTTGAGGTATTACTCATGAGTAAGGTTGCAACAGACTGCAGCAAAACTTGCAGCTGTAAGAAAAAATATATAGGAAAATATGTAAAAAAAAAAAGTTTGATTTATGTTCTGCATCAGTGGTGTGCACCAGGACGTGATTTCACACCACTGTTCTGCAGAAAGCTTCTTCTCCCATACTGTAAATTTCAATATGACTTCTGAAGTTTACATTGAAAGATTTCACAGATTCAGTTGAAATATTTTAATATTCCCTTCCAGGCTTTTGCAGGCCTCTTCCCATAAAGCTGTTACTGCATGCGCTTGTGTGTGTTGTCTGACATCTTTCCTGTGACTGTCAGATTTGCTTCCTCTCAAACGTCATTACTTGACCCATGCTTAGAATAGTATTCTCATCAGAAACGAAAGGCTTTTTTGTTACGGCTCATGCAGTTTCACACATCCAGTTAGAATGCTTGGAACGCAGATATCATTTCCTCCCCTCAGAAACAGTTAGTTAGTTTCAGGTCCTCTTTTTTAGAGGGTGATTTATCTGTATTGCTGCACATCTGGGTTGCAGCTGCGATTAATGTGTAAGATATCTGTTCAGATGAAAAGAAAAAAGCAACCTGTAAGCTTTCACATTTTAATTTGCATGCAGCGATTTTGATTGCGAATAAAGCCAGACGCAATGATGTCAGTCAAGATAATAGAAGAACCATCTGTACTGTACTGACGTCTTAATAATCTGTTACATGGCTCTAGTTTCGATTAGTCTTTTAACTGATTTTAGTGTGTTAACATATTATGCAAGAAAAACTATCAATTAATTCCAGCTAATATAAATATTTAGCTTATCGTCATATATTTATTAATTTTTTGACTAGCTCTGTAAAAAATGTTAGCAACATAGCCTAGATTATCCCTATTATTCAGAAGTTTTAGTTTGCAAGGTTTCAGTGTCAGGTTAGATTTAAGATCATATGAAAGGAAATGTAATATTGTCAAGGGATACAAAGAAAAAACATTTCCAGTTTTTAAAGATTAGCTATGACTCCAACTGATTAACTATGACACATATCGCAGGAGCCAAATTCTTTAAACCTCAGAGGCACACCAAACACTTTTTAACACAAGACAATAAGGAATTGTCTGGCAACGCCTAAGAAATGTTAGAATTATGTTCAGTTTGTCTGGTCAAGCATGTCAGTTCATCAAGTATTTCTTCTTTATTACAGGGTGTGCGGTAACTGAAGATCTAAGACAGGAAATTCGAAAGGTCCTAAACCGAAACCCTGAAGATCACATGTGCAGCACACAGGGATTAAGCAGCAAACACAAAGACAACCTATTTCCAATACCAAAATGAGGAACAGGACATTTCTTTAATGGAACCGATAACACCTCACCGAGAGAGTTTTCCTGCTGGGGCTGATGTACATTCATTCTAGATTCGCCATCTGGCTGTCATTTAGTATTCAGGGTTTTACTCTGCAGTACCAAAACAGGTGTTAAATGAAAGCAGTCATGCCCATGCCTGGTTTAGTGTATAAATCAGAGCCTGCATGTCCAGTATTTTGTATTTCTGTTAACTTAAGTCAGTTTCTTGGCACTCAGCAAGTGATGTTCAATGCGTGTATTTCACTTTAAGTGAAAACTTTTCCATGAGACATTATTGGACTAGTTTTTAACCACAACTGGCTGAATTTTAGACATGAAAGAAGGACCTTGTGTCCCACATCTGCTTTTCTTGCTCTGTTAATCTCTAAATATTTAAACAATATCTTTTTTGTGGATCATCCTTCCAGAACAAATTTACATAACATACCTGACACACTATAACATGTTTCCACTGGACTTTGATAAGTGTTTATTTAATATCATTTATAGGATAATATTTTGTTTACTTTCTCCTACACTCTCAAACTGAATTAAAAATCATTCAAGAATAAGACAATATTTTTAACTCTGAATGGCGTTATTGTGTTTTGCCTAAAGATATGCCCTTTATGGGGATATTGTACATTCCAGACATTTGTGATTTTTGGAAAGGATGTCAAAATAAATGTAAGAGTGGCTGGACAGAAGTTTTAGACAGAATTAATATCCACTTCACTTTTGCTGTATCTGGCAGGCCACATGTGTTCCAGCTGAATTATCAAGAGCGGTGGTATTTGTAAAAGTGAATTTCCCGTCTAGGTCTATTTTTAAACCGTCATTCCCAGTGGGTCATCCTGCGTTTCAAAAGGATTGTTTTGTCTGAACACTTGATGTGAAAAATGCATAATGTCTTTTTGAGAAGCACATTTTTTCCAGTGCCACCCACAGTTTAAATGTAAGCAGGTTCTCTATTTTAAATGCTAAAACGATTTAAAGAAGAAGGTTCCAATCATTTTGTTCACTGAAACTTGTTACTGTTTGCATTAACTTTTAGACAAACTGTCAGTGTGAAGATTTTCAATGTCTCTTCCTACAAATTACATTATTGTAGTGCTAGGTAGTAAAGTGACGATCTTTAAAAGTTATTCATTGAATCATTTACTCGACCAATTCATTTAAATCAAACAGAGTCTGCATCCAAAATCATACACTTCCCTACTATTTACGACAAAACCAGTCATAAGGTAAAATTTGACAAAATGTATACATCATATAAAAGCTCAATAAATAAGCTTTCTATTGAAAGATGGTTTGTTAGGATAGGACAATATTTGGCAGAGATACATCTATTTGAAAATCTGGAGTCGAAAAAAAATCAAAATACTGTGCAAATTACCTTTAAAGTTGTCCAAATAAATATCTTATCAATGCAATTTAATCAAAAATGACATTTTGATATGTTTACAGTAGGAATTTTACAAAAAATCTTCATGGAACAGGATCTTTACTTAATTTCCTAATGATTTTTGGCATATAAAAAAATCTACAATTTTGACCCATTCAGTGTATTTTTGGATATTGCTACAAATAAACCCCAGCGACTTAAGACTGGTTTTGTGGTCCAGGGTCACATTTAACGTAAGCAAAAATAATAGTATGACTGAATTACAGTATTCATAAGATAGTAGCAGAAAAGTAAGTTAATTATTTTAGCTGAGCTGTCGTTATTAGAGAGTTATTGAATTATTTACTTAACCAATTTATTCAGAACTACGATACAATCAGGAGCACCATCCAGTGTGTGTATCTTAGAGATTCTATTTAATTCTGTTTTTAATTAAATTTAAACAAATGTCATTGCTTGATCAAAAATACACAATCTAAGATATATGATATAAACTTTTTTCTTTAATGAACTGTTGTGCAACATTATACTCCAGAGTCCCAACCTTGCTTATCAGTCTCTTTTATTATTCAAATATATTTGATGTAGTAATTCAATAAACAACAGCTATTAGACTTTAGACGTAAACAGTAAACTTGGATGTGGTCAAGAGCAACTCTTAATATGCGTCTTCTCTTCCAAAAGTCCATGTTTCACCTCTTCACGCCAGAGCAAGACGAGCAGAGGGAGAAAATAATTCCTGGTTGTGGAAATGGGCAACGGAGATGTGGAATTCGAAACATTTCTGATCCAGGTCCAGCCACTGTTTACCCTGCAGTCAGGCTATGACATCAGAGAGAGGACTTTATAAAAGTGCATGTGCGCATAGCCAGGCAGTGAGAAAACAGTAACACAAGTAGAAAATCTCATTGTGGTGAAACACATAGCAGAACATGATGAACAAAGTACAGAAAGACAGAAAAAAGCTGATGGCATGGGCACTGCTGTTTTATCTGGGCTCACAGGTGAGAATCAAGCACTTTATCTGCATGGTGTATATTGCCAGTGGAAATGTTTCTGACTTCTGTGTCCAATTTTATGTCTGACAGCTGGGAGATTTGATCTGGTTACTTTGCTCAGAGTTGAGAGGAGGGAGAGGTTATTTTTTATCATGGACTTTTTGTGGGAAGTTTTCTTGTCTGTGAGAGCACTTTATTAAACAATGTTTTCCCAGTATGAACTGAATGTAATGGTAAATTAATACTTAATTAGAGTGTCCATGTTCTGTGCAAATGTAAGATTGTTTGGCTGTAACACTAGCATATAATTGAAAGCATGTTTTATATATTCAGAGCCTGGGAACACTCCCCATAAGTGACTCATAAGAAGGAAAATATTTTTCCTTTTACTTCTCCATATGCATATTATCAATTTTAACCAAAGCTGCATGTTTAAAAACCAGCAGTGCTATTATTAGAGGCATTAATGGGAAACATGAGACAAATACATTGTTACAGTAATGTTTGGATATTGAGCTTCATGGGTTTCACATGCACAGATTTTGTGCAGATTTTACTGCTTGCGCTGTTGCATGCATTACATAACTTTTCTTCCTGTATGCTGTCTTAGGTTTGCAGTCAGCACTGTGGTGGCCCTTGTCAGTGCCAGATCTCAGCACCAGCCTGCCCAGAAGGCGTTCCTCTCATTCTCGATGGGTGCAAGTGCTGTCAGGTGTGTGCACGGCAGCACGGTGAGGCCTGCAGTGAGCTGTATCCGTGTGACAGTCAGCGTGGTCTGCAGTGTGACTATAGTGCCAGCTTCCCTTTAGAGCCAGGAGAGTGTGTCAGTAAGTTGCAACCAGCAAACACACATCATTACCACTAAAACACTATTAAAGCTCCACCCATAGCTCTTAATTAACACAGATGGCTTTTTGCACATTCAATTTGTCGTGTTTGATGTTGGTTTGAGCAACCTTTAAGATCAAATAAGTCATGGGTTGTAAAGAGTTGATAATTAAATACAACACAAATGTATTTATAGTAATATAATATTATACATTTGTATACGTATGTAAATTAGTTTTCATTTATCATTTTAGAAAAATTATATTTATATTTTATTTTATTAAGAATTTGATTTATTTTATATATCACACATTCTATCAAATATCAAACACAAATTATGTATATAATAATATAATATATAAAATCTCCCATAGTTACATATACACTACTGTTCAAAAATGTGGGGACAGTAAGATATTTAATGGTCTTTAAAGGTGTTTCATCTGCTCATCAAGGCTGCATTTATTAGATTAAAAATCCAGAAAAACTGTAATATTGTGAAATATTATTTCAATTTAA
>JAUCNO010001079.1:73720-84667 GCA_032353835.1 Enteromius viviparus
CTTGAATAAAATGTAAACATATAGAATTAAAAGTACCCTTCTTGTAGCTCAGAACTTGATTCGAAATTGAACTCGCGTAGTTCAATTTCTGACCCCGTAGTCATATCGTATCGTATCGAGATATCTGGCATGAAAATCGAGATATGAAATATAGTCCATATCGTTCAGCCCTAATGCAAATTAAACATCTTTGCTTTCTCCACAGATGACCTGCCATATCTAAAGTGTCCTTTGCATACTGTTCTCAAACTAACTCCATTAGCTTACGGTGAGCTGGCATAGCTATAGTTTTATTTCAAACATAGATCTGTTCATTATTAGGGTATAATTTTGTGTTCTGTTATCTCGTTTTGTCTTCAGTCTGTGAGAAATACTCTGTAGATGTTAGAGAAATAATTGATAAAATGAACCCAGCATAAAAAAATAGTTATTGGCAGTCGGCCGCCTTTAATATATTAATGAAAAATCACAAAACAACATTCTTGTTGAATTCTGACATAATCTATTGGGATGATATTTAGTTGATTGGATGCAAACCTTTTACTACATGATTTTTCCTCATGTTATTAATGAAAAGTGCTACACATTATTTGCTAGTATGTTGGGTGATTTTTAAACTGTCCTTTCAGGATGCAAAGTGGAGTCCTTTTATTTAAACATCCAAGCAGTAAACACACACAGGAACAGACCCAAAGTAAGTCATGAAACCCTCTGGAGTTATGAATTGTAATCGCTGATCAGTGTCTAAAAGCGATTTTCTTATTTGCATTCCAGAATGTGAATGTTGCAAGAAAGCCAGAAGAAGCGTTACAGACTGTTCCTGAACATCTTTGATCATAAAAAAATTCTTAAATTTGCCATTTTTGCACAATTAATCTACACATACGATTGTGTAAATGGATAACAAGATCAGAGGAAAGAGCTTAAAAGGACATGAGCATGTTTCCATTAAGATTACCATTTTTAAAAAAAAAAATTTTAATCTCAAAAAATGTAAAACAAAACAAAAAAAATTAGACATTCTGCAGATTTGTATTAATTTCCAATTCAACTCTTTTAAATTTGGTGGTCAATATGAATTCTTTAGAAATTATATTGATATTGTATTAAATTAGACAGATTTGTTTGCGTTGTCATTAGGGCTCTCAGACTTGAATTGTACTTTAGTTTTTCAAACTAAACTAAAAAAAAGAAAAAGAAAGTGTTTGTACTTTGTTGATAAGATTTTTGCATCAGCCTAATAATGTTTTAGCTGAAATGGATGTAGCAACTAAAGATAATTTTTACCTCAGCTATTCTAAGTAAACATTTTAAAATAGTAAAGTTCCCCATTGTGTGAAAGGGAATAGTTTTTTTTATTTTTTTTATATAGTGTTTAAAGACCTGGGCAATAGTACCATTTTATGCATTTACAGTAATCAGAAGATGGTTCAGTTAGTTAACAGCACCATGGACAGCAACCAAACAAATAAATCTATATTAGTCGTCACTCACACAAGACCATTCTCAAGCCGCTTTACTCCTCAAAGTTCATTATTTATGAGTATGTTTAAGAGCGCCTGTCCAAAAACTCTCTCCAACCTAACGGAGATCTCTAGTGTAAACATTCAGTTTCCAAATACGGTTACACTAATGCGATTTTAGAACAATTTTGTAACTACAGAAAGGCTTTAATCTTCGGAATTGTAGGCATTCACGGGTTAATGGTTCGTGTTGTTTTTTTTCGTGCCCCCCAAAACCGTGGCGATGCTCTGCGAAATGTCCGGTATGCACACGTGAAAAGAGCTCCGCTTGAAACCCACAAATACCTGCGCATGATTGAAACGCGTGTATCATTATAACCTCATTATTTGTCCAGTCTAAATGTGCATCCATCTCTCTTATGGCATTATCGTGGCTTCAGTATCACTTTTAGGATCAGTTTGTAAGGGAGGGGGCAATACTACCCCTTTTATAAACAACTTTGTGCCGTAAAATGTGGAGTTAGTGGAAGACCTTACGCACTCGCCTAACTGGCAAACAGTGGTTTTGGCTTTCCCACACAGTCTGAAAGCATGGATATTAAACTGGATTTGACTATACTCGTTTTCATCCTTCTTACTGTTGTTTTTTTTGGATGCGCGCAGTCAGTCCCTCTACAGGTATGTGTACTTGGTATAGCTTTATCTTCAGTCATTTTACACTTAAACATTATTTGCTCTATTGTTTTGTGACATTTTCTTCTAAATGTGACGTTTTGAGTGACCGATGGTATTTTGTTCGACACAAACACTAAATGTCATCACATGTTACGCGCGAAAACGCACAATCTGAAGGATCGCGCATTTAAGAATTTCTGTACTAGTGGAATGTTGTTTAATTCTTAGAATTTTATATTGTTTATCTACGTGTACAACCTTTTTGTGTTGTATTTGAATGCCTTTGGAACTGAAGGTTGGTAAATAACATCATCTGTTTTGAATCCTTTTGGTAAACGTATTGTTTGCAATATTGTGCTTTCTTATGAATGTAGTTTTTTATTGTGGATTACACTGGAATCTTAAAAAGTTGTAATAAAGATTCCCACTAGATAATTATGTGAGTACTTCAAACTGTTTACGAATTTCTTATTGGATTCCTTCTGGACTTTTGATTCAAATAAGTGCCGAAATAAATAAAACAGAAAAGGAAGGATAACATTCAAGTTGTATGACTGTATTCACATATGCCTATTAACATACTTTCATGTCATAGTTATTTAGCAGCTGTTTTATTATCTCACAAAATGTGCTTATTAATCAACCTGTATATTTTCGTTTAAAGAGTGTACTGAAAAATTATAGTAGCGTTTTTCAGTCTTTAGCATTTCTTTTGTGTTTACAGCAATCTCCTGGAGATGTGGTAATATATTGACACAGCAGTGAATTATGTGTAAATCCTCCAGTGGCCTTGTGTGTACAGTACTGACATTTAGTTCCATTTCCACCCCTTTCATGAATAACTTTGATTCAGTCTATTTCAATGTAAGATCAAGACCAAACCACTGGCATCTGAAAATACTGAGAGTATTTTTTTTACTTTTTTTCTTCAAATGTAATTTGTGGTTGGTAATGCATAAGTTAACTAAGTTTAAATGAACAATGTGATGTTTGTGTGCATATTTAAAGGGGAGTGGCACCAAGGAATGAGGTTTGTTTAGTGATGCATATTTATAACACCTAATCCTTTGTAGATAATTTTGTGACATACTTTGTTAAAGTCCCTTATATGCATGGGAGCTAACAACTGTAGGCCTCGCATATTATTTTATACTTTTTAGAGACTGAGACGTCAGACCTCCACAGCAAAGCCATCAGTAAGTATGACAGAAATAGCTATGTTTTTGCTTACTGCTGAACTGTAAATATTCAGATAAATGGCTTGGTTTTTTGGTTTGGTTTGGTATATTGTGAAATGCCATAAAGCACCAAATAGTGCTCAGATAGACTGGCTTTTCTGTAGCCAGACCAATGTGGTCCGAATCAGATTCACAAATTGATCAGTAAAATCATGTCATGTTTTAAATAGGTTGTTTCCTGTTTTCCCAGGAAATATTCAAATTCACGTACACAGCTTTTTATAGCTCATATTGAGAAAAGTGGTAGATTTAACAAATAGATAATGTGGCTTTGCATATGAATGTATTATTCTGGTGTTTGTTGTGCCCTTAGCTCAAGATGACGGATTACCATGTGCAGTGTTCTGTATTGTCTCGCTATGCTGTAACCACAGTAGAAAGCACTGTATGGAACCAACTCCACATTACTAAAGAGGCTGCCTTTGAGGTGGATTTATCTTCATCTGCGTTTATTTCCAACTTTACCATGTGAGTCCAAAATTACACCACATTCTTTGTTATTCTTGCTGTCAAAAGGGTTTAAAAATGGTGCAATTAAATTGAGTATCACTTGGCTTAAGTTTGAGGTTTTCCCTGAATAGACACAGCAGGTTTATAATTGCACTAATGATTTGTTCATGTGGAAAGATGTGTTTTGTGATCAAAAGGATTTTTTTTTTTTAATTCTCAGAATGTACAGTAATAATTAAAAGATTTCTTCACTTAAATGTTAAAGTTCTGTTATCATTTACTTACCCATGTGCAATTTCAAAAATGACTTCTTTTTATGTTCTACTGTCAAGGTGTAAATATCGCACAAAAGCATAATAAAAGTGACACTCTTTATCTATAGCCATTATGACTTTTTGTGTGAGAAACACCTTTATTTAAGACAAAAATATCAGTGTCTATCCTCCTTTGCACATTCATGAGAAAATTAGTCTAATGTGTGAACAATTCGTGCTTCTGAACTAGATTAAGTCAATGAATCAGTTCATCTAGTTCATAAACCATGAATGATTAATTCGTAAATTGAGCTGATCTGTTTATCTCACTGATCCAGATTCAGCATTTCTTGAGTTAAAAAGGGGAAGATATTAAGTGTATAGTGATGTCATACTGATCTTGGACCCACATTAGGGTGAATAAATAATCGAGAATTGTGTTTTTTGAGTCAACTGTCCATGTAACTTTCACTAAATTATATTCTATCAGTTGTGCATTTTTTAACACAAATTAAGAAACACAGGAAAGGATGCTGGAATGGAGCAAATGGACAGGAAAAAATTATGAACAAAAAGAACCTACTGAAGCGATCATATTTGTTCACCAGAGTAAAAGTTTTGTAAAAATCTTTTCCAGAAATGCTAAATATAAATAATTTCCCACAAATAAGGCTCCATAACAGCTTGATAAAGCACACAGGGGCTGGATTTGGAAGTGGACGTGGGTCAAAAGTAAAGAACGTTCAGGCCAGATGAATAGCAGGCTTTGTCAAGAAAACTCAGAAAGCTAATAGAGAAAACGACGAGAACTGGCTCTGTTCACTCTCTCTTTTACTCAACAGAGTTTACCAAGGCACACGGCCAATGTACACACGCTCACACATTTACGTGCATATAAATACACACATGCGTGAAGAATGCACACACGTATCCATCAACAAAGCAGGGCTTCAAGTTTCAATGTACATTACAGAAGTATACACACCCTCAAAGAATCACACAAATACAGACAAACACTTCCATCAGGCTCTGTATTTTTACAAAAAGCTTGGGGCAAGTGTCTTTCTTTCACGCAGAAGCATTTGTTAAACTGTGACTGAGAGCCTTGTGTTCAGTGTCACACGCACAGCCATCCCAGACCTCTCAGTGCCACACATACACACAGGCGCCTCATTTTCCACTGTGCTTTAAACTGTCCATTCACCCTGCTCTTATTCAAACAAGCTCTTTTTCAAGGCTGTTGGTTTATTTTGGTTGGTTCTTGTTGACTTTTATTTAAATATATTTGCTTATAGGGGCTGACCTTACTTTAGCATTTTCTCTGCTTGACCCGCATGTAAAGACATAAAGAGAGTATGGATAACTTTGTGTAAGTGAACTCCTGAGCGTTTATGCAGAGGAAATGCTTCTGAACTGAGCGTTAAGGGGATTTTGGAATTGCTATGTAATTGCGAGAGTTTCACAGTAATTATGGTTTGTGAGTGAAATTGCATTTTCTTTTTGCCACGATACATTTCCACTTGCTTTTGTGAGTTTAAATTAAGGAAAACAAAACGCAGTGGCACAAAAAAATCTGCACACCTTATGAATTGCAGAGTCCTTTGAACAAAACATTATTCCTGAAGATTTGCATAAGTTACAACAAAAACTAAAGACAAAACACACACACACACACACATAAGCAAACATGTAATTCCTGGCTGAGCAGTGCTTAAGTATTTGACATTTCTTAATTTCAGGGCTTAAGAATTTGATTGCATTTGAATTTGATTGAAGAATTTTTTTTTTTGTAATTAGTTAAGAAATGCAATCATAATTGTGAGAGATAAAGACACAGTTACAAGAAAAAGTTGCAATTACAAAAAATAAAATCACAGTTGTAAGATATAGTGTCACATTCTGAGATATAGCCACAATGTTTTCAATAAATGTTAACTTTGATAATATAGTCATAACTGGGTGATATTACATCGTATTGAGAGACAAATGTAAAATATGATTCCCAATCATAAAAAGTCACGATTGTGTTGAAATGGTCACAATTATTGTTGGAGTGATGATTACAGTAGCGAGATATGAAGTCATACTTTGAGATAAGTCACAATTGCTTGCTAACTATAAAGCCACTAACTATAAAAAAGTCACAGCTGTAAGATACAAAGTTAACTGATTGTCAGAATGAAATTGCATTTTTTATTTAGTGACAATTAAGAAAGTCAAATTTATTGTGAAAATCATTGTAGATATATAGTTTTTAGATTGTGTAAGTCACATTTTTAGTTGAAGTCTCAACAGGAACAAGGTTGTGAGGTGTAAAGTCACATTTTCAGACCAATGTGAGAAGTTTGGTACTTTATTTTAGGGTCCAATTATCACTATTAACTATTGATTAACTATGACTTAGCTCCTCAAACTCCTAATTTACTGCTTATTAATAGTTAGTCAGGTAGTTTTGAAGTTTAGGTATTGTGTAGGATTAGGACCAATATGTTAATAATAGGCATACTTATAAGCAACTTAATAGTGAGAATTAGTCCCTATACTAATGTGTTATCTTTGTTTTATTACCTTTTTTTATGATGGATATGATGTGTTTATAAACCAGTGAGAAGTGGTTTTGCCGCCAGCATATTACAAATGTATGAACTAGACTGCTTGTTTGCTCATTATCAAAACATTAATGTTTTCTGCTTTGATTTGTCTTTTGTTGATATCCAGTACCTCAAATGGTAAAGTGTATGTGGCTCAGGTGAAGAGGAGAACTGATGCCAGGAAGATCTATGACACCGCTAAGAAGCAGGGGAAAACAGCAGGGCTTGTTGCTACCAAGTCAGTCCAAATTTTGTTTAATACTTTCTCCACTGGGACTTTTGGCAGAATCCCAGTCTGCAGCCATCCACTAAATATTGCAAAAGGCTGTCTCATTTACTCTTCATTTCCCTCTACTAGAAAACATGCTGTTTTGGATATTAATGTGTTGACAAAAATCCATACAGTTTTACTCAGATGTTTTAAACAATACATATTTGAATACTTTTTCGAGGCGAAATGTTGAACCTGATTAACTTCAGTTGTATTCCAAAGGGAACGTGAGATAGAGAAGTTCCGTGTAGCAGTCAACGTGCCTCCTGGAGCTCGTGTCTCATTCTCACTGACTTATGAGGAGCTGTTATCAAGACGTCTCAGCCGATATGAGCTGTCTCTGGGTCTACGGCCGGGTCAACCCGTGCAGAACATCTCCCTGGATGTCAGCATATCAGAGCGGACAGGCATTAGCTTTATCAGAGCTCTGCCACTGCGAACCAGCCGACTGCTAACCAACAATGCTCAAGGTACCCTAATATAGTCACTTCTGTCAAATCAGTGCTTCAGAACAAATGATCACAAAATATGTGGTTTATTTTTTTTCCCTGACCTCTCAGTAGATGCCGATCCTCCTCCATCAACCAAGGTAGAGCAGAATCCTTACTGCGCACATGTGCACTATACTCCCACAATACAGCAACAGAAGAACATCTCCCCCAGAGGTCTCAATGCAGACTTCATCATTCAGTATGATGTGGAGCTCAAAGACCCCATGGGGGACATCCAGGTCTTCACACTAATGTATCTGATTGGTGGTAGCAGAATAGCAGTGTTCCTGGTGTAGCATTATAAAGTTTTCTCTTGTTTTCTGTTGTCAGGTGGATGATGGCTACTTTGTTCATTACTTTGCACCTCGAGGGCTTCCTGTAGTTCCTAAAGATGTCATCTTTGTCATTGACATCAGCGGCTCTATGATTGGCACAAAAATCAAGCAGGTAGCATTTCAGCCAAAAGCACAGCTTGTTGAGAATGAGATAAAGAACACTGAATTGTTTCTCCATTGTGTTTTACATCAGACAAAAGCAGCAATGACCACCATACTGAATGACCTACGTGAAGGAGATTACTTCAATCTCATCACTTTCTCAGATAAGGTCCACACCTGGAAGAAAGGCCGCACTGTGAGGGCGACTCGGCAAAATGTGAGAGATGCCAAGGAGTTTGTCAGGAAGATAATAGCAGAGGGCTGTAGGTGTCTTATCTGTATCTTAAACAATCTTATTATTAAATGGATTAAACAAGAGATTAAATCGCCACAATTAGGATTCAGTTATGCAAGTTGGGTTTTTTTTTTAATAGTTTTTCTTCTTACTCTAGGGACAAACATCAATGCAGCCCTGTTGTCTGCGGCACAGTTGCTAAATCCATCCTCACACTCCTCTTCATCCGCTGTTCATGTGGCTTCATCCCACCGTGTTCCCATGATCATCTTCCTGACTGATGGAGAAGCCACTATTGGGGAGACAGAACCAGATGTGATCCTACGCAATGCACAGAATGCTTTGGGTTTAGCTTCATTATTTGGCCTGGCCTTCGGAGATGATGCTGATTTCCCAATGCTGAGGAAGCTGGCATTGGAGAATCGGGGTGTGGCTCGGATGGTAAGTGACCTTCTACAACAAGGTTCCTCAAATCTTACCCTGGAGGTCCGATGCACTGTAGAGTTTGGATCTAACCCTAATCAAACACACCTGAGCATGCTAATCAGTGTTTTAAAGATCATTAGTAAACCTGGGTAGGTGAGTCTTATTAGGGTTGGAGCTAAACTCTACAGTGCATTGTAGAACAGGGTTTGTCAAATCTTACCCTGGAGGTCCGAATGTGCCTATACACAAAAAATTGAAAGTCATTAAAAATCTCCGGTATTTATGAAACACGTAAACTCAACTAAATGCATAGAACACACAAAAATTAAAACTACCCAATAATTTACTCACCCTCAACCCATCCTAGGTGTATATGACGTTATGGTTTCAGATGAATACAGTTATATTACGAAAAATGTCCGTGCTTTTTTCAAGCTGTATGATGTAAAGGAATGGGTGTTTATTTCGAAGCCCTAAAAAGTGCATCCATTAATCGTAAGGGGTGTTAATAAAGGATAAAGCCACGATAATTTTAAATACAACTCTCCCTGAATAAAGAAATTCACAACACCTAGGATGTATATCAATGCTCTTGGAATAAGATTCAGCCAATCAGATTCAAGGACTGTAAATAAATCATAGGAATCAGAATGGTTTGTTTAAATAAAATAGTGTAAAAGAAATTATAATCATCTGCAGTTTATTCTCTTTTAGGTATATGAGGATGATGATGCAGCTGTCCAGTTGAAAGATTTCTATGATGAAGTCGCCAGCCCTCTGCTTTCAGATATCCAGCTGTCCTATCTAGATGATCATGTGTACGATGTCACTCGCTCTCTGTTCCCCAATTACTTCCAGGGCTCTGAATTGGTAGTCACGGGTCGACTTAAGCCAGGTGTACAGGATCTAAAGCTTACGCTAACAGCAAACGATTCAAAGCAGAAGGTCAGAGTGGAGAATGAGCTACCATTGGCCAAAGCAGTTGTAAATGGCACAGAAGCATCTATGGGCTGTGCACAGGCACTGGATGGCATTCCTAGTTTTGTGCACAGGCTCTGGGCTTATTTCACAATCAAAGAATTGCTCTTGGCTAAAATGAACACTTCGGATGTGTTCATACAGCGTCTTCTTGTAGATAAAGCCACCAATCTTTCACTGAAATACAATTTTGTAACACCGGTCACATCGTTGGTTGTGATCAAACCAGATATCGATGAACCCGAACCTACTGTTAGCTCTTCTGTTGTGGCTACTACTAGTAAGATGTTGACTAGTAGTGTAGCAGGTTCTACAAACATGACGAATCAGACCTCTCACACTGCAACTAAAGTGTCCACATCTCCAACAGGAAAAAAAATCAGCTCGTTCTCACCTCCAAAAACAAGCAAACCTCCTGTCACCAAATCTGTACGAGCACATCCACCACCCTCAGGGCTTCACACCACAGGTCGGCCTCCAAACTCTACTGTTTCTCTTAACAAAACAATCCCTCCTCCGTCACCTAAAAAGACCACTACAGGACCACTTAAGACCACCTCTACCCCGCTTTCCAGCAAGCCATCCTCCTCGTCTGCGACCACCATCAAAACCGGTGTGGCTAAGATTTCAAACACACCTGTCAATGCAACAAAAAACACTTCTTCCTCTCCACCAGTCAAAAGCACAACGTTAGCCTCCTTACTCAAAACTGCACCATCTGTGGTGAAAGACACTTCCTCGGATGTTGAAAACTCTACCTCAGGACTCACAACGCTTGAGCAGGGCAAACAAACGTTAACCTCCACAGCATCTACCACAGATGCTAATTCAGACATTCAGGTTGAACTGGAAGTGGCCACACTGATGACTCCTTCGTTTCTGCCTATGCCAGGAATGACAGATGCACCAAAGTTGTGGGAAGCCTCTCGTTTTCTGGGTGAGTTCCTTCTGAGGAGCAGCAGCTGACATTTTCAGTCATTTTGCATATGTTTGGTAGTTTTGTGTTTTTGAACTTTCATACGTTTCAAATGGGTAACTAAAATGCCATTGAATGTACTGGTTGTTTTTGTGTGCTCTGTTTCCAATGCTTCGCTGTCCATCAGATGTGTCCTCATCTATCCAGATTCAGAGGAAAGGTAATGCAGTATTATTTTCATTCTACTTCTTTGGGTTTGACACCGTATGTGTCTACTAGGACAGATTACAGTGAGTAGTGTAGAATGTAGTTTCAAGAGTTTTTTTAGGCGACAATATGCTTGTATAGACAATAGGGATGTGCATCTCCATAACTGAGGCCGATGCGATACGCATCTCGATGCATAGCCAACGATACGATACCTGAAAGATACATTAAGTAGTTAGCGATTCGATACGATACACCCCTGTTACGATGCAGTGCGATCCGATTTCGATTCGATTCAACACGATTCGATGCAGT
>JAUCNO010001079.1:85081-103742 GCA_032353835.1 Enteromius viviparus
GCTGTTTTTAGACGGAACGCCAGCTTATACACAGAGCCGTAGATCGCTGAGAAGCTGCGCGTTGAATCACCCGTGAAACTCAACGCGCAGCTTCTCCATGATCTACGACTCTGTTTATAAGCTGGCGTTCCTTCTAAAAACAGCTGATGGAGATTTAGCGCTAATCAAAGAACCGGTGTTCTGTCAGATTGTCCTACCTTGACAGATTTTCCTACCTCCCACTAAAAAATAGGTTTTACAAATTAAAAACGACTAATGTTGTGTTCTATTAATGCGTACACCTTCCTTAACACTAAACCTACCCTTACAGTAATGAACATACATTAAATACTGTTTTACAGGGTGAGAAAAAATAATGCAATATTGACGTGCGTATGCGCATTAAGCCCGGGTAGGAAAATCTGACGGGTAGGACAAAATGTTAGAACACCTGCTTTACTGATGAGATGCGCATAATATATCGTAAGATTTATATCG
Organism: Enteromius viviparus; assembly: GCA_032353835.1. Classification (NCBI taxonomy): domain Eukaryota; kingdom Metazoa; phylum Chordata; class Actinopteri; order Cypriniformes; family Cyprinidae; genus Enteromius; species Enteromius viviparus. The sequence continues at coordinate 85,559 of JAUCNO010001079.1, forward strand.
CTCAGCCCTACCTTATGCTATTAAGAGGAGGAAAACAAAGTGGCAGCCGTAAAGCCATGGACGCATTCGGTTAAGGTGAAACTAGGGTAAAGTTGTAGCGTCTTATTGTGTGTTTCTTTATCTTTTATACAGATATTGAACTTCTTAAAGGTACGTTATACATTTTCAAACGCTAAATCAGTTTGACTCTAAATCCAAATATGAACAACAACTGCCTAAACAAAGCTGCATCATTGTGACATTGTTTTGCAGATTATGATACAACACATGACTACGACTATGACTACAACATCCATTATGAGTCATGTGAGTTAAAAACATTACAATTTTTGGCCCGTCTACTTTTTCAGCTATCAGGAAGTATTATGTAGTTTTTGGATTTAATTTTTCTTTCAGATTCCGATGCTGAGGTGTCTGGTAAGCACTTTTTTCAATCATTAGTTCATAATCTGTGTTTATGCAATAAAAAAACCTTCAGAAAAACAGCGCAGCTACATTTATAAACTTGTAATTAGCAGCACATTTTACTGTAGTATGTCTTCAGTTTCAACAGACCCAGATAACCAGCCCAGTTTGAGTTCAGTTAGAGTGTTCTCCTCCTCAGGTATGACTATCTTATGAAATATTGCATTTTTCCTTTAGCTGTTTTGGCACATTTGAAGTTAAATATAAGATTATGACATAAAAGTGTTGTGTCTCTGAAAGTGGATGGAGACCCGCATTTTGTCGTTCAGCTCCCAAAGCTCCATCAGAGCTTGTGTTTTACCATCGATGGCAGAGCTAAAGACGTACTACGGCTTCTTGTGGACCCAGAGAAAGGTGGTTTTATGTTTTTACATCCAATATATTGCTCATTGTTTAGATACTCTTATAACATGATTGACGTCTCTTGTTTCTGTTTCAAACCGTTAGGCATTATTGTGGATGGGCATTTAATGCTGGCTCCTTCTAAGGAGGAGCTGGAGAATCGCACTCGTACCTTCTTCGATAGGATTTCCATCAGTGCAGCCAAAGGTGCCATTATGATCACATTAACACTGGACTCGGTACAGGTGGAAGTGGATGGGAAGGAAATTGAGATGCTGCCTACCAATCAGAGAGGATCTGTGGAGCGACATGGCATAAGAGTTACGGTTGAAGAACACCACAGCTGTTGGATTGAGCTCGGTGTTGGTGTGCAGTTCCTCATTCTCTTCCATCGCTACAACCATCCCAAATACTTTCAAATAGAGCATCTGGGCTTCTATATTGCAGATGGAAAAGGGCTGTCTCATTGCACTCAAGGGCTGTTGGGTAGGTAACACCATTTCTTTTTTTTTATTATTTAAAATGGTTTTCCAGAAATATTTTGGCATTTTTGAAGACTTGTATGGGTAATCTTTCCAGGCCAGTTTCAGAATACTCTTATGGAGGTCATAAGGGTTTCCAGGGATCAAGCTGGTTTCCATCATGCACAAACTAATAGGAACACTTCACTAGCCGTGGGTTTGCTTAAGAAAGGAGATGAGCATTTTCCTGTCACTCTTCAAGAAAAGATTTTGAAGGACTCGACTAGGAAGCGACACTCAGCTCAATGTTGGGTAGTGCCAAAGCTGGATGTAGAGAGACTTCTGGGCCAGTCCTATGAGAGCTATGTTGTGGATCACCAATAGATAACCTTCAGACCATGTCTCCAGTTATAAAAGGTACAGAATAGAGACTGGAACTTGAATCTTTTTTTATTTGACGGTGAAAAAAACAACTGATGAGGGAGAGAATAAGAATATACACAAGCTGTGATGTACTGAAGGATGTTTCTGAAGCATTGACTGGTCCAAATCTTTGCATTTGAACGTAATGGTACAATATCATTCAAAGACTTGTGGTCAGTAAGATTTGGTTTTGAAAGAAATCACTTGTAAAAATATTTTTTGTTTCAAGTGAATTAAATTGAACTGCATCCAAGAATCCTGGGGAAAAAAAGTCCCTCAAGACTTGAGTAATCACAGGAATAAATAACATTTTAAAGTATATTTAAAATCCTTACTATATTAAGAAAATGTGTTTATATAAAAACACACACACTGTATTTTGGATTAAATAAGTGCTCTCTTGGTGAGCATAAGAGTAATCTAATCAAAAAAGTGAATTTTTATTGGTAAATTAACTATTTAATAATTAATATTTAATGTTCTTTGGGATGAGATGAACATTCACAGTAATCAGATATTTGTTGTAATCTTCCAGCCAGTTCGCATAAATATGCACAGTATGTGTACATGTATGCCTTCATTTATAATATAATACAGGAATTGTATAAAGTAATTATATAATATTGTATATTAGTAATGAGTGTTGAATGCTTTACTTGTCCTGTTAGGAAAGAAAATCCTTCTTCTTGTGCCAATGACCAAACATAACCAAAGAAAGATTGAGTTTCCTTTTATTCATATTTATTTTTGTTGCACAAGACTGCTCAAACACGAGATGAAATTCACAACTTAAAATTGTCGAGTTTGTGTGTCAGTTTTTTTTAAGGTGTTTTAGTTGTTTCAACATTCAAAATGAAAGACAAAATGAAAATAAATACAGTACAAAACAATTAATCCAAACATATGCAACAATATGCTGGAGAGGTGCAAAAGATAACAAATATAGCAATGCAGCGCAATTCTATTCGATTCCAGTTATCATTAATTCACAATCTAATCTGTGCACTACAAGGAAGAGAGTTCAAGACCTGTATGCTTCTATGTGAATCTATAAGGCCATAAGTGACTTTGGCCCAATAAAATTCAAGAATGTAATGAAACTGTCACACTCCTTGTTTTACAGTAAAAATAAAGAGGGGGGGAGGGGGGAAACTACAGTCAAAGGCTTTTTCTCAGCAAAGGCGAGTATGGAAAACATGAGAACGCTTGTATATTCTACACTGAAAGCTGTACAGTGAGTTCAAACAGCACACCATTACCATCTGCTCCAGACTAGCGTCTACTATATAACTACTGATGGCAATTCAAATCATGTGAAAACAAAAACAAGTATGATTAGTGATATAAGTAATGGTGAAAATGACCAGTTCAATACTAAGTTTGTAATCTTGTGTTTTCTAAAAGCCAAGTGTGAATGCAGAGACTACATGTGTCAATCACTGATGAAACAGAAATCAAAGATGCCGACTGATTGAATGATGCAGTGAGAATCTTTACAGTACACGGGGAGAGGCATAGTGTTCATCACAATTCAAAGTTAGAGCATGTATGTATTTAGTAGTCTGGAGTCAGCCCGGTTTACTCAAGCCAGAATACCAACGGATAGGGCTACTATCAAATACCAAAGGATCTGATCATATTCACATTATGGTTTTCTTTTGCAGCTGTGGGAGTGAAAATTGCTTCCACCTTCTCATTAAGACATTTGCGTTCGGTAACAGCTGTCCGTATTGGTTTTCACTACAAACAAAATGAATGACAGCAGGAATGTAGAATAAGGTCATTAGAAACTGTGACGTTACAGTTAGCACAAAGACTGTAATGTTAGTAACAAGTTAATGGCTTACAGTTGCTTCTATACTGCATATTATACATCTCTTTCAATTTAGTCGTCCAAAAAAAAAAAAAAATCCACCAATAATAATAATAATAATAATAATAATAATATAAAGTTCAGTAACTGTAAAGACCAGAGTTAAAAGAGAGGAATATGAGACTTGTCAGTTCGGGGTTTGATTGCTGGATCTGGCAAAATCAGATTTGCTTTTGTGTTTCTAATATTATCAATATTATATTACATCATTTTACCGGGTGTCAAACTGTAGTGTTTAATGGTCTTGCTATGTTTGTCAGTTACACTTTCCTCAAGTACAGGAAGGCTGCTGTTCACATGCAGCTGTTAAATGTCAAAGTGACGACAGTATGCTAAACTACGTCTCAGGACAGTTGGGGATACTTCACAAAAGTTGATGAGAAATCTTTTGAAATCTCCTTCAATATTCGAAGAATCGTTCACATGTATGGGCTTCGGTCAAAGACGATATTCAGAGAACAGAAAGACACGTGTTTCACTTCAACAGGATTTTTTGCGCAAACGATGCATTCTGCTTGTGTGAGAATCTAAAATAGCATGGTGGTGTGAGCCCACTTTGTAGTGCAGAGTTGTGGAATGTGAGCGATAGAGCGTTTGTGTGTCTGTGTGCTGAGCTGTAAGGATCTGAACAGAGACACCGGAGGGGTGTGGAGACAATGAGCAAAGAGCACTCTGGGAAAAGATAAGGTCGGTTGAAGGAGATTTACAGCGTAGTCGATTGTGTTCTGCGGCACTTCTGAACCCAGTCAGGTAAATCCCGTTCAGCCCGCCTCATCTCTCCCTCCGTCTGATCATTGCCTCTCTACTCCTCCGTCACTTCTCCACCCCTCACTGCTCGTCCTCGCCGAACACGTCGTTCTGTTTACGCTTCATGTTCTCAAAGTCGAAGTCACTGCCTGTCATGCGCTTGTAGATGTCCTTGATGTCGTTACAAGTTGTTTCGAAATGAGTGGTGGCATCGTAGGACCGTGATGCAAAAACCTGAGAAAGAAAAAAAAAAGTTTCTTTCAAATCATTTTGATTGATTGCTGTTATTTAAAGACATTACTGTAAAGGCAGTTAACTAAAACTATTAAAATTGTTAATTGAAATAAAGCTGAAATAAAATTACAATTGGATAATAAAATTTTTAAATGTAAAAATAAAAAATAAAGCAAGTTTAAGTACTAAAAGCTAAAAAGAAATATTTAAAATTTTTTAATTTAAATTATTTTTGCTGAGAGAAATTAACTATACTTTTAGTAAAGTATACTTGAAGTCTTCATCTAATACTTATATGTATTACTATTTCAGCTTTAGAATTAGAGAATTAGAAATAAAATAAAAGCTGAGTGAAATACTATAATTATTACAAGTGAAATAAAAATAATAGTAATCAAGAAAAAAGGCACAAAGTAAAACAGAAATAAAATAAAAATTCTAAAAAAATAATAAATACTACAATAGCAGATAAATAATATTAAAATATCTGTAGGAAGCTGACCTGGCTCTCTGTACCGTCATCTGTAGGATCATACATGTCACTGATGGCCACAAACCTGCCAAAATGACAATAAAAAGTTTGCATTCATGTAGTTTTATATAGGTGTCTTTATTAACATAGAATTAAACTAGCTGTACATTTACAATAACATTAAATTAGCTGTAATTCTTGTATTTAGCTTTGCAGATAAAAGTGTGTGAGGGGTGTGTGTGTTTGTTTGGAGAAAAGAGTTTAGTACAACCATTCCTGTACTAAACAGATTTCTGAAACATGTTACTTGGTATTTACTTTAATAAAGTTCTTAACTAAAACAGAGCAAAATAAAAGGTACAGAAAGCAGAGTAAACTGACTTTTGGTCAATGGGCTCGAGGAGTTCTAGAGCAGGTTCGATTTCAGCTTCAGGATCAGAGGTTTCCACGGTGGTGCTTGCGATGGCAATATACTTCCCCTGGGCCGCCACATTATGGGCGTAGGACATCATGCAAACATAGATATCTACAGGCAAACAAGAACAAATTGTGCATGAACTTTTCATCACATCACATTTTTGCTGCCCAGCTGAGTTTTGAAATGAAAGCAAGTAGCGCCCTCTAGTGCTGAGTACTGATGCAAATGTGCAGTACTGTGCATCACATGTGCATACATTTCCAAACACTAACAGACCAGTGTAGTTTAATCCTGCAAATTTTGATAAATTTCATCACTCACCTGATTTGCGGTTAACCTGGTTCTGAGGGATGATGATCTGGCAGGAATTGGCATCATTAGTGTTTTTAATGGGATGGCTGAGGACGCAGATGACCCGGATCACCTGTCCGACTTTGTGCACGCGGTCCGGGATGTAGCTAGGGTCGCAGATGAGCTGCTTGCAACGGGCAACCTAGAGAAAGCAGGATAACTGAGCCAAATCAGAAAACAACACCAGATTTTACCTATGCATTTGAATCTTATGATGCATTGCTGATGAAAAAACGTAAATATAAATTCTGTAGTTACGTCACACAGCAAACAACACTTGTAAAGATTTACCTCTCCCTCCGATTTCACGCCCACAACGTGTCCTCCCTCCATCACAATCTCGTCCACCGGTTTGTTCAGCATGTAGGTCCCTCCATAAATTGCACTTAACCTGTAAGTTCACAAGGGAAAAGGACCACATTTATAACAAAAGGACTTTACGATGACGCTCAACACATGATTACTAGGATGATTGAGTTAGAGGAGCAGCTGACCTAGCAAACCCTTGAGGCAGCTCCCCCAATCCGTAGAGAGGGTACAGGTATGGGCTCTTCCCGTAGCGTGCCAGAGACTCGCTGTAGAGCTTGATCCTATTGATGGTCTCCAGACACGGCTGCTCAAGGTAACTAGGAGGAACCCAATTCGGTTCAGTACATTTACCAGCAATGATAAAGTCATTTACTGGCAAGCCAAAAGCAAGACACTACGTTTTTTATTTATTTATGTTTATCTATTACCAGTAATCCTAAAATGTAACTGGGAATAGATATCAGAGTACTTTTCAGCTGATTAATCACAGTGTATAAAGACAATTGATTTCCTTACTGCATGTTTTATAAAGTGTTATGTTATGTGAATATGCAAATAAGTAATGATCTGATTAAATATGCACTGGTCTGACACATTTCCACAAAAACAACTGATCTGAACAGTCGATAAATCCAAAATCAAAGTTTTTTTTTCATTTTGTTGACATATGAATCTGTCTAAGACATCACTCTAAAAATTAGCCAGTAAAAATCTATATAATGAAACCAGCTTTTTATTTGTTTGGTTTTTTTTTTACCTGTAGTGTCTTAAATGATAGGTTTTATGGTTAAAGCAATGATATAAATACTAAGTGGTTTTGTAACACCAGTGACACTTACTCGTCTGTCCTGTAGAGGGCCAGGGCATGTCCCGTGAAGTCGATGACGTCCTGACCCAAGTCAAACTTCTTATAGACGTCTCCCATTGTTGTGAGTTTGGGATCGACGCCTTCGAAAGTCTTGGGGTCGTTCTCATCAAAGTTGGCCACAAAAACTAGAAACTTGCGGAAACGTCTCTTCTCAAACATTCCCATTAGGTCTAAGCAACACATGTCATGAGGTCAACTACTGCAATAATTCTTGATTTTGTCCCAGAGACAATGAAAATGCTAGCTAGACTTACTTGAAGCCAGTGCCTCTGTCTCCGTAGAGGGCACTTTGTAGATCTTTCCTCCTTTATACACAAAGCTTCCCTCAACCACTTTGAAGTCAAGATATCTGGTCACTTCAGTGTATAGTAGCATCTTAACTAACTGACCTTAAGGAAGAAAACAATGAAAAAAATGCAGTGGTGTGTTATTATTGGGAATATTACAAAACATTACAGCCTTGTATGAATGACTAATCCAAAAACATGTTGTTAACAATATTATCACACCAACTATCATTTTACTCAGGTTTTTACCATTGGCCATTAAAAATTTAGGAATAAGATCCACATTCCAGTCTCTTCCCCGGCCCATTGACTCTGGGGGGCTGTCTGAAATCCCAAATCTCTTATAGAGCTGAGAGAAAAGCATGTAAAATGTGAGTGCATGTGTAAATGTTTAATAAAACGTATTATACTAATATAAACATTAAATATGAATTTGTTAAAATACATTTCTACAAATAGCAACATTTATATTTGCAATTAGACAACAGTTATAGTAAATGTGCAATATCAAGCAGACATGAGATTGGAGTAGTGACAACGGTAAATGTGAAGCATCCTCACCTCCTCCAGGGGTGTGATGGAAGAACTTTCACCACCGTAGTATGGATTTCTGTCCATATGTAAAACTTTCTTCCCATTCACAGACATGATCCCAGAGAGAATACATTCCTACACAAATAAACATCATTTAGTTGAAATAATCGGTCATGGATATAAATTTGTTTTTCCCTATTCATCTGTTGACATAGCAGCGGGTATCTATCCATTGCCTTGACTTCCGTGTTAAACTGGGATGGATGCGAGTCACCCCACCCAACTAGTGATGGAAAAGAATCATTTCCGCGAATCGGTTCTTTCGAGCAGCTAACGAAGCGCTTCTATAACGATTCTTCTGATTCGTCTACGTCATCCTGACATCCCAGTGTGGCCTTTATTAATGTTTTAAAGCTTGATTAATAGCTGTGTTTATTTCAATTGTATGTGTTCATGCAGCCACGACATAAAACCGTAATAAAGAAGACCCTAAATAAATTTTTACAACAGTACTATAACTTATTCACATCTTAATTCCAGTTTTCTGTTCTTGATTAAGTAATACGCAAATATATTTCCAGGAGGTATAAAAGTATTAACTATTAGCCATTGACGAGTTAACCACCGAAGAACCTCTCATAACGATTCAATAAAAAGAACCGACTCACAAGAACAACTCGTTCACGAATCGAACACCGCTACACCCAACCCACATTACGAGCCGCAGCCCAGATCAGCCACTATCCTCCATGAGGAAAACAGAGGAAGCTTTTGATAAAAAACACTTTTTCCTTTTATATATTTTTTATTAACCGATACTGTATTTTACACGCATGTCAAGTTCCCACATTTATAAAACTGGGCTCTTTATATTGTAAAAAAAATTAATACTCAGTAAACCCAGAATTGCAGGCAAACAGTGAACTAACATCACTTAAGCACAATACAGCTTTTACCTTGGCACATATAGGCCAGGTCAATACATAAATTTCCCCTATTTCGACGCCCGAGCAAACGGGATACCTGATGCCACTCCTTAGAACCAGACACTGAGAGAAGAATCATTCATTACTTTTTAATAACCGCTTTCATGTCAACATAACGATGCCGCCTCAATGGCTTTGAAAATTCAGGAGAAGGCATGGATTGCACTCGTATTCATGCAGAAATTGCGAGAAATGCTGCCTCACTAACGTACACAGACACAGTACAGTACTGGTCCAAAGGATGCGTCAGCAATAGGCCGTCGGGTTCAGTCTAACGCAAAGCATCTATTCGTACAGCCACATCTATAAGCATCCGTGCATCCATTGGCAATATCTTAATCTGTTTCCAAAGCGAGAGAGTCGTCAGTGACCCCAATGCGTTACTCACTGTGAGTCCGGTGCCCAATACGATAACATCATATTCCTCATCCATGTTGTATTACAGTGGATATCCCGCCTTTAGCCAAAATTTCCGCTGCAAAACGGTGTTGATGCAACTAAATATTTATGCAGAACCAGTCTGTTGTCCTATTAGCGGCAAAAACGACCTCTTTGGAAACAATTATCGCTGAAATAGTTTGATACGTATCACAATTGATCACTGACTGTAGTGCGCCCGGCGAGAACAACCAAAGATGGCCCTGACCGCAGCACGAACTCCAGCGGTGCAGAGACATTCGCCAAATAATGTAGTGCACGTCCCTAGACAGAGATGATCAACACATTATGAATGTCATCGACCCAGAGTTACATATCAGGAGTAAATATAAGATGCTTTAAAATATAAACTATAATTCACTTCCTTTGCGTAATCTTATTGAATACATTTGACTACGCTCGGCGGCACTTTCATTTCCCCATCTTCCAGCTGAATGGCACAGGGCGCAGTCACAGTACCACATATCACTCCGCCGACAACACTGGATGATGAAGCCTTGCTCAATAATGCGTGAATTAACGTGGTGATGATTGAGATAAAAGCTGTTCAAACTTATTTTTTTCCGCAACATGCTCATAATAATATATGATATGTTAGTAATTAAAAAAAGGATGATTAAAGTGCGATCATACGACAAACTGCGAGTCCATTATTTCCAGAGAGTCAAGTGCGCTTTACATTAAGTTTTGAGAAGCGTATTTTCTCTATGTAGTCTTACAAAACAAATGCATTTTTTTTTAAGAACAATTCGATATTTTTATAGGTAATATGGACTGATACATTATGAATTGTAAAGGAGACACGAGAGTTAAACTGAACTTAAAATTAAACGATATTTTATCATGTTTCTTTCCAACGGATAATGAGTGAAAATATATAATATGATGTATTTTACAATACAGCGTATATATCTGAAGACAGACAGACAGACAGACAGACAGACAGATAGACAGATAGACAGATAGATAGATAGATAGATAGATAGATAGATAGAGAATTGCTAAATATTTGAAAATAAATGAACTAATCTGGTCAGGTTGAGAAATTATTAAATTAAAAAGATTAGCTTCTCAGAGACTTTCTTCCTCACATAATATTTAAAGACATCATCTGCACATCACTGGAGATGGAGAAACAGTGCTCAGGTTATGTTGTGGTGGTTAATAATTAATGTTTATTAATGAAAAGTACAGAAACATTTAAGTGGTAAGAGGGGTCAGTGGTAAATCATAACCACATCCTCACCCTTTAGATTATATTTGACTTGTCATATTTTACAACATATAATAATTAATATGGTCACAGGGTCCATGCCAAATAATTACCTCTCAACTTTCAATGTTATCAGAGTTTGCACTCAATAGTTCTCAGAACAAGCATCAATTAATCCATGGCAAAATCTTTTAGCAGTCCACACCTTTCTAACACAATAGATAAGGCCTATTCATAAAACGGATTATTTATTATCTAGAATTTGGCATGCAAAGAAACCCCAGAATATAAATAGTGTATGGAGAGACTTTCAGACACACTGTGTAGACTGCTAGAATGGCTCTGACAGCGATTACTCTTCTGTGCTTTGCAGTTTTGCTGCCGTTCCCAGGCCTGGGACTGCCTGCAGACTCAGGTGAGGATTAAATTTAATTCCTTCCAGCTTTAGGATCCTAATGACATATATTAGGAAGACAATGTGAAATCTAATATACTGATGTTGGCTTTTTTGGAGACACTATTATCTACAGAAACTGAGTAAGGACCAAAAGCAGTTAATTCGTCACAGATTAACTCATTATGTTATTAGTAAGTTAACAACACTAAATTACTACAGCATGCATTGAAACTAAATAATGTATTTTTTTTCTCTCTCTCCCAAATAGGCAAGCTGGAACAGGTCCCTGTAAGAGTGTCTGTCATTAATGAGTTCACTAATGAGCAGATCTCCTACTCCACTTCTGTGATAGAGGAAGGGCTGATGTTTGGTGTATTAAATCAACTGCAGGACACCAACAACGATTTCAAGTACGCCGCAAATTTTTACTGATTTAGTGCACTTCACATGCAGTAAAAAGGTTGTAGAAAAGAATACCTGATTATCTTTGGTTGTAATTAACGTAATGGTGATGACTTACATAGGCCTACTCAAGCAGAAGCATGAGATGACCGAATAAGATTATGAGGAAAAAATGTTTATCTGTGATAAGCCTGAGATTCTTTTCCAGACATATTGTACCCGACTCAATTGCCTTGACATGTCATTAGAAACGCTTAGGCCTAACAAAACATTTTTGTGCTAAATTTTTGCCTTTATTTCTGTAACAATAGATTCTCATACACTATTCATAAATCCTTTGGCATAAATCTGGAAAGTGTGAATGGATTGGCTGGATCTGATAAGGACCAGACATACTGGGAGCTGCTGTCTGAAAGAGGAGGAGTTATAACTCGACTGGAAGTGGGTATGTGAACGACGATGATCATTTAGCATTGCTTTATCGCTGTGGCACAGAAAAGTAAATTTGGTTTGATCTTGAGTTACATCACAAAATAATTGGCACCATTTAAAAAGTACAAAACAAACAAATAGCTTCTTGTAGAACATTATTTACACTGGCTCAATGTTTTGCAGGAATTGGCTGCTACCAACCCCAGAGAGATGAGAATATGATCCTGAGGTTCACCAAAAAATAGATTTAGTTTTTTCATTTTTTTTTCAGTTGCATTCAGTGGTTCTGAATGTTAAAACCACAAATCGTTTAAGTGAATAAATAAGTCATCATTTGATTGTATTCCCAGTATAATACTCTAATAAACAAATGCTGACGAAACAAACAAAAAAAAGCCTCCCTGATCTTTCAACACTCATTACTAATGAATTGGATTCAGTCCAATAGTGTTTCTTCACTAATGACTAAATACGCTTACAGAAGACAATTAAAGTAGCTCTATAATTATTCTTTAATCTCTGATGAGATGCTTTAACAGTCAGCTCTGATCCTGTTAGTATGTGCCGTATAGTTTGACTTTGACATGTGCTTTAAGTAAATTCCATATTGTCATGATCTTTGCTTCCTTGCATTTTTTGGGCTGGCCACTCCTTTTCAAAATATGACCAGATATTATGCGACTTATAAAATTACCAGGCTGAAGTATATAAATACGGTGTGTGGCTGTGAAAGGCATTCAGACACACTGACTCCTAGAATGGCTCTGACAGCAATTAGTCTTATGTGCTTTGCAGCTTCGCTTCCTTTCCTTGGGTCTGTGGAACGTGTTGACCAATCAGGTGAGTTTTCTTCTCTAAAGCCACGATTTCTGCTTAAAACAAGAAGAAACATGATTGAAGTCAAATACTTGCAGATATAGCATCCTAAATAACATTTGTAAAGAGACTCTTGCACAATGTCTCTTCTTATGAGGAGATCTGAAGCAAATGTACATTAAGGTGACTGTTACTAATCATTTCGATAACATGGACGTCTCGTACCCCACAACTGTGTCAAAGGGGATTCCAATGTTTGGGGTCCTAAATTACCTACAAGATACCAACCAAAGCTTCAAGTATGAGACAAAACTGTCTTCAAATTATATGGTCTAATGCACTTTGTATGCAAGTATAGTCATAGGAAAACTCTACAACAACATGCTACAAAGAAGAGTTATACCTGACTATACCTATATTCTACTGTGCAAAGCTCAGAATTAGGAAATGCTGTTTATGTGTTCAATCTGCTACTTTTGTGTCTATTAGTTTCACTTACAGTATTAGCAAAAGCTTTGGCATATATCTGGAGAGTCTGAATGGAGTGGCTGGATCTACTGATAACCACACATACTGGGAGCTTCTATCAAAGAAAGATAACCGTATAACTCGACTTAACACGGGTTAGTGCATGAATTCAATTATATATCACACACTTTAATCGGGGCATGTGTAAAAATACAGTGGAGCAAGAAAGTAACTTTTTAAATTTGCTAGTATTTTGTTTTTTCCATTCGGTATTCCATTTTTCCTCAATGTTTTGCAGGAATTGGCTGCTACCAACCTCAGAAAAATGAGAATGTCATTATGAACTTCACCACTTGGGACTAAAGGAGATTTGCCATTTGTGGATATGTGGTTAAAAATAAGACCACTCTGACTCAGATCAGCTGTATAAATACAACATCTTTTTTTAGTCTTACCACATAATAAAAATAATAAAAAAACATTAATAATAAACTCAATTTCATTGTATCCATACTACTCAAATAAACATACAAAAACTGATTAGCCTCTCTGGTCTTTTAACAATTATTACTAACTCGATTTATCAAAAGAAAAAGCATATATTATGAGTCCAATAATCAACGCACAGTGCTTCCTCTACACTTGGCTTATGCTCAGAGAGTAACAAACTTAAGCCTTCATTCAGTATCAAACCAAGACCAGGAAAAAGAACCATGTTTTAGAACATGGGTGTCAAACGTAATTCCTGGAGGGCCGGAGCTCTGCAGAGTTTAGATGCAACCCTAATTAAACACACTTGATCCAGCTAATCAGGTTCTTCAGGCTTAATGTTAAAATTGCATAGTATTTGTGTTGGAGCAGGGTTGGAACGAAACTCTGCAGGGCTCCGGCCCCCCAGGAACTGAGTTTGACACCCTTGTTTTAGAATATCTGGGCTGTTGTAGTTCAGGTCTCCAATTTAGCCAATAACCCTTACATTCAGTGTAGACATATAGATAGAGCGACGTTCGCCGTAAACGGAGTGACGGCTCAGAATGTCACTGCAGAACAATCCCTTCTTTCAGATACTGGGCAGGTTGGTTAAATGACTAACAACACTTACACAATTACTTTGTAAAGTGAAGATATCTGGCTTCATTTCTGAAGTTAGACCTCAACACTTGATGCAAATCTCAAGAATAGTGACTATTAAACAAATGCACTGCAATAAATGCTTTTCTAGCTTAGATTTTTTTTTGTCTCGTTTTCAGCCAAAATATCTATTAATTTTTCTAGACATGTAAAAACTATAATCTTGTTTTCAGAAAAAAACAAGTATAAACTAAGAATGTTTTTGCCTCAAACAAGCAAAATAATTTTGTTTTCCGTTTAAGATATTATTTTGCTTACCTCATTTGCAGATTATTTTGCTTGTTCGAATCTTAATTTTGACTAGTTTTTTTTCTGTAAACAAGACAATGATTTTTACTAGAAAATCTAGTCTAGAAAATCCTTCTTTATTTAAGAATTTCAGAATATTTTGGCTGAAAAAAAAAAATAGTAATAGTAACAGAATAACAACAAATAGTTAAACAAAAGTGAGCAAACATCAAAGCCTGTAATTGTGTAACAGTAAAGTATTCAACGGTAGTTTCAACAGTATTGTTCCATTAACAATTCTTTGTTGGGACAACATTTGGGCAAATTCTGTTGATCTAACATGAGTTTTTGTTTAGTTTCATGTAGTTCACATGTCTTACTATTTGTGATTCAAAAGGTGCTGTAAATTGTTAAATATGTAAATATTTTTTTTTTCCCCATACTACTTTTGCAACCCTAGTCAGATTGTCTTCCTTAAAGTGATTAAGTAAGTTTAAGCAAGCATAAAGAATTTGTGCAAGTAGTTGTTCAATGTTCTTTCCTCATGTTCTCTTCCTCATTGTTTGGATGACCACATGATTTATAAGAAGGTCATACCTTAAAAACATATTACTCACAAAGGTGGAATGCTTTGTAAAGTTGGAAAGTATAAATAGGGTATGTGTCTGTGCATTCAGATACACTGGGAAGACTGCTACAATGGCTCTGAAAGCAATTGCTCTTCTGTGCTTTGCAGCTTTGTTGCCGTTCCCAGGGCTGGGGGGACGCAAGGACCACTCAGGTGAGTTTTCTTCTACTCAACACAAGCTGAAACATGATTGTAAACCCGAGGTGAACGTGATTATACATAGACATTATAGGATTCTCTGAGTCTCTATAATGGATAAAATCTCTCTTCTTAACAGGAGAGCAGACGGGGATCTTAACAGACATCCCTGTTAAGGTGACTGTCACTAATAAATTCACTAACTCAAAGATCTCCTACCCTGTCACTACTGTGACAGCGGGAACGCCGATGTTTGGGGTCTTAAATAAACTTCAGGACACCACCACTAACAACTTCACGTATGTCACAAAATGTTATCAAATTATTCTGTTTTAATGCACTTTACATGCAGTAAATCAAGCTTAGCATAGTAGGTTAATAGGTTATGAGGAAATGGGGCATATTTTTTGTGTTGTACAAGGCTCAGGACTTTACAGAACTGTTGCAGTGGTAATGTTATTCTTTTGTGCTAATTCTCCTTCATTTTATTCTGTTAGTTTCACTTACAGTATTAGCAAAAGCTTTGGCATATATCTGGAGAGTGTGAACGGACTGGCTGGATCTAATGATAACCACACATACTGGGAGCTTCTGTCAAAGAAAGATAACCGTATAACTCGACTGAATGTGGGTAGGTGTATGAGTTCAATTCAAGATTTTTTTTTAGGATTTTGCTTTCATTTTATTTACAACACCATATATAAATACAAAATAAATTTCCACAAACTTTTACAGGAATTGGCTGCTACCAACCCAAGAAAAATGAGGAATTCATTATGAACTTCACCACTTGGGACTAAAAGCGCATTTGTTTTCTGTTTTCAGATATATTTTTTTGGTTATAAAAAGAGATCACTCCGATCAACTATATTAATTCCACATCTTGTATCGATCATCAATATTTTAATTGTATCTACAATAGTATAATACTGTAACAGAAAGGTTTCTCTGAGCTTTCCAGAGTAACTCTGGCTAATGGACTAAGTACATACAATCAAATGTGCATTACATATCTGTACTACTAAACACAGATCAGAACAAACAGCAACATTACCGCATATGGTCTTTCGTAGTCAATGATTAAAAAAAATGTGTAGAAATTCAGCGTCTAGAGATGTATAAAATGCATTTATATTCAGTCTGCCATGTTCTGTTAAGGCTGTATGTCACACCTCTTTCTTTACTTTCAAATAAAAGTTAATTCTGCAGTTTCTAATGCATGTGGACAAAATGTCTTTACAGAAAAGGATATAGAATACGGATTCACGGTCTTCTGTCTTGTAAAGCTAAGGGAATAAAGAAAAACATAGATTTTAAAATATTGTTATTGCAGTAACAGTATTTGCCACTATGTCTTAACTAGTCGCAGAATAAATGAGCCTATAAAAACATACCACAGGGAGTGAAGCAGTCACAGTCGCAGTAGTTGCAGCGAGTAAACCAGCGCTTCCAGCCTGATTCTTTAGTCCTGCAGTTCTCAATACGACTGCATTTGTGGCTCAGAGGGACTGCATAGCTTTTAGCATCAGGACAGGTGGACGAACATGTCCCGTCGATGTCCTTCTCATTGATCTCAACCCGGCCACGATAACACACTCCTGAAGTCGCATACAGGAGGAGAGTGAGAACTGTACTTAACTTGTATTTAATATAGCCAATGAAACTAATTTTTAGCATAAAACTAAAAAAAAACAATTTAATCATCACAACCTGGACTTTGACGTAATAGTGTTTCATAAATAAATAAAATATTATAAAAACATTGTTTATTACTCAATACATCTATACTCTTTTTATTAAAAATATTATGTATCAGTAGATATTTCATGTTATGTACAATGAATTTACAAATAAGGAACAATGTATGCGTGTGTTAACACAAAAGGAGTTTCCTTAAGTTGAGATACAGAAAATGCTCACACTCAAGAAAGATTTTTCAGAGTTTGAAGTCAGTTTAACACAATGCAGTCGTTTAAAGAGCGAAACAAACATAATGGTGTTAAATAAATTAATAATAATTTTTGAAAATAAATCGAACAGTGTTGGAGAATCATTTTTTTTGTGTACATTAATTTTTTCCTTAAAGTGTGTTGTATTTTGGAGCAGTTATTATTAACTCCTCTCAAAGTAACATTACTGATTATAACAACTTTAATAAGTGTTCAGTCTCTCATATACTATATTTACACATGAAATTTAAGACAAATCAGGTCTCAGTATTTGTGCATTTTCAGAGTATTTTAGTAAATTGTGCACAACATCCTGGCAGACTAAGACTTACTAAGACAGGATGGCTTGGGTGTCCATTTTCCATTGGACTGACAGGCTCGGGCAGGATCTCCCATCAACACGAACCCTGGTCTGCAGTCGTACCGCACTACAGAACCCACCCACCAATCACTCCCATACACCATCCCATTAAAGTCCACATCAGGCTTTCCACAATTCACTAGGACAAAGAAAATGACAGAAGATTAAACAGGAAACAAAACTCATGAAAAAACAAAAGTTCTAGTTCTCACACACACAGTATGATCAACAGTATGATCAACAACATGTATCAACAGTATGATCTGGGGTTCTGTACATAAGTCTATATTGACGACAATAAAAATGTAGTAGAGTACATAAAAAATTAATTTTAAAGTACATTATAAATAAAGGGATCAATCAAAAGATTATATCTGAAGAATTTTAGCAACTAAATCTTTTTGGTTACCAATGGATCCATGCAGTAGAAAAAAAACCTGATACATTCGAGACATGTTCCACATAAGAAAGCCATGAATGACATGAAAGAGAGTAAACAATGAGAGAATTTAGGGTCACAAAACCCTAAAACACTTTTTTGAGTTGTTTACAGATATATACATGTTGTACATTGCTTAAAACAGTAATATACATCACTAAAAATGTTAAAAAGTGCAAATTGGTAATTTTTGCGACCATTTCGTGCATCCGGTTTTAAAAGTTACGTTTGAGCTTGTGACTTATGCAAGTTTTTTTGCTGGCGCGCGCGGTAAATTACATACGCGATGTAATTAACCGCGCGCCAGCATCAGTGGTGCGCTCGCGTATTATTGGCATAGATTTGCCGCCATAGCAGTGGACCTGCACTGTCAT
>JAUCNO010001079.1:109533-120166 GCA_032353835.1 Enteromius viviparus
GCACAAAACTATTGATCCATGACGTTGCCACGACGTCGCCCTTACGAACTGGCAACGTAACGAAGTTACGTCGTGGCGACGTATAGGCACCTTTCACTTTTCCGGTTGCCACGACGTAACTACTAACGTCGCTACGACGAAACTTTGGTCACTAGATTACGTTGCAGTTACGTAATTTTGTTAGCTGGGATGTTATACTGCCCCCCGCTGACACAGTAAGTTCCTTTTTTGTTCTTTATCAATAAAAAAGACGACAATACTTCTGACGTCATGGATGGTTCTGTTTGCAATGAAACACTGTCAAGGTCAGAATCATTTCCAGTATAAATTTCCACATTTTTCTTTTAAGTTTTTTTCTTGAAAGTATAAAATAATTTGTTTTTCCTTAATTACAGAAATGTTCTGAATCTGCGATCCCTCCGGCTTATGTGAGTATTTAACGCACAATCCTTCATTTCTATGTATATTTTGTGATTTTGAGGAACAGGATTTACTGCAATTGTTGGATGTGAAGAAATAACCTGCATTTTAATATGCATTTATTATAGGTGACATTACACTCATATCATGATTCGGATTAATACACAACACAATATTTTCACAACCTTGTTTTTTGGGTTGTGCATTACATAATTAAATTACAGTTTGAAATATAATCAAATAAAATGTTTACAAACGATATTTCCTTTTTTCCTGTAATATTTTCCATTTTACTGTTTTTATTGTATTTTTAAAGAATTAAAAATGCAGCGTTGTTAAAGATAAGAGATAAAAAACTTTTAAAAATACAGTGCATACATGATATATATATTTTTGCATAATAGGAATATTTAGTAACACCCTTAATTTGTGACGATACTTCCCCAAAGCATCTCTTTGCGTAAGATCTTCTTTCCTGTGTCTGCTCGCCACTGGTCGGTGATGGAGCAGGTGGAGCTGGAGTATGACGGGCAGAGGGCCATCTTTAACGCCAGCAGCGGGATATACTCTCCTGCAGAGTACTCTTTCCATTGCCAGAACGTGAGCAGCACTCAGAGCCCCCTGCTGGTGCCCCGCAGCGCTACAGACAATGCTACTCTGTGGACGCTGTCCTTCACTGATTTCCAGGTACTGTATCAGTGCACTGTTTTAGACTAGTAGTGTAAAACAAGACTCATATACAGTACACCACAAAAACATTCTTTTCCACAGATTCAAGGCTTCAATGTTACTGGTGAAAACTTCTCGTATGCCAGCGACTGTGCAGGATTCTTCACTCCGGGGATTTGGATGGGCCTGCTGACCTCTCTACTCATGGTGCTCATTCTTACCTACGGCCTGCACATGATCATGCAGCTTCGCACCATGGACCGCTTTGATGATCCAAAAGGCCCAGCGATTTCAGTGCCTCAGAGTGAGTGATGTTGTCAAAATTGTAAAAATATGCTTCATTTGTATGTATGTCAAAACTGATGTGGTTGGTAATCAGGAATTTATGGATCTAGCTTGAGCATTTGAGCATTTTTTTTTAAAGAGTATGTATATTTGAAGGCAAATCATATTTTTCAAATTTATTTTGATGTCATGTAGAAGGTGAAGTTATTTTAATCTCTCCCTTATTACGTTGGTAATTATTTAATTATCACTTTATAATAGGTTTCTATGCATTAAAATGCACCAGCAATTAACAGTAAACCATTCTTTTGCAGCATTTTTAATGCGTACATACATGGGTTAACACTGAATAATATACGGATTTTACATTTGTAAATGAACATTGGTCTAGATTAGTTAATGCTGCAATAAGTGTTTGTCATGATTAAACCCACACATTTCATACACATGCATATTTCTGTCTTCTGGTAAATTAGACAGAGTTATACCTTTTTTGACAAGTTTTGCATTAAAAAACATGTTTTTTTTTTTGGATGACTGTTATTTATCTTGTCTTTATAAATTTGGTGGTTTGCTTCTCATACTACTACAAATATATATTTTAAAGTTGCCGATATTTAATAATGCCAAATGTACTATTTAAAGTGCCTAAGATGGACCTGTCACTGCATGGAGAATGAAAAATGCTACATTAAAATGCAAGGTGTTTAACTTATGATTTATTGGTTAGAGTAATAAATGTGCCAAAAGAACCTGGTATTCATGCGTCTTCTATGGATAAAATGTTTTAATTTATTTGAGATGCCCCTAATTGTGTAAAAATACAAAGATTGAATGGTTTATAAAAGACATCTGTTATTAAATGCAGTATAACTTGCCATAATTTTCCTCTTGACTCTGCAATTGTTAATTGAACTGCTAGATTTGTTAAACTTCATGTGATCTAGGATTCATGTAGCAGTTTTTGTCATGTCATGAAAGATGCACTGTATATTTTACTTCTGAGTGGTTCATGCAATCATTTGTGATACGATGCTTTCCCATACTTCAACCAGTGAATCGCAATCGTTCTAAACATCTTTTCTAGTCAAATGATTAAACTACATACCTCAACTGATTGTTTCTTGAAATGCATTGGAGGAAATGTAATAGACGAATGAACATGGTTTGTTGATACAGAAAGCAACTGTGCTGTTTGAATATGAAATGTATCTTCTGATGGAGCTACTGGTCTTACAAAATAATTTCACATCACACTGTCAAACAGAATCGGTACTCAAGTCTGCGATATCAAATAACTAAAATAAAGTGAACAAATTGGTATTAATGAACTCAAGTGGTCTGTGATTGTGGAGCTTTTATTCAGAGAGCTTTCAGGCACACAGACAGCTCTGTGAAAGACAGAATTGTAAGAGGTGGATGATTTCCAGATTTAGCAGTGTTGAGTGATGCCAGTGCTTGCCTAATTTACCAATGGCACAATGTATTGGTTCAAAGTCATTCCAAACGCCAACCTAATTTCAACAATAACATACGATACACAAAATGCCCAGTAACAAAAAGCAATTAGGCATCTGTAGGTATTTGTGCTTAAAACAGAACAATTTACATTACATTTCATTTTTAAACTTACCGAATAGATCTATGTTTGTAATAGAAATCAATAGCAAACATTTTTTAATGCTATTACAACCTATAGAAATCCCACTCAACACATTTAACGCCATGGAGTGTCGGTAAGGATACGGATACAGAAGCTCAATTAAATGCCTTTATTGTGACAGGTTGTGTATGGATGTGTGTGGTCTAAACAAAGAAAAATGAAACATATACAAATCAAGAGAGTTTAAAATACACAATATGATTTAACAAACTTAAACAGCTGTACATAATGTCGTAATGCAACATACAATAAACATTAGGTGTAAGTGTGATAAGAGATACTTGCAATATTAGACTAAACAGAAATATATTACAATCGCATCGACAGCGCTGAGCCAAACGCATCTAATCTACATTTCTAGTTTTACACACATAAGTCCTCAAAGCATCCATCTGTGTAAAACCGCAGCATTCTGCGTATTTCTTTACTTACACAAAAACAATAGGCTACTTTCAATATCTTTGATTAATCTTAAACAGCCATAACGGCAACACAATATTAGTAAATGCTTACTTTTTCGTCATTGACGCACACAAATTAGGCAGAAGTTATGAGAGAAACAAAGTACGCGCCATCCTTCAGTAACTGAGTGAAACCGAAACTAACTAACTAACTGTTCTTTAGCGCCTCTGTAAACTCAGTGCGGCTTTCCGATTGGCTGCCCACTCGCATGATCAGTGCATGCTCGCTACATAAGCATACCTGAATCAAACATTCCCTTGCAATACTGCCTTCTGTTTAACATAAATTAATAAACGTGTCCAGTAAGGACCGTAAATGACCATCCTATTCTACAAATATTAATAAACGACAAGCATATACTTTATAAAAGTGAAATCAATCTGACAGATCTGTTTCAGAGTACAGAATGAGAAAAAAGTTAGCAACTGCTAGTGTTAAAAAGGCCTGCTGTATATGGACTTTTATTTTGAAGGTTTCTGGCGATCAGCCAGGGTGTGAATGCACAATAATGATTAGTGTTTGGTATAGACCTGCACGGAATAGGTGAGAAAAGGGGGACTTGATGCTTGCTTTATGTTTGGTGTTGTGTGCGTATAATGGATGAACGAAGTAAGTTAATTTATGCATTTCTGCTTATGTTAATTGTGATCTGTTTGAACACGTATTCAGTTTGAAAGTATTTGCTTAAATATGCTTGTAGAATTATTTCATGAGTTCATATACATTTGATTGCGATTCATTGTTGGAAATTGGTTTGCTATCTTTCTTTGTATAAATGCGAGTTGTTTATTTTAATTCTATTCATTATATGGTTGTTTCAGACCACACATGCAAAGAAAATAAAAGGCATCAAAGAACTTTAAGTTGTATCTTCATGTCTCTGACCAGACGTCTGTGGTGAACTGGTCCCCTACCGGCTACCCCATTGGGTTGAAATATCCTGTTTTCTTTAGCTAGAAAGCAGTTATTCCACATTAAGCAGATCTTTTTAAAGCAACAATGGTTCTGATTATGAAGGAATTTGTTGCAGGAAATAAGCCTGTCTTATGCTGGATTTTGGGAAGCGTGTATTTAATGATACATATATTTGCAGGATTCTTCACCTGGATTTCATTTAGGATAACTTCCTGAAGAAGACCTGTAATTAGAGGTGCATAAATTACATTATATAGTGTCATTCACCCCCTCTTAAATTGCTTTTAGGAGTAAAGAATGATTTCTAAAAAATGATCCTAATAAAGTCCTAGTTATATCACATGTGTAAAAACACAGTTTTACACGCATGCCATTTATCTATCACTTACGAGGAAGAATCTTCTAAACTCAATGTCCTCCACAATCATAAACTCTCAACTGATTTGTTCTTTCATATTTATATTTTAGGATTGATGGGATTCCCATATCAAAAATCTTACTGGCCACATTTCAACATAAATAATGCATGTGTAACATTTAGAACCCGGTCTGTTCAGGCTGTGGGGAACAGGAAGGAAGTATCAGAGGCCTGTGTCTTAGAGAAAGTTGTATAGATTTACAGTTCCTATTGTCCTTACCATGTATGTGAGGGTGTTATAAAGAATCTTCCTGATTATTAGTTGCCACCTTGTCAGAATACTGGTGTTTTGAGCTGCAATCCAAAAGTCCAGTGAAGGTCAGCATGTGCATGACTAAATATCTGGTATATTAAATCTTAAATTCAGCACACACCTCAGCCCAGAGCGAAACAGAAAACACTACAAGCACTAATGGTTGCAGAAGTAAAGGATTTTCACAAGGATTTTTCATGGGAACTTCTTTCCTGAGAAATTGTACGCTTTTTGTGGTTTGATATACACTACAAATCAAAAGTTTGGAAACGGTACAATCTTATTTTTAATTTATTTTAAAGATGATTTCTGAAGGATCATGTGACACTTTAGACTGGACGGCTCAAAAAAAATAAAATAATAAATCACTTGCATGACATTAAAACTAAACCTCAAAGGCATCTCTGCTTCCCATGGAAAAATGTGTGGAAATCTCACCCAAATCTTTCACCCGTTTTGTAACCACTAAATGCACAGCATTACATCAAACAAGAGTGTAAGAACAAGAGCTAGAAATCACATCAGGTGCAACTGAGATGGTGCTGATAACTTACCGATTCTTGAGAAACCACCCACCGTCTCCAGCATAACCTATTAAACAGAAAGGAAATGTATTACAAATCAAATAAAAATTATTCTAGTAAATTCAGAATGCTACATAATAAAAGTATAACACAACTTTCCTTGTTGGGAATATTTCAGAAATAAAAACCAAACTAACAAAGTAACAGTGTAAAATGAACTAATTTCCAGTGATGCTGTTAACAGGAGCTTGAAGTTTGAAATGCATTTGCTTTTCATCTTCCCAGCGCTGTTTTTTTTTTACTGTGATTACCAGGGAAACAGCATTTGCGCCACCTTCTGTCAGAGAGTGGATTTCATTTAGCTTGTCTACCCTTTCTGTTCAGATGGTGATAAAAATTAGGCCATGTTTTTGTTGTAAACCTGAACCGATTGATGGAAAAAATGTCTACCTTGTTATTCAAAGTGTACTGCATATTAGCTTATGTAGTTTTTATGGACCAGATAAAATAATTTATCATTCTGACTCATCCTTTTCATTTAAAAAAAACCACACAACACTAAAATTGAGGTGCGAAAATTTCCTATCGATTCAATATAATGTATGGTAACATTGTAGAAAGGAATATATATATATATATATATATATAAATATTTTTTTCCCCCAGGTTGTGGTCCTGTGCTGCAATTTGCATAATATAATTTGACATTATGCATGATGCATGCTTCTCTCATTCAGCACAAGTTCAAATGGGTGCATTCAAGTGAATATTGTACATCTCTCACACACCAGTTGATTCAGTTACAATTTAAATTATTTATGTATGAATTCTTCAGGCTTTTCTATTTGTCATACATTTTTCATATGATTCTATTTTAAAGATCATTATTTGTTGAACAGAACAGAATATGTTGACATGCTTTAAATGTTAAAAATTTTAATTAAAAACAAAAAAAAATCTTTAAAAATTGTCCTTACACTCAACTCCAGCCATTTTTAACAACTTGGCAACATATTTTGTGATTGCACTGAATTAAAAAGGAAAAAGGACATGTATAGTATATTTTTGCAGACTGTGACTTACCCACATCAGTTGCAGCAAGAATCACATATAGCCATGTATCTGAAAAAATAAACAAAATAAACAAACAATAAATAATATGCGTGTGTGTTAGTTAAATACATTAAGACAAAATGAACACCACTAGACATAAAATACAAAATCCCTTTGTAACCCTTATAACAAATTAATAAACCAAAAGTCATTTAGAAGCTAGCTAAATTGCCCAACAAGAAATATGACATGACCCACAGAAAGCATCATAATATAGGATACTCTAAATCTAAGCTGATCTCATATATATATATATATATATATATATATATACTTATACTAAAAGAATACTACAAATATAACATATCATAATCCACCACTTTCTAGAACTAGAAGCCAAAGGTGATTATGATCGACAAGAGAATGAGTAAAATAATAGTAATTACTTTTATTATTATTATTTTACAATTAATAGTGTGTAAAAAAAAATCTACTTACAATTCGATATGTTTGCTATGGAATAAAAATAATTCATTAGGAAACAGTAAAAGAAGACAATTTCAAAGATTCAGATTCAGACAGATGGATAACCAGTAAGGAACGATACAGTGGACAGTAGAGTTTTGCAGTTACTTTCCCCTTAAACCTAATAAACACATTAAATAACCGCGAGGCACTTTATTTTTTAATAGTTCGTTCATTTTTTTATATTAAAAATAAATAACTTTCTGATCTAACTGCCAAATATGTTGTTCTCCCTTTTCCCACCAGGCTAAGGAAGAAAGGTACTCTGTAAGTTGTGTCAAAAAGTTGAGGTCACGTTCCTTATGGCGTATGATGTCTTTTGTATTCTTGTCAATCACAAGTTTGTGGTGTTAGTGTGCAAAAGCCTCTGCCAACAAGGTGCCATATTTATTGCAAATAGACACACTAAATCGGTTATGGTTGGATCCATTTGGAAAAAGCACATTTATTTTAAATTACCCCGAGGCAATTAATACCTAACCCGACGTTTTGGACCCGAACCCACTCAGGTTTTTGGATCCAAGCGGACCCGTGAAGACCTCTAATACACAGTACTGTACAGACAGCAGCTCATTTATAATTTTAGCAGGGAGGGGGGCATCTCACTGATAAAAACAAACAAAGAAAACAAATGCAATTGTACAGTAAAAATAGTTGTGAAAAATACTTACCGCTACTTGTAGTTGTGTCTTCTGTGAAATAAAGAGAATACAGTTAGGAAATGCTAAAAAAAATAAAAAATTCTGAAGATTCAAATACAGACAGCTGGATCACCTACATAACCCTTTAAAAAAATAATAAAAAAAGAGAGATCACAGATAGGAAATATATAGTGGACAGTTAAACAGTTATACAGTATAAATTAAACTTTCATGTACGACTCGGCTTGTTACGGCACGGCTCAGTTCAGTGATGCAGTAATGGCGATTATCTCCAGCCAATCAGTGACCAGCAGAGTTTACACGTCACGTTTGGTAACGATTCGGCTGAAGTGGTACAAAAAAAAAAAGGACCAGGTACTGGTCCAGGTGATCAGGTGACCAGGTACCACGCACAATAGAGAGTCAAAGGGGGCTTGGCTGCTTAACAGAGTTCCCAGAAGAGATATGAAAGGGCAGACAGCAAGAGCTGTAGATAAAATGCTTGTGTGTCGATGTTTTAGTCGGGCATAAAGTCAAAGCTAAAGTCAGAATACAAACACTTATTTTTACAGTTGTGATTCAGCACAAAACAAATAAAATTGGGTTTGAAATTATAGGCAAGTACATCAAAAAACCCATTTTCCAATTTAGCTAATTTTTTTACGATTTACAGACTGCAGCTTTAAATAAAAACTATTATAACTCTGTTAAGGATTACACATGCTAAAAGCAACACCTGTGTGTATGCTGTGTGAGGGTTACTGTAACTAAATCGTGCTTTCTCCCGCAGTCTTTTCCCCATCTACCCATCTCATATAGCTTTCCTTGCCACTGTGGAGTGTTTGTGAAGCTGCTTAATAAATAACTAATAATTGTGTGGACAGTATTTGTACAAGAGAACGTCTCATGAAATATGTCAGCCTCTTTCGCAACATGTTTGCGCACATTAATTCACTTCTTAATCTTATGTAATGTTAATGAATTCAAAGTGTCCTAATTGAGCAATCGTGTGCCGATTTGCATAAAATGGACCCAATCTATCATCATATAAGAGAACCATGAAACCTTTCCTTTACAGCCTTTCACCTTTAGCAAATTTAAAGACACTATAACACATCTTTTACTGTATATGACACATAATATGACAAACCCACCCAGATTATGTGATTTAAGTAAGTGTGGTTTCAGAGGTTATTACATTATTGGTGAATCATGATTTGTTTGTGAAAACATTTGAACAACGATTTCATGCACAACCCCGTGCCTATGCATGGTTAGTGTGCTGCGATTTTTATTTTGAACCGTTTCATTCTAAATTTTAGGCCAGCATTTGATCATAATTGTTCATTAATCCCTACAGAAAGTTTCTGAGCTCTCTCCTTGTGGTTCTTAATGTTGTAAACCATTTCAAGCAGGGCCATTAGGAGAACATCAATGTGCATCTAATATTTTTTTTATAATAAATTATGTATTCATAAAGACAATACCCTTCTCTTTAGGTAGAGTCTTTGCAGTTGAGCGAGTTGTGGTAGTTGTAACCGTCTTGGTAGTAGGGGGAGATGTAGGAATGGCTAAGAGTCAAAATATGCACTGGGTTAGGGAACTAGAAATGAAAGTATGAGATTCACAGAAATACAAACGATAACCCCAGAAATAAAAACACACTTTTAAAAGCTTGAAGAAAGAGTGAAAAAGAGAGAGATTAGAAACTTTCTTCATGAGAAAGTAAACTGTTTTTCAGAGCAAAAAAGGCATAAGACACAGCATTTATACTGCAAATCTTTTGACCATATCTGATTTTGGACCACCTATTTACACTTATGATGCGTGTTGTTTACATTAAATCCCACCCATCAGTGATTTTTTATGCACATGGCAGCAGGTCTGAATGGTAGTGTTATTAAAATTATTTATCCAGGCTAATTCACATCTAGTGGACATTATTATCAGTCAGCATGGACAACAGCCGTCTTGTATGTTTTGCAGCACAAAGTTAGAAAAAAATGGTAATTGTCTTGTTAGAAATAAACAGATGGGAAGTAACAAAATACAAATACTGTTACTGTACTAGAGCACATGTTACTGGTACCAGTACTTCACTGTTTTTCTGACTAGTGACTTTCACTCACTACATTTTTACATAAATCTCTGTACTTTCTACTGCTTACATTTTCTTACAGTAGTTTTAATATGCATTTGGTGGATCACATGGTCCTAATGCGATAAATTTAACTAAAAGTTACGTTAATGCAAACAACACAATGAGAAAAGTGACAGGTACAAAAAAACAAGTGAAAAATGCAAATGCATACAGAGAATAAATGCATTTCACATATATTTCAACCAGGGTTCGCCATATTTAGAGACTTAACCTCAACTTCTAAGAGTAATGTGTATGTGGTTGATTTCAGCTGCATGCAGTGTACAAGGCCCTTCAGCTTAGCTTTGAAGAATTGCACTTATATTCACAGCCGTCAAGATTGTTTTGTTCGGTCATTTAGAACTTCACATCTTCTGGCTTTATTAATTTTCTGCTAAACATCTCCTTTTGTGTTTGACAAGAACAGCTTAGTAAAAAAACACATTTAATAACAGTACTTGCCTGTGCAGGTCAGGGTCGGTTCTGTCCACTTGGTTTCCTCACAAGTAATTGACTGAGACTCTATCGAGATATTCGACTTATATCCTTCAATACACTCCACTGTTACTTTGGATCCATGTGGGAAAATCTTTTGTGATTGGAAATCCTTGGCTAAAGTGACATGTTCATTTAATTTGGGCCAACTACAAGGTGCTGTGGAGATA
>JAUCNO010001079.1:120266-184737 GCA_032353835.1 Enteromius viviparus
AAACCTCAGACTCCTGAGGTTAGGTAATCGCGGGAGTTAAAACCTCGATATCGATGCGATAAAGGTTAATCGTGCAGGCCTAAACTCCGGTGATTTCTCTCATCCCTTCTCCCTTAGTTTCCTAGCTAGCTAGTTAGGCACTTGGTGCATCCCTGTATCCTTGTCATTCTCTGTATCCCTCCATTTTTTTATATAAATAATCATGCTCTGTTAAGTGATATTGTCTTCTAAAAAGGCTCTAAATCCCTATTGATATTATTACTTTTGTAGTATCTCGGACAGCTGACCTCAGTTCCTGGATATCTGAATCCCTCCAGCCGCACAGAAGTTCTGCAGCTTATTGACAATGCCAGGGTAAGAGTAACAGTTAATGGCATCGTCTTATTTTGCAACATGAAGATGAATTCCCGCATTGCTTCTCTAATGTGTTTTGCAGAAGTCTCATCAGTTGGCGGGGCAGCTGACATCAGAGCAGGATGCTGTTGTCAGTTTGTCGGCATACAATGTGAAGCTCATGTGGCGTGATGGAGAAGACATCATTCTTCGCGTACCCATTCATGACATCGCAGCTGTGTCCTACATCAGAGACGACTCGCTTCACCTCGTGGTGCTAAAAACAGGTGTGTGTGGTTGAGAATTACACCAAAATGTTTTTAGATTCTGTATCTTTTAGGATGATGTGTGAAAGTAATTTAGGTTTAGTTAATTAATTAAGTTTAATTTGCGTTTGCAGCTCAGGAGCCCGGTGGTTCTCCATGTCATAGTACAGAGATGTCAAAATCCCCCACTCTGAGCTCTCTTTCAGAGAGTGGGGCGGTGCTTGTGGAGGTCTGCTGCCTGCTTGTGCTGGCTGTCGACAATAAGGTTGGTACCTTATTTGGTCTGTAAAGTTATGAAATAAGTGACTTGACAAGTTTCTACTGCTATTGTACAATATGCTGTACTTTTGATGTTTGTAAAAGCAGCAGTAGTTTGATTATCCCAAGCTCTGGTTTCACAGGCTGCAGCAGAGGAGCTGTGTCTCCTGCTTAGTCAAGTCTTCCAGATTGTCTACACGGAGTCCACCATTGACTTCCTGGACAGGGCCATCTTTGATGGAGCCACAACCCCCATCAGGCATCTCTCAATCTGCAGCGGTGAGTAGGCAAGAGCTTCATTTTGGGATTTCCCAAGAAATTTGTTCTTGCCCAAACCACAGACCACAGTCAGTTTCACATCACAATTTCATTCAGGGTGGTAAATTGGAACTGTATTCATGCTTCCTGAAGCTTAGTCTGTTGATATCAGCAAAACGAAACCTTTCTGAATGCTTGCTTTATTTTTTCAATAAAAGAGGACTCCTCGAGTAAAGATGTCAAAGAAGTGTTTGAAGCCGAGGCAAGCACATTGTGAGTATAGCTTGAGTAACTGTCTTCTGCGAGAAATGAGCCGTTCTTGAATTGAGCAGTCATTGTGTTTTTGTCCAATATCAGTACTTTCTCTAGTTCTCTAGAGGCGGGACACTCCTCTAGCCCCTCCCCCTCCTCCACCCCGGCATCACCACAAACCATAACAGCCAGTGAGAGTGAACTAAGCACAACAGCTGCTGAACTGCTACAAGACTACATGACCACAGTGAGTGCAGTGTATAAAAATACATTTGGATGCCAGTTGTTGGATTGCCATCATTCTTTTCTGTTTTCCTGTCATCCTCTGCAATAGTTGAGGACAAAGCTGTCATCTCAGGAGATACAGCAGTTTGCCACACTGTTACGCGAGTATAGAAACGGAGCCTCCATCCATGAGTTCTGCATCAACCTGCGTCAGCTTTACGGGGACAGCAGGAAGTTCCTCCTCCTGGGTTAGTTATGATGGGGCGTTAAATTTAACTGTTTTTTATGGACTACTCATTGGTCACTGACTTTTATATGTAAAACTTTAACTTTATTGGTAACAAAACTACGAGTTGCTTTCATTGATTGAAATAAAAAATAAATATGAGATAAAAGAAATTAAATAAAATGAAACCAAAATGAGAATAATTTGAAGCTAAATATAAAAAAAACTAATAAAACAAAATAACTGTAAGTAAAAAAGCTAATTTAGTATAGTGATGAAAATGAATAAATACTGTAAAAGTCTTTAAATAATACAAGATAAAATTATACTTTAAATTTTTACTGATTATCTTTTTTTTTTTTTTTGTCGTTTTTTTTTATTAAGTATTTCTATATAAATTTTTGCATCCTATTTTCCCTCTCCAGAGTCGAGATAAAATGTTTTAAATAAATTCAGATTTTTTAAAATAGATAATATAAATTGTAACAGATTTTCCACCTCTCATTGACCCTTAGAATTAAATTAGTGCTGGACAACAATTAATTGTGGTTAATTGCATCCAAAATAAGTTTTTATACGTGTATAAATATTTATGTATTTATAAATTCGCATGCATATATATATGTTTTATGTTTTGTATATATGTTCTGTTAGTTTTACGCATATACAAAAATATTTTCCGAATGATTCACATTTATACATATATGGGGAAAAATGGCCAAAAGTGCAGTATTAAATAAACAAGGCCAGTAGATGGCACTGTCACAAACAGTACCTGTACCTGGAGGGAAGTGACAGTAATATGGTGTATATGATGCATCTTTGCTGTTGGTTAATAATAATATTGATCAAATAAATCCACACTTTTGCTGAAGAACTTGAACAGTAACAACAGTGCTTCATTGTTGTGTGGTGTTTATTCCTGCTTAGGTGTTTACTCAGAAACCATGACAGTAGCATTTTCAAAAACTCAACGTTGAAACACAATAAAAAGTGTACTGACTGAAAGTGTTGTCATGCTAACTCGTGCTGTGTGTTTGCTGCCATGTCCAGTTTTTTTGCTGCTAACTCACCTCAGCCTCTTTGTTAAACCTGTAAGACATTGAGACAGATTTATGCTCGTGCTCAGACTATTGTGGTCGTTAAGGACCTACAACCTCCCCCAAAAAGAAACCGCTGCTTGCAGAATGTTGAAATAGGTCGATAAAAACAAATGCACTATGTTGGGGAACTTCTTCATTTGTTGAATTCAGCTCTGCTTTCTCCCCGTCAGGACTGCGGCCTTTCATTCCTGAGAAGGACAGCCAGCACTTTGAGAACTTTTTGGAAACCATTGGCGTGAAGGACGGCCGCGGCATCATAACAGACAGCTTCGGGCGTTACAAACGTACGACAAGCTCTGCGTCAGACTCCACCACTAATGGAAACGGTGCTGCAGGCGGCTCGGATGAAGGAACGGCCACCTCTGAGGGCGACGAGTGGGACCGCATGATTTCAGACATAAGCAATGACATTGAAGCGTTAGGAAGCAGTATGGACCAGGACGGCGTGTCGTCTTGATGTCACAGCACTGGGTCAGTGACTCACAGTGCGCTTTAGCCAATCACCACTTGAGATAATCACATGGGCCATCGGTCCTTATTTGCTGTCCATAAAATCTGGCCATGCTGGAGTTCGGATACTGTATGGATACCACTTCCTGGCTTATTTTTTATATGTTGTGCCATATTAACAGAAGCGGATTTTTCAGATTTGACTATTGTGATTTTTCAAGACTTGTGATCGAAGGATCGTGTATTGCTGTGGACAGCAGTTGTGTTCTTCTGGGATGTTTATTGGCAGTATCTGCTACCACTGATGAGAAACCTTGTTGCTGGTAGATGTTGCTCTTCACACTGATCTGAAAGCTTACCTTTTTATTTTCTGCTTATGACTTTTTCCTCACAGTTCTCTGAAATACTGAGAGATATGTAGAAAACCTACAATATAAATTATACATTTATAACTAAATTGAGAGAAATGTCAGCATTGTGAGGTAAAAAGTTTATTTTAATGAAAAAGGTAAATGTCTTTTATCCCACAGTTTAGACTTTTACGACAAATTCAGGTTAAACTCTTCCTGTTTACTTTATCAGAATTGTGAAAACTCAAAACTGCAAAACTATCATTTCTGAGGTTATGCAGAATTGCAATAAAGTCAAAAATCTTAGAAAGAATTCAATTGTGAAATGTTAACTTAAAATTGCTTCATAACTTGTTTTGTTTAACTCAATTGCGAGAATAGATTTAGAATAAATAGATCTTGCTATTTAGACTTTTATAATATAGCAGCTGAGTTTGTCTTATAATTAAGACTTGAAAACTTGATCACTCATCTTCAGAAAATTGAATTGATAGTCCATTTATCTCGATTGAAAGAAAATATCAGAATTATGCGATTTAAAAAAAAAGTCGCAATTTTTTTTTTCTTATAAAAAAATAAAAATAAAGGTAATTGACACTTTGTCTCACAGTTCATTTGAAGGTAAATTTTTAAACTTTTTTTTTTTTTTTAATTCTGTCGCAGAAATAAGCTTCTGTAAAATAAGATCACTGCCTGTGTCTCGTTTAATATGCATGCGACTTCTGATCAGTGTGAAGGTGCAGTTTGGAGCATTGCCTAGTGGCCTTCCTCAAGCGTGATCTGCATTGCCTTATGTGTGTTGTAACCTGATGGAAGTGAGGTGCAGTATATTTCCTCCTGCACTGAAGTGCTAATCAAAACTTGACCCTTTTACACCCTTATATTAACTGGTCATTGTTCTATTACACTCCTCTAACATATATTTTTCACTTCTTTTATATTTGTTTCAGCCAGGATTGATTTTAATTACCCAGTTATTATCATGTGGGTTTCTTCAGGTAGGAAATGTAGCACTATATATTTTTGGTTTTGACTGAAAACCTGGAACATTTGGATATTAGACAAAGTCAGTTTTCTGGCTGATTGAGAATGCAATATTCACATGTCCCGCCATTCATTGTATCTCCTCAGAGTTTTCAGTTATCCAACATTGTGCCTTGCAGAATCACTGATTGTATCATCCAACATGGATGCAAGTAATATTCTGTAATCTGTACAGAACGTGACTGAAGTATGAGTTTATTAAAAAGTGCAGCACTTACTCATTTATTGCTTGTATCATTTGAACACTGCTTTGCATCACATTTTATGATCTCATGCACTTCTTTAGAATAGTTATAATATAACATTGTTGCCAGCAGAGGGCAGTATACCATCATTAGCCTATATGATATGGATAGATGGATGAATGGATCAATCGATAAAAAAACGGTTGTGTATATGTCTATACGTTATGTTTAATTTATTAAAAATATATAAAGTACCTCTATTTATTTTCCATTTGCACAGCTGGGAGTTGCTTTAACTGCGCTTCAAATTCCTCACACTTGTTTAAAAGACCTACTCACAACTAATGACTAATAAAAACCTTGACAAAAATAGGCCATTAAGAAGAATCCCTAACATAGGCATAAGCCTGCTCAATTTATCCAAGCATGTAGCTATCACGCAACGATAAGTAGGATTAAACGTATCCCACAATGCAACGGTGCTTTCTCCCTCTCTCATTAGTGGAAGTTACCTCTGAAACAAGTAACCTTTGCCCTGGACTTCTTTTACCTAGAGGGTTAATTTTGGATACGATAAACTTGTCCTATAAATCTGCCCTTTTAGTTCTTTTGTTCTGGAGAGATCTTGCCATCAAAGAAGGAGCTTGAGTCCTCAAAGACACCGGCTGGGATTATCACGTGGCTCCAGAACTAGTGTTGGCACCCATAAAAAGCGCCAAAGGTTTATTTGAGCGGAAGACATTAAGCCGTTCATTAATAACTTGCCTCTTGAAGACGCATAGCTTCACTCACACAGCACATACCTGTAATTCCAGGGCACATGCATGCGTAAAAACCCTCATTCCTCACCGGAGCCAAGAAGCACATCCTGACAAACTGAGCTGCTTTAGGGACACACACAAAGGGTGTTAAAAGGTCAGTACCCTGATCCTGAGCTAACAAGGAGCTGGGAGCTTATGTCATGTTAGATGTCATTTGACAAGACAGCTGCACTGAAGACAATGATACGGAGAGACCCGGCGTCTCATTAGAGCTGAAGCTGACTGAGGAATGGTTGCAGACAATAGCTACAAAACAACAGGTGTCGTGATGGTTTATAAAGGCAGTAAAGAGTGCATTAGTGCCCACCAGTGTTGGGCACATTCCTTTAAAAAAGTAATTAGTTATAGTTACTAGTTACTTATCACAAATAGTTACTGCCTTATAAAAGTAACTAATTACCAGGGAAAGTAACTATTGCGTTACTAAAAAAAAAAAAAATCAAATGGCAAACTTGGATGCTCCCAATATTAAATGTTGAATTAATGAAACTAAACTGGTCATAGCAGCGTCAGCCAATGAAATTAGACAGTTTGCTGCTTTTGAACAGGATGAACGTGATTGGCTCCCGCCTGGCTACAGTATTTGCATAGAGCGATCATGATTGGCTGACGCTTCCTTCAGAGGTGCTTCACTGGTGTTGCTTGCGGCAGAAGTTGAAAAACTCTCAACTTCTGCCGCGAGCAACGCCAGTGAAACGACGCCGACTGATCCACAATTCCTTTCGGCAACTCTTGACGTCACCCATTTGACGACACCCAATTGGAAGCGTTGACGCTGACGCCCCTTCTGAATCCACCATAATCGTAGCGCTCACTCTCACCAGAGTATTAATCACCTGCACCTGTCAGCTCCACTTGGATTTAAATCACCACATCATCTAGCTACACTTAAAACCACACACCACATCACAGCCAGCGTCCGAGCTCGTTTGTCACAAGTGGAATCTATGTTATCAAGACCGATCTCTACTAAATAAAGACTTACTTCTATACTTACCTTGTGTAAATCTCTTGTGTACTCCTCACTCTGTGTATTCCCTCCAGGCTTCTTGGAATTCCCTACTGTGTCTCCATCATCTCAAATCATTTTGAATTATAAATTTGGCTTTATTGGATAACACATAAACACACGCATTCACACATTCATACTAGCTGCAGGAAGAGAGAAGGTGAGGAAAGTGTGAGTTTAAGAAAATGAAAATGTGAAATCCCAATTTTACAGCAGTAGGTGCTATTGCATCAACTTGAACAACCATCAATCAAAAGATTAACTCTGGCAATTCGCAGACGAAAGATTCATTAACAAACTGATTATTGCTGATGATATTACTGATGATGCGTAACGTAACTTTAACTGAAAACCATATTAAGGTAAAAATTGTCAGTTTGTGACACAGCAGTAAAGGTTGATCTATTTAAGTCCACTGAAATGAATGCAGACCCATTAACATCAGTATCTTCAGGTCAAAAAACTTTCATATTCCCTGCTGCTGTAACGTAAGCAGTTTTATTAAAATGCTACGCATTTAGCCCAACATCTGTTTTTATATCGTTTATCAATGGTATACATTTTTTTATACTGTTTAGGTCATCTAGCCGAGTATGAAAGTAATGCCCTCTGGCCTGGGGGCATTTGGCCAAAAATGTTTACAATACAGACATGGTTTGAGAAGAAAAAAAAAAGAAAATATAATATTTTCCTTCAATGTTTTTCCTATCTAATTCTCATGTCATATATAACGTTCTGTGACATTCTGCAAAACAATAACCTAAGCTTCAAAACACTTTTTTCTTATTAGTGAAAATCAGACGGTAAAATCTGTTTTTTTTCAGCTGCATTGCAGTGTACGTGAAAATTATTACTTCATGTTCGTCAAAGATCTCAGGTATTTTGAGCAGTAAGATTATAAAAAAATATGTGCTATATAAAATTAAGTAGAATATATAAAATTACATAAAAAAAATAAATCTGTACTTATAAGTACACAAAAAAACGTATAAAGTATTTTTGTACTTTCACTCGAGTAAAATTGAAAAATAAGTACTTTTACTGGAGTAATATTTTATTGTATGTATCTGTACTTTTACTCAAGTACTTGATTTGTACTTCGTCCACCTCTGGATCTTGCAAGCTCAAGAGGTAGGCAACAGGGTGCCATGGGGCGATTTATGACTTCCTGATGTCTTGAGGCCTCTTTGTGGAATTCAGCTCCTCATGTTTCAATGTTCCGATCGAATCTTAAGTGTCTGATTCACTCTGATATGCTACACTGGGAATGTCAGGAAAACATTTTTAGAACATTAACATAATAGGCAATGGAACATATTGATAATGTTTTAAACTTTCTTAGAACATTAATATGACAAGAGACTAAAATGTTCTACAAATGTTTTGACAAACGTTCTTATGTCCAAACAAGATCATCTAAAAAACTGGATGTTTGGAAGAAGATTCAAACAAAAAAGTTTTTTTATAGTGTAATTGTTAGCTGGGTATATATGTGCAAACACTTCTATGGACAATTTCTATTGTTTTGTTTGTCATTTGGAGCAGCGGAATAGAGGATCAACAGAACTCATTGTCTCCCACAAGTTCAGGCATAATAAAACAGATTGGGAACACTGAATCCATGTAAATCTCTTTCTTTATACCTAAAAGAAACTACAACCTTTAAAAGGGCACTTAATAGGCTTTTCTTTTTAAAGTGTTCTTATCATTTAAAGGTAAATCTTTTAATGAAATACCCGACAAGAAATGAGTAGCACTTTTTTTATTTGCTTCTAAATATTTCATATTTAAGAGCAACTTCCATAATTCTTTATCCAGAGATGATTTATCAGAATTCTAAGATTAACAGTGTTTGATAAAAAGCAGATTAAAATATATATAAAAATGTAATTTTACTCACACACTGAAGCGGAGTCCTCAGGATTTTGTGCGTCCTCAACACTATTCATGAAAAGATGAAGACTGGGGAAAACAGGATGGGTGTGCACAAATTTAAGTCCTCTCCTATGTAACCTGATCCAACCACTTGCCAAAAACTTAAATACTGAAATGTAGCTTAACAGGGCTGTTAATATTTTAGTCCTAGTAGTAGTAAATTAATTATTTTGTTTAATCAACATATATTTCAGCTTGGAAATAAATTGGCTACTATTATTTACAATAATCAATGCCTTTTGTTTTGCTGCTGTCATTTCTGTTAGTAAGCTGTAATAGTTTAGAGTTCATGTTGATCAGCACTGTGAAAGATGTAAATAGCCCATAACATTCCAAGGACATATATTGAAAATAAAGATGAAAGAACAACAGGTTATAGATCTTTGCCATGATAACTGCTAAAAATCATCAGTTTGCCTTTGACTGCCTAGCTAGAATTCAAATAAATAAATGTCAAATAAAACAACAAAATTAAACATTTTATTTCCTTGTGTGTTATGTGATGCATTTTAATGTTTGAAATGATGAATATTGGTATTTCATTTCATGAATATTTAAGATCAAGGGGTTTCAGCTGACAAAGTTTAGGAATTCCTGCATTTAAAGGCAAAACAAAAGTTTTTCAGATATAGAGTTAATTTAACAAATATAGTGTGTTTGGTTAGCTTTTTTATCATTTATATTTTTACAATGTATATTTAAAACTTTCAACGTAAAGAGAATAACATTATATTTAGTCTTTCTTTTTTGTTGAACAGTGTCCATGCACTAGGTCACAAAAACAACTTCAACAATTGCTGACTGTGTGGAATGTTTTTCTTCCAGGAAAGGCACACAAGATAACACGGGTCACTTTCACGTTTCACTCTTGCATGGATTCATTCCCATTGAGTGGATGGGCAAAACAGGAAGTTGACTCCAACAGTGCTTGAAAATATTCATTGCATTAATGTTGATATTTGCTTGTAATGTGAGCAATGTGAGGACTGAATAAATTATGCAGTTTGGAGATTAATTAATTTCACATCTTGTGGATAAGAAGAATATAATTTTAAGCCAATGTGAATTAAAAAGTGTACAAAGTATGCAAATGCACAATGAATAAAGAAACACTTGTTATGAAGCTGCAACCACGTCTCTTAATCAGATGTCTTTGGGGTGTTTGCTTTGAGCCCTCAGCCCTCTTGATGTGTATTTTGAGCATGTGTGCACTACACATAAGATAGTAATCATAACTGAGGATAGAATCCAACGAAGCCACTCATACCACAGTGGTAAACCTGACCAGGACCTACAGAACAAAACATGTTTTCAGTCTGCAAACAACTGTATTAAACTGTGAGTTCCTATTCATAATTGCACAGAAAAGAACATAATTAAAAATTTGTATCAATATTGTTATACAGAAGAAAGTCAGCCATACAGGTTTGGAATGAAATTATTTTGGGTGAACTTTAGAAATCTCTAAATAAATAATTGGAAATCACTCGATGTTCTCCAAAAGGTTGGTGTTGAACAATAGATTCCTGTCTAATTAACTTACGTTGTTTTATTCTGACTCCGTGTGAGATGAGAAACTGTTGCAGAGCTTGTTGCAGAGAATTTCTCTGTTGTTTGGATGGATGTTGAGAGTGGTGTTGTGCTTCTTATACAGTCATAGCTAGAGAAAGCTGAAAGAAAGATTTATCTACAGATATCTTAGAACCACATGGAAATCACAATATATATCATTCCTATATAAATGAACTGCTACATTCTGTTCACACGTCAAGTTAAAGTAAAGTAATGAACGCAGAACGTTCAATATTTTTACACCATTACAATGTAGGCTACAAACTGGCAAATGCGCAAAGTTTGGCAGTTATGCGAAGGCACAGAAATAATAATCCCATATGCGGGACCGTCCACTCAGTCAAACAATGTTAGCTAGCCTTCGCAACATTTAATCACCCACAATCCGTTGTACACATTCCATTACATGAAAATAAACAGATGATACTGATGATAAACTGATGTTCCTTCCAGCAGAGGCCGTGACATTTATGACATTTTGAAGAGTATCCACTGAACAAAGTATGTCATTGTGTGTCAGCAGCAACACATACATCTATGTTCAGATCAAAGCATGCGCATATGTCGTTATAAGGCCAATTCACACCACACAGACCAACGCCTAGTTCGCTCGAGTTGGCTGTTGTCTTTAAAATCTAGTGAAAAGACTCATGTTCACACTGCACCAGCAGACACTGAGACACTGTCACAGACTGGGAAATAAATGGATGATCTTACATTCACAATCCAAATTTTACTCTTATTATTGTATTTTTGTGTTACTCAAATGAAAAGATGAAGAATTAAACAAAAAAAGGCTGTGGGTGAAGTCGTGGCTGTTACCAAACTCTAACCAACATCTGACAGGGGTACTACACTGATTCGACAGACTAGTCTTATTTTAATGTTGTCCTTTATGTGTTTCTGGACCTCATGGTAGGATCCTTGCTGTCTGTGGAGAGCTCATCAAACATATCTTCATTTGTGTTCTGTAGATGCACAAAGGATTTACTGCTTTGGAATGACATGAGAGTTAAAGACAGAATTTTGGTTGAACTATTCCTTTAATAAGACAATAAAATAAAAAAATAAGAAGGTCAGGATGTCTGCTAATACTATAAGCTTATAAAATGTGATGTCATGATTTAAAAGGATTAAAAAAAGGAGACAATTTTTATCAATATAGGGTGGTTGTGTACACACATTTTTCTTCAACATGTTAAAGTGAATTTTGCATAATAGGTGCCTTTTAAGGGAGGGCTAGGTTACAAGCTTCTGAAGAACTGAACTAGGAAGGACTTGAGAGGATGCAGCCTTGGGTTTGAGTAGTACCCTCTAAACCAGGCTCCTCTCGAGGGCCACTTTTCTGATGGTTTTTAAAAACGCATTTTTAAAACTAGCCTATATCTTTAGCGTTATTGTCTTTTGTGTAAATGCAACTTAACTGCTCACAGCATTGCACAACTGACCAATCAGAATCAAGGACTCCAGAATGCAATGTAAAAAAAAAACCTTAATGTCCAGGTTAAAACTCACCTTTTGATGAGATGAGATAAACACAGTCCTTTTCTGCAGATTGAAGTAGTTGCAGAGAAACATATTCGCTGCTCTGTCTGCTCACATCATTAAAAGCCGAGCAGAAAATCTGACTGTCTTCAGTGATGTTTGAACAATAGAGGGAGAGATCAGTGGAATGGTGCAGGACAATGCTGTTTGGGTGTCCAACTCTGTACCAAGTGTACCGCACATCTGTTCCTCCCTTACTCCTACAGCGAAACACAGATGGCTGACCCCAGCAAGTCATCTCTGGGGAACTGAGAGGCCAAACATTTGGTTTTATTACAGCCTCTGAAATAAAAATTTAGATTTCATACTGTAAATAATTCCAAGTGCAAGTCCAGATAATGTTTTAGATTGGCTTGATCACATTCTATATGATGAAAATAAAGTCTTACCTTTTATTGTGACTTGTATCCTTGTCATTAAATCAGCATAGATTTTGTCAATCGCAACCCAGTATATTCCACTGTCATATAACTTCAGATCTCTTACATATACAATCAAGCCTTTAGAAACGCTATCACTGATTTGAGCCCGTGTTCTGTACGCAGCGTGTGTGAATCCATCCGTGTCCATCAGAACTTCACATGAGGATCTGGAGTCTCCAGCACACCAGTACTTCTTGCTAAATCGGTACTGGCTTGTTTTGTAGGTACAGGTAATAGTCAATGTGCTTCCAATTGTGGCTTGAATCTTTGTATTATCACATTTAAACTGCACACTTACTAAAGAGAAAAAACGTGACATTTTTAATTACTGTATATACAAAGTTAATTATCAATCATTATTATATCTTATATCTAAATATATATGAAATATTATTATATCACAAATATATATTGACCTTCTAATGTTTTAATGCCATAACTGAACCTTCCAGTTAATATGACTTTTCTCTGGTGAGGTATACAGGATTTATATCTTATATGTTATTATCAAGTGCCTGCGCTACACTTTTTATTTTTTGATGTTCTGTTTCACTCAGATGTATGTCACTCATAATACAGAAGTAATAATCTGTAATAATAATGCATTAAGATGAGACATTTTTTCTGTCTAAAAGTAGTCCTATAGTTTGGCGTGTTATGTATATTAGTCATGTCATCCCAATCTGTAGAACTGCAGGTATTATAACTTTAACCATGCCAATGCAGGTCTTCTCACAAATAAAACTATACTCTGACAGAAATGTAGGTTTAATTTAAAAAGAAATTAATATAGAAAATACAAGGCTGATTAAAACAAAAAACACGTGAATAGATAAGCAGAAAGAGACTTACTCTGTGCTAAAAGCAGTAAAAGCAGTCCCTTCATGCTGTTCATGAGAGAGTGAAAGTTAGAGTATGTTACATGTTGAAGCCCCTTGTTGCAAGCTATTTAGAGTGAAACAGGATGTAAAGCATTTACAGACAAACTGTGGTTTTCAAAAAGCATTGTAGGGCATCTCAATATGCTGACATGCTGTATCTCCAATTTCATGCAAAAAAACTTTAAAAGAATGAGAATTATAATACAGAGAAACCTTTTTTGGTGAGATTAAGTTCTGTATATAAAGGAAATTGTATACCTGTAATATAGCATCTCTCAACACAGGAAAAGGTCAAAGACAGCAATTTTACAAAAGAAACAAAAACACTACATGAAAGATGAACTTTAAATGTAATTTAACTAAACAGCCACTAGATGGAAGACTTACCTATTTTGGTCAATTGTGATGTAATGTAATATTTAAAGCACTTCATGTTGTCAGTAACAACGTTACTATTAATATTTTTTATATTATTTTAGTTTCTTTGGATTTTTATATCAGCTTGGTTATCCTATTATTTTAGATTACTTTTCACTTAACTTTTTAGGGGAGAACCTAAATTAATAAATTTCACAAATCTCTTTTTAGCGTTTTAAATGTCATTTTAAGCACATCACATTGCAATTGGGACACTTTTGTCACTGCAGTACAGTATCTCTGTCTAGTCTGATGACATTTACACATTCTCTGAATTCTAGTTCATCCACAACTGTTGTAAATGTCATCAGACTGGCTTGGTCGCTTTCAGCAACGAAGCAAGTAACTTTCTCTCTAATTTTTTTTTTTTTAACATACACACCCACCCACAAAAGCTTCCTGTGTGGGGGGTACTCTAGACTTTGTGCTACAAAGTGTTGGACAGAAAGAAACAAGTAGGCAGAGAAAAAAAAAGAGAAGGACACATACAGACAACAAATGCATATGCAACAAAGAAACAAGCGAGAGAAACTGAAGTGAGAGATGGAGGGCGGAGAGGGTCACAGTGATACTTTGAGTTGACCACAGAACCTGTGAACTGCTGCTGCCACTGCTTCCGTGACGCCACATTGAACAGTTCCTCAACTCAGCTACAGACCTACAAGAGACGCACACAGAGAAAGTGAAAGATGGACTCGTTTCAGAAGCCCACCGATCTCCCCCATCTCTGACATGACGGAAGAAGCTGCTGTGTCACACATCATGCCATGGACACCCAAACCCACATTCTGAGGGACCTATTGGCCAAAATCGCCAGCAAGGAAAGAGAAGAGGAAGGGACAGAAAACGGCTTTGCCGGAGAGTTTTTGGTAAGTTATTAACAATGTCAGGGTTTCGTTCGGAGAAAGAATGCATTCTCCGATTCAAGTCATGTGACAGCGCATACATTGCAAAAGATGCCAACATACACCTGGATGAAGTAGCTGTATGCTAGCTAAAAACAAACTTTCTTTTTACTTTTACATTATTTGCAATATGTGTCTGGCTATGTGAAACTTTGTAAATAAACGAACGGTGACAATAAAAATGTGCCAAAAGTAAGCGAAAAATAAAACATGTCTGGGCAGTGAATTGAGGCAATGGCTTAAATGGTAAAGTGTGGACTTCCTCTTTTTAACACAGCGCCTCTTAATTTAGGCTTTTGTACAAGTGGTTTTACCCTGGTGTGGTTATTTATTACCAAACTAATTTATTATTGATTATGGATGACTGTCTACAACATGGGACTTTTGGACCCTAACGTAATCGCTATGTCTCACTTCTGCTTAGATTTGTTTCTAAAATAAGCTACTTATGCTATTCCTCTCAAATGTCAACTGTTAGATGTTCCATATGAGTGTCTGAGAGGAAGTTACCCATGACCCATCCTGAGCTGTCACTGGCACAGTCTCAAACTTAACAGCACAAAAGTAAAAAATACAAAAATGCTCATTCGTGTTTTTTTGTTATTATTATTTACATTTATTTACTTGCCAGACACTTTCATCCGAATCAGCCAGCAGTGCACTTAAAAATGAAACAGGATGTCAGGCAGTGATAGATGGACTGTGGTTTTCAAATAGCGCTGTGAAGTCTCTGCATGTTGATTTAAGAACAATATTTGAATAGAAGTACATAAGCTATTTCTTCACCTAAATGAATCCAATGCAAGCTTATATCAGTGTTCACTAGAAAATAAACTCAATGCAATAGTGTCGCCAGCACCGTGCTGTTCTTCTACATTAGCGATTAAGGAACAGCAAGTGTGCTTCTTAAGAGTCTACAAAGTAACATCATGAGAAAAATATTCTAAAGGGGAACTATTAGTCACTTCATCTTAGCCAGAATATTCTCTAAATTAGAGGTTACCAAACTAAGCAGACAAATATTAACATATTTGAAAATGATATTTTAGCATTACAAAGACTACTGTGACTAAAGAGTATTATATTAGTGTATGTCTGTAAAGGAGAATATTCAGCAAATATATTTTAGGAAGTATAATTTGTGGTTATTTGGGGTCATTAGCATCAAAATGTTATAAAACCCTTTTAAGGCTTAAACAAGCATCACCAAGATACTCTTACGTCTACAGCTGAAATGCCATTCCTACATATTTGCTAAACCCTGAAGTACCAAACCAATTTAGGCCTGTCTTTGCCAGCTTTATCGTGTCCCACAGAACAATTCATGCTCTTTAGTCCAGCCTGAACGCTACCGAGTGTCTTTTAAAATCATCAGGAGCTGCAAAGTGTTTATTTTCTCAATGTGAAAACAAGCCACGAGTAAGACCTCGTCTGTTTTCACAAATGCATGAAGTGGTTTCTTCCTACTCTGCTTTAAAGAAAAAAAAAGCACTTTCAGACATGCTGCTCTATTATCTGTCAAACCGCTGCCGAAAAAGACTTCTGCTAGAATAGTGATTTAAGTCCCTTACAGAGTGCTTACAGGAAGAGAAACTGTCTATTTGACAGAGCATGGAAACCTAAGTTACCATCACAAGGAGGACAGAACTACTGGTTCTCAAT
This sequence comes from Enteromius viviparus, assembly GCA_032353835.1. Taxonomy (NCBI): domain Eukaryota; kingdom Metazoa; phylum Chordata; class Actinopteri; order Cypriniformes; family Cyprinidae; genus Enteromius; species Enteromius viviparus. Next base: position 136,386 of record JAUCNO010001079.1, read on the forward strand.
GCTGGCCTGCAATTTATGCCCACACAAGAGACGTATATGCAGAGAAAGGTCCAAAACTATTAGACAGAACATGAGTGTTTTCCACAGTGGGTTGGGCTAGTTCCTCATACGCAGTCCTGACTGTTTCGACTCAGAGATTCCACGCAAATGACTTAGCTTGATATGTTTGCTCGTTGTCTGCTGGGCTCATAAGGTTCTCGTGAGCTCAGCTGTGGTCGGAAAGTCTAGATCAAGGTGCTTGTGCGCAGGAGAGAGATGCCACATGCACAGCCACACTCACTCTCTCACACACAGCCAGACTTATCTAGTTTTCACAGATCTTAACCACAGGGCTTCAAACTTGAGTCTTTTAATCTCATATTTGTTTAGATGTCAAATACATGGCAAATAAGAGTTTTTGAAACGCTCAATCATTTTGCTTTGTCTTTGAAATAATTTGGAGCATTAAAATATCTGCCCTTGGTTTTTGGCTTTTTATTTTACTATTTGCAATATAAGCAGAAAACAAAAATTAAATGACAAAACAATACAAAATTTCTATTGGAAAAAAAATTGAATGTTATGTAACTTGGTCAAAACAGAAACTAAAGAGGCAGTCTACTAAATACCGTGCGGAGAAGACATACCCCACCACAGCTGCGGACAAACAAGACAATGTGAAAAAGAACAGATACAAAGACATTGTTCCCTGTGAGTATCACATCTGACATTTGACTGTACTATTATATATTGCACTGTGCTATTTTTGATTAAATATTATACACAAATAACCATACTCAAGTATAGAAACATCCGATAGCATGTCTAAAAAGTTTACATTCACTGCAAAAATAGGAAAACAATAAGCTGCAGATATGGTAGTCAAAAAAATTGGCATAAAAATACATATGGGATGTCATATCGATCGGTGTGTATTTACAAAATAACGTTAAAACACCAGTCAGCCTGAAGCACCTAAATATGCTTATAATTTGAAATCTACCAATAACTACTGTAATACAGGTGGCAAAATAAAAAACCATGATGAATTTTAAATTGCTTGTCCATAATAAGGGTTAATGCTTCCACATAAATGGTCATACACACAGACAACCCGTGTTACGCCATTTTGGAAATTTAAATGTGAACAGTGGGACTGTCATTGTACTGCTTTTCACTGCAAATTACACAATAATTAATAGCTGTTATACTTGCCAAAACCATAAATTTGACAGTTAAACCATTTAGAATCAACAGGGTTTTTTAACATACAATTGCAAAAAAAGTATGTCCTTTCACTATTTCTTAATCTCTTCCTGTTCTAATGTGTGCTATTCTGAAAGGTGGCTAAAACGCTGTAGCACTTCTCACTGTATTACCTCCGCTTGCTGTTTTCCTTATTTGTAAGGCGCTTACAAAAGTGAGAGAATGGTCTGTTACATGTAAATGTCATACAGTGCTCAAAATCATAAAAAAGTTCTTGATATGTCAACATCTGACAGGAAACAGTGTAGAAGAGTAGTAGAACAAACGCTCTAAACACATTTTCTAAATGAAAATACGTACATGCGAGGCGTACAATACCGCCCTGCATCAAATTAGACGATGGCAAAGACAAACACGGACAGCAATGTAGGAGATTAAAACAAGGTTTGAGAACATAGCATTTATTTGAAAACCATGAAAAGGTGATGATTTTGAAGATAACAATATGCGCAACTGTGTATTTTCTCCCAGTTGATCACAGCAGAGTAAAGCTCTCCTTCATCACATCCAAACATGACACAGATTACATCAATGCTAGTTTCATTAAGGTAAGGAAGCGCAAGCAAGATCTCACGCTACACACATTTACTCACAAAGAGAACTATGCACACGACAACTCACAAAATATCAGTGCTATTCCGGAGGATTGCCATGTGTTCTGTATTTATTTCAGGGAGTGTTGGGTACTAGCGCGTACATCGCCACACAAGGCCCGCTGCCAAACACTGTGCTTGACTTCTGGAGGATGCTGTGGGAATACAACGTACAGGTGAGAGCTCGACAATTTCACACACATTCCACTTCTTGTAGAAAACAGGCTAGACCTGCTAGATGAGGTTTGGTCAGATTCAAAGGTGAAACATTCACGGATATCTAAACGCCTCTGTCTCTGCAGGTTATTGTGATGGCTTGCCGGGAGTTTGAAATGGGAAGAGTAAGTTGTAACTAACAGTGTTTTATAAGAGAAATGCTGATAGTCACTGTGTTTAAAAGAAAACATTTTCATTAACCACATCCTTCTTGCCTCAGAATGGTGAGGCAATGCTGCAAGCTTGATATTTTCTTCTACTTCTTTTTTTTTATCTTGAGCTCCCACCCTTTTAAAATATTTGATGCAGATGACAGTGTTGCCTTGCACTCAGCGTATACATTTTTACAGCGTAGACAGAGGGGAGCAGTTGAGTTTGAATGCTGCTTTTCCTCTTTCTTTCAGAAAAAATGTGAGCGTTACTGGCCGGAGTCAAAGGCTGATGTGTTTGTGTGTGAGCCCTTTACCATCTACTATGTAAGAAACACCTCTTTCCTCACTCACACCACATTTCCTGTCCTTGTGTTTTATTTGTGCTCTCACACACACACACACACACACACACATCTGTTCAAGCCTAATTCGCAGTGTCTAAAGCACAACATCTTTAACCACTAAGCATGAAACAAAAAAGACGTGTTCTTTCACAAAATCACTGTTTTCTTCATATGTTGACATTTGGTTGTTATCATATCCTGTATATTACTGTTTACACTTATCCATCTGTAAATTCATATAGTCAATAACCTGTATATTAAGTTCTTAGTACACTCACCTGTAACTTATACCCATAGTTTTCCCTATCTTTGTACATATCACAATTGCGTGCACTTATATAACGTATACCTATATCATGCAGTCTTGCTGCTTATTGCACCCCTGGTTAGCCCTAAACTGCATTTCGTTGCCTTGTACTTGTACATGTGTAATGACAATAAAGTTGAATCTAATCTAATTTACATCAACAAAAATGTCATCTGCATTTAGAAATGTTGGTTTTAATATGAAGCAATCCTTGGTTTGATTTATCACATATTATGAAGATAACACTGGATAATGTCCAGACTACCAGTAGCTTAAGCCTAGTCCTAGACTAAATGTAAATCTGAGTTGTTGCAACTGAAAGAAACTAGCACTGACAGATCTTAAAATGGAAACAATAATTGCTTTTTTCTAAGGAAGGTTTATGAAAATGACTAAAATGTCCTAATTGAACTATGGCCTAATCCTGGTTTAAGCTAAGCCCTGTTTATGAAACCAGGGGCCAGTTGCATAAACTTGGCCTTCATGTAAGACAGTGTCTTAAGAGCTGCTCTGAACAACTGGCAGTTAGCCAAGAGTAATCGGTTTTATTTTTTGTATTAACCTTACATTTTTACGTAACTGAATTTTAAAAAACTGTGACCAATCTTAAAGAAAAATTTAGCTGATTAAGTTTTAAGACTAGTCTTAACCTTTTATGCAACCGGCCCCAGGCCTAGTAATGTAATAAAACTTCTAAATGGAATGTTTAGCAAATCTCAAAAATTGTACTGTATAATATTGTGCTGCAAGCTTAAATTAATAGCACTTTTAAAAAGTTTATTTGTAGTTTATTATTTATTCATTTATTTAGACGAAGTAGTTGTCAACCAGAATTTTATATTGGTGCATCCATTAAAACATTAATGTCATATTCATGGGTTGTACATTGTGCGCCTTTTATCTTTAACTATTGAATAATATGAGCCAAAATATTATTAGCAGATTAATGATTCAATGAGCATTCCAGTCATGCACATGTTTGATTTTACCTAGGAGTCTGACGAGAATAAGGGAGATTATTTGACACGGTCGCTGAAGGTGACATTTAAACAAGTAAGTAACATTACTTTGATCTTTACCTCACTGCACTGAATAACAATCTTTATAGTTTATACAAAAAGATTGGACATTTATTTAAATGTTTTTTTAAATACTTTTCCCCCTTGCTTTTAAAATAAAAACATTGTATTATTTGCTCGCCGTTAAACATCTGCTTTATAAACCGATCCCTGATGTGTTCACACTTCGGTCAAGTTCAGCGAGGTTTAAAAATACTGCTTTAGGTTAAACATTATGTTGTGGTGACCTACGACTACTGTTTTTTCCTTCTTGAAAATGTCATTGCGTGACAGTGTACAACAGACAGACGAGTGCTTACGTTTCTGCAGATGTTTTGTAGTGGTGAAAAAAGACCACCAATATGTGGTGGTTTACTGACTATAAACCAGGTTACCTAAAAACAAACAGTCTATACTACATTGGTTATTTCCAGGTGTCTCGGACACTGAAGCAGCTGCACTATGTGAACTGGCCGGATCACGGAGTACCCGACTCCATTCCTGCCATCCTGGAGCTGCTGCAGGACATGAGGATCTACCAGGATCATGATGAGATTCCCATCTGTATTCACTGCAGGTATATGCCTGTATCTGCTGGGACTGACTCTTAGAATTGAATTTGCAATGACTGCGTTTGAAAGTAAATCTAATTTGAGGGAATATTGTGGCCATGGTCAAAATTTGGTGGAAATGAACGCAGGATACAGATACAAACAGATTATTTGCAACGGTAACCATGTAAAATGCTCACCTTCAACCTTTACACAGGAAATGTGTAGGTGGTTGACCAACAACAAGCAAATACCTCAACAAGAATCTGCACTGAGTAACAAAGCCTTTACATTAAGAAAAACAATTGGATATTTGGTTTTAGATAAGCTAAAGATGACCTTAAACGGTGTAATTAAATTGTTAGTGTTGTAAAGATTTGAAACTTTTTTTCATCACTCCACACAGCAGTGTTACGTAGCAAACTGCAACTCATATACTACTCTCAAGGGATCTAAGTTGTTAAAAAGTGAGAAGAGAGAGTTGTGTTTTCACTGTGGCTCATTCTCTTGAAACTCTTGGGTTTGCAGTGCAGGCTGTGGAAGAACAGGTGCATTGTGTGCCATTGACTACACCTGGAATCTACTGAAGAGACAGGTGAGAGTTCAAAACACCTTCCTGAAGCTTTCATTATACCGACAAAATATCATCTATAGTCTGACATGGTGCTGATCTTGTTTAGATGATACCAGAGAATTTCAATATCTTTGAACTGGTGAAGGACATGCGCACACAGAGGCCCTCTGTGGTTCAGACTAAGGTAACCAACTTAGTTTCTCCTGAAAGTGCCATAATCAATAAAAACAAATTTACAGAATTTAATTTCTTCTCCTCCTAGGAACAATATGAACTAGTATACAGGACCATCAAATTGCTGTTTGAGAGATATCTGGCAGCAATGGATGAACCAAACACAGAGGTTATTATTACTTATTTACGTAATTTACAAATAATTAAATTTCTCAAAGAATTTTGAAAAAAATTTAAATTTTTTTTATCATGAATCAGGTCCCAGCTCCCCTTTCTCCTGTCACCTTAAGTAGCGGAAGTGATCTTTCGGATTTTAGCGACTCTGAATCAGAGACTGGGACAGACTTCAGAGCATTGCTTCAAACTGGGCACAGGTATTAGTGAATGCGTCACTTTATTACACTTTATGCAGACTTTAAAAGACTAATTTACCCCAAAACTATCATTCTTTGACCGCATCATCCTCCTGCAAGTGAATACATTTACATTTTTGGCTATCACTATCATCACTATCACTGATGCGTGCCAAGCTGAATGTAGCAGAAGCTGAACTTCTGCTACATTAACATCACAAAAGATAATAATAATGTCCCAATAGCCACATTTGTGGTTTAACCTAACGTATTTCCTGTATTTGACCCAAGTGGTCATGTGTAACACTTTTTATTACCTGTGGAAAGTGCTGTAAAGATGTAGTTGACATTTTGTTTGCAAAGCTTTATTTACACATTTTATTCTTTGCACTTTAAAACAAACATTCTTTTAAGCAGTTCCTACAACTTTTTGGTGACTCTAATGAATGGGATAGTTCGCCCCAAAGTAAAACCATGGTTCACTTACCCTCCTAGGGGTATCTGGATTTTTTTGTCAAATCTTTGTTTTGTACTTCTAGTTCGTGACCAGTGTTTTGTTTTATTTTGCTCTCTCCGCTGCACTTCTGTGTTTTTCACTTCCTGTTTCATCTGCTCCAAGGTCACTCACTTATGAACTCCCATATGACATTTAATGAAAGCTAGAGATTACGGTTTGTCAAGTTTTAATTATGGATATTTTTCTTACACACATGTAGTATAGATTGTGTGGAGCACGTTTTATGATGGATGGATACATTTTTTCCCCCTCACTGCCTTTATAAAACTTGTTTTTTATATTTATAATTAAGTCTGATTATATTCGTCTGAAAGAAGAAAGTCATATACACCTAGGGTGAGGATGTGCAAATTATAGGGTAATTTTAATTAAAATTTTTTACTTTTCTTTAAGTAAGAAAAAGCAGTTGCAAATATTTCACAACATATGCGTCTCTTTAACAATTTTTTAAATACCAAATTATGTGATATCAAAGTAATTTAACTTGCACTGGAAAGTTTAAATATGCTTGTCCCTGAACATGATGTGCTACACCAAGCTTCAAATGATACACTGAAGAGGTATTAGAGATTTAGTGTGTATCAAGGGAACTGAGATTAGCATTAGCATTTTTTTTAGATCTGGGGCAGTCTTTTACACTTATTTCCTGTTGCATACATGCATTCTCATGTGGCCAAGATAATAACTCTGGGAACTGAGACAGGCCCAAAGAAGTTTGCTCCCAACCTCAAATTAAAACCATTGAACCAGTGTTTTTGTGTAATGCTTCTCAAACAGAAAAATCCTACTTGAATTCACACTTTACATTTGAATGTCATTGATATTTGTCAATCATGTCAAAGGGAAATTTCACATATGGCTGGTTTGGTTCTATTAACATGGACCAAATACATCTACACAAACCAAGAACAGGATTTGTATCCTTATGCCTTTATGTTGAATCTTTGGGTTCAGATTTGAAAAACATCCCAACTAAGCACCAATGAACATCCTAAGACACGTTGCAATGGTGTTTGTGGTATTCCTGATGACCATAACAAAATCTTTCACTGTTTTAATAGGAATAATGAGATGGAAATCCCTATACTCAATCACATCACACACAACGCCACTTGGCTACAGCCTCACCCAGAACCATTCAGTCAAGAGGTCATTTCTACAAAACCCAATCCTACAGACATGCTCGATAAAATAAGTGAATGGACCCAGATTACAGACCAGAAGCCATTCATAGCAGCAACTCCTTACACAGACTTTACGACCTGTGAATCTCAAAGAACTGAGCCATCCACCAGCTTTAACACTGATCTCACTCATGCTGCATGCTCAAACTATCCCATCAGCCTAACACAGGAACTGATGCCAATTATGAAGCATCTGGAATGTGCAGAAAACCAAAATGTCAGTCCTGCTGCCACAGACCACAACCCTATCATCCCCAACACAGTCTGCTACACTGTGGAAGATCCTTATTTTGGGCTTGATTCTCCACCTGTTAGCAGCAATCCCCCTGCAACGGACCCTATAACCCATGAAGCATGGATGGAGAACCTCGGTTTCACAATACCTAGTTTAACGCTTAATAATCAGGTGTTAGAACAGCCAAAACATGACTGCCACGACAAAGGTATAAAAACCTATGGCTATTTTAGCAACCGATTTCTGAAAAATATTAATGATGCATCACTTATGATAATTTCTTGTGTTATATTTTGTATAAAGATGCAAGTAAACTTTCATCTGATGAAGACACTCCTCCTCCTTTGCCAGAGCGAACCCTTGAGTCATTTATAATGGCAGATGAACTTAACGGTTAGTCTTAAGGTCTAAATGTCTATCCGCCACATGCTATTTCTGTTGTATTTCATATACTATTACAGTTTTTTAAATTAATATGTAATAGCTTTTATTTTCTCTATTAGTTTAATTTTATGAGCTATTGTCATTTTTATTAGATTTAATTTTTTAATATTTCAGTTTAGCTTTATTTTAAGCTTTAGTTATTCAGTAATTTGGTAACACTGTGTAAAATGCATCTAAGGTACTTGAAATGCGTTTTATCTTTACATAGATAACTGTAAACAAAATATTAAATGTAGTATTATTATGTTTTTTAACTGTGGTTACAATTAGCCTAAATATGAAATCATGCTTCATACAAAGTATTATCCAAAATTTTATTTCATTCACTGAAAATTGTTTTAATAGTAGATTTGCGTTTATTTATTAGTTATAGTAACAATAGCAACACTGATTCTGTCCATTCTCACATAAACTGTCATTTCAAGCCATACATCATATACAAATTGGTTCAGTGCGCTAAAAAGAAAGTAAATAATTTTTAAATCTATGTATATGGTCTTGTTTTCAGATATTAGTGAAAACACTGAGATGTTGACATTGGTGATCCCAGCCACCTCAGAATCTGAGAGCGTCAATAAAGGTGGGCATCATGCACACTTGAACGTTTGTGTATAGATTTGATGGACAGCACTTGTAAATGTTCCCATTTTCTCTAAAAAGACAGCCCACCTTCACCTGTGCCCCCGCTGCCTGAGAGAACGCCAGAGTCTTTTGAAATGGCCACAGATGAGGGTATGTCAATGCTGTGCATGGATGAATATATAACAGATTTCATATTCTCATTTCTTTGTACCTTATCAAATTATCTAATTTTTTTAACAGATTTGGTACAAAACATAACGCAGGAAAAGCCGAAAGATGTTGTAATGAGATTTGGGAAATCTCTAGAATGGTCTGGGCAATCAAATGAAGCTCAGACAGACATGAAACGATCCTGGTCCAGAAGCAAGGTGGGAAATTGCAGAGTTTTATGCCTAATGAATCATTTCAGCATATAAATAGGAAACACCAAACAATATCTGATCATAAATAAAATTAAGCCTTTTTTTCTTCTACAGAGCTTAAAGCTTAGAATGTCGCTTCCTGGTAAGTCAGTCATATATATATTTCTAATTAATAGATAAGCAAAATATTAAACCAAGCAAAATACGAATTCTGGCTACATTGTTCACACCTTCCTCTTTTTCCGCTCCAGCATCATCTGCTCCACTCAGTCCTATTCCAATCACAAGTCACAGTCCTCCTCCTCTACTGTACAAACATCCTCAAGGTAAGGCTTAGCAGGAATAACGTTAGCGTACAGTACAAATGTAATATACTCTGCAGAAATGTATACTGGTGTTAAAGCTGGGTGACATGCTAAGTAAAAACATGTTATATTTAAATGTGCATATTGATGGCAATTTTAATGACGACAAAAACTTGACCGTACAACATTGCAAACAAAATACCATAAAAATCTTTAATTTTCCGAGTACGAAGATAGAAAGTTACAACATTAATAAACAAACGTTACCTCAGCTTAATGCTGGAGGTGTTCGCTCAAAATAAACACACTTTAGCGTCAAATATTTCATGATTAATTATGTTTTTGTGTTCACTTACCTCTTGTTTCAAAGATAGGTTTAATTATTGTTTAGGCGCCTGTAGAACAGAAGCATTGGAGCATAGAAACTCCAGAGCGAATCTTCAGGTGGACGACAACGACGTACTTAAACATACACTTACTGGTCGCCACCTACTGGTGATAATGACTTAAAGTGAAAGTCACCAAATATTAGTAATCCAAACGAGTCTTTTTATTGAATAACATTCACAGGAATTTATCGAAATCCCCACCAATTGTTTTCCATTCGTCTTCGATTTTACAATTTGACTCTCAATTCAACGCTTGGTCATGGAAGATATATCTCAAGATCTAAATCTCTACAGAATATATATTTTCATATTTAAATGAGCTACTGGCATGCCTTGGGCAGTATTACCAAAGCACTGTCCATTACATGAATAAGGAACAAATGATTATATAATCCATAAGCAAAACAAGAACAGATCTGTAAAATAATTATAGATAGCATACTTTCTTTTGACAGAAACATTTTAACCATTGATTCTTGGGATTTCAAATTTAAAGTAGAATTTATAAGTCTTAGCCTAGAGATTTATAGCAACACTGAGAATACATGTTTGATATACTACTTTTTCTATAACAACTAGGGGTTTAAGGAAGTTCTGACAGTGTCATTTTGGTTGATTATTTTAATATAGGCTATTTTTAAAATGTACTTCCTATTAAAGAGTTCATGCAAAAGCATCCAAGCACGTTTGACGTTTTTCTTTCAAATTAAAATGTCTTTTTGGTATAGGTTTCTGTGTACATTCTGGTACTTCTGAATGGGTTGAAGCTAGGATTTAGAACATTTGAAGTGAAAGTATTTATATAAAACACATATACAAATCACTCAGTATCATTATCTCAGATGGCTTTTAGAGGACTTTGAGTCTGAACTATTATATTCTTAATTTAGAACCTCTGCTACACACCCCAACGCCACGTGAGCTGGTATTCAACTCAGTTCCTGAGACAGGTACTTTGTATTACATACTCAAGTGTTCAGTTTACAATCTCCAATATATATTCGCTGATTCAAATTAGTAAACCATAATGTGGTTTTGTTTCATAAAGAAAGTATAACTCCGCCACTTCCTGAAAGGACCCCGGAGTCTTTTATTTTTCACACGGAGAAAGGTGCAGTATAAAGAAGTCACAGTATACAGAAAAACTTGATCTACATTTATTAACAAACCTGTTTTTTTGTTGAAGTGTCCGACAGCAGCGCCCCCTGTCAGCCAGCTGAGGCAGAGCAGCAGAAACTGAGAGTGGGCACGTCTTCTGAATGGTCAGGCAGCTCCCAGCCCAGATCATTCCTGGAGCATTCTTTCAGCAGAAGCAAGGTTACTTTGTATTTGCCTTTATACTATTACTACATACTTTATACTCACTACAGCAATTTTTTGTCAACATTTAGGAGTAAAGCATATAGACACAGACTAAAACAGAAATGCTGTGTTATGATTTTCCAATTTGTTGATCAGTGCTTGGCTCATTCTTGCCAAAATGTGTCATTTTCTAACAGAGCGTCAGAGCAAAAAGTTCAAAACAAGGTAGGCCGGTGTTTCCATTTTGTCCTCCCACACCTCAGTCACTAGTGTCATTACAACACAACATGTACAGGCATATTTGCCCTCTCTCAAGTACACTGTAGTGTAGTGTTTGTCTCTGCGCGACAGAGATAAAGAGGCCACGCTATTATTGGAACTATGTGTGCACAGCTGTGTTTAATTTTACAGAGTCTCTATCTGTGGCTCCGCTGACTCTGCCTGTCGCTGTAACCATAGCAACTGGAGGACAAGGTGAGTGACAGCATGAATCCCTTAATGGTGATTGATGTCAGTTCATGAAACTGCATAAGCATTGCTACATGACCTTAGTTTAGCTTGCCCTGTGGCTAATACAGTAGAGCACCAGACGGCCCCCAGCAGCCAGCCGACAGCAACGAGACCAGCAGAGAACCAGCCAGACAAGAGTGGAGAGAAAACTTCACTGGTCACCAAGGCCAGGACCAAGGTTCACCTACTATTTTCTTTTTACATGAAAAGTGCATGGCATAATGAGCATGAAACATTTAAGTTACTGATGATATAAATTCTGTATATATATTATTTTTTTTCATTCCACTACCTTGTCAATTGTCAGTGTAAAATGTGAATGGCGTCTTACGTGAACAGTCCATGTTGCTTTGGATAAAATATTATATATAATCTAATATATTATAAATGTCAACACATTTTTTTTTTCTTGCAGAGTATCAAGTTTTTGAAAGGAAAACAGAAAAGTATGTATAATAACCGCTTGCAACTAATTATAATAAAACAAACATGTTAAAGTGCCCCTATTATGCCAAATAAAAGGTTGCTAATATTGTTTAATGATTCTCTTAAAACAGGTTTACATGTATGCAAGGTCAAAAAACACTTTGAATTGAACATTATGTACCTGTCATTTGCAGCGAAAATAGCTCCGCCTCCGGTCCCGCCCCCAGCTCCTCCTTCAGGCCAGTCTCCAGCCCCGCCTCAGTCTGCTCCACCACCCTATGGTGCCGCTGTTGGGTTCTTATTTTGTAAGATATCGCCGCCTTTTTTAAATAGCCACAAGATGGAGCTACTTTATTTCATATTTTTCCAGTTCTCGTTGAATCCTTGCTTGTACATGACAAAGTGACACTTTTCCTACTCCACAGCTTTTGGATCTCGTTTTGGAAAGCCAAAAGGCCCACGAAATAAGCCAGGAACATGGGTGTAGTTCATCCTGAAGGTGAAAGAAAAGGAAAACAGCCTCACAGGACAGTTCAAAAGAAGATTTTGTTTTCTTTCGCTGTGGTTTTTAAAGGATAGAAGCACAACAATGGACCTCACTCAATAGATGAGCATATATATATAAACATTGTGCTTTTGTCAATGACATTTTGTAAAGGTATAGGCTAATGCAATTTTTAAATACTGAAGCGGGTTGCAACTTTATGCAACTAAAATGTATGTAAAATGATTACAGATGTGTAACTAAAGACAATGTAATAAAGGGGATGAATGTACTGAAAAGTAGACACTTCCAAAATCTCATAGGTAACATTTTAATGTATTTTATAATATATAGCACTGCAGGTAAACAAGGTCAATCAAGCTTTTCTATGTCACATTACGTTGCATTTGGTGACAGGTCTATCTGAAAGGGACGGAAATGACAGAAGAGCGTGAATATCTGTTGTGAAGTTTGTTTTGTGACAGTATTTAACTGCTTTATCTTGTGTATTTTCAGTTTCTGACGCAGTAAAACGCTTGGTACACTCATAAAATGTTTTATTTAAAAAAATACAGAAAAAGTCTATGCATTCCATTGCATTTTTACACAATTGAAAAGATCCACATGACAGTTCTATTAAATGTAACTTAGCATTTACAAAACATTACTTTGACTATGTTCATAAATGACCACCTAATTAGTCCGTGAAAATCATTGAAATCGAAAACCTTTATACAAATATCAAACAGAGCAAATAATGAATCAAACACACAGAGCATGCCTTGATCCCTAAGTGGATTTTTCCTATATTACAAACGACCATCGAAACCTGATCAACACAAAAAAAAAGAAAACTAGCTGCCAAATTTCAGAAGAAACATAGAACACTAAACATCATGTTTATTTCAATATAAGATGAAACCGTAAGGTATAAAAGCATAACCGTGTGATGCGGAGCGGAAAACATGTCTGAAACCGTATATATGGGAAGCTTCATTTTCAAATATTGGTGTGAAAGACACCAATAAAGACATCTTAAAAGGATTTTAAGTATCCTGGGTGAAAAGAATGAAATGATCTTTTCTTTCACCAAGCAACCTGTAACTAGGAAAATGCCTAATAATTAGGGAAAATTATTTTTGTTTAGGCTTTCACATCTGCTTGTATTATCCTTATTTTAAAAACTCTGGGAAACAGAAGAAGCAGATTAGTTTCATATTGCACGATTTTTAATTCTCTATAGGTCATTTACCACCAATTTGTCTTTGTTGGTGTTTGGTGGCCAGTAAGATGGAAACCTTTAGTTGCTTTTGGGGAAGTAGCATTTGTATCACGGAGTAAGTGTAATTTAATAATAATACATACCCAATCTTTACTTATTGCCAGACTTTATGAAATTCCATCACAATTAATGCTTTGTACAATTTGAATACCATTAATTAGCTTAACAGCAGACAATTAAAGACTCAATATAAAGGCACTCGTTTATAGAGGATGCATTTGATTAGGGAAAGCCATTTGATAATTTTGTTGAAACCATAATCAATGTAGACTGATTGGCTTGCTGGTGTGAAATTACATTCAAATCAGTCATTAGCAATACTTGGCGTCAACAGAAAAGCACAACTACTGCCCATAACCCTTTCACAAACACTAAATGCCTGCTTTAAGACTTCCTTATACAGAAGAAACACATCAACATGTGCAAAAACATTAGTGACACGCAACTACACTCTGTAGTGAAAGCTAGTTTGCAGTCATCCAAGTATCTGGGAAAGTCACCCTAGAATGCTTATCATAAATTACAACGGACTACTTCAGTTCAAACACACAGGAAACATGTGTTACGCAATAGCACTGGACATGTGCCTTCTGCTACTATACCCAGAAATAATGTCAAAGGCTTGATTTTGGGTAGCAGGTTATGGGAAGAGCGATATATAATAAGAGTGTTCTTGTACAAGAAAAACAGGAGTTTATTCATGCCTTGTTGATGTATATTACTGTGTTAATCGATATTTGCACAGACTGATTTTCAGAGAGAGAAAAATAAATCTAAAATCAACAAATGAATTTAAAACGGCCAAAGCAAAAAGATCAGTTATTTGGGACATTTTTTTTTAAAAGTGGTGACAATGACAGACAAAAAACAAAAAAAAACAGAAGTTCAAAACATCATACAGAAAACCAAAATATGATTTAAAAAGATCTTTCCATTGTGACTCTAAAACTACTCTAATAGTATGAGCAGAGTTGTGTAAAATCTGAATGGAAGCTTGTTGAGACGATGCACCTGAATCAAGAGACCGTTTCCTTTACATGAACACCAAAACCCAGTAATCCGAATGTACTGAATAGATTGCTTATAAAACTTCAAAGTAAAGTAAAAGGAGACTTGACCAAATGAAAAGGCATCAGTATGTTGCCCCTGAGTGTAGGTTTGGTTATTTACATTTCCATCTAGTTTTCTGCTAACATCCGGACTTGATGGAATACGTCTACCTAGTCGAAAATAAAAACAAAGCACAACGGCTTCTGCATACAATACAGACAGAAAACAAACAGGACAAATTAATTTATGACCACGATCTTAAAAGACTATTTTGGACAAAAATAAATAATTAAAATGAACAAACAAATGAACAACTTTCTTGAGGAGGCCGAATTCCATTTCCTGCATACATGAGAGGTAATGCACAAGTTCCTCTTTGATAATTACTGCTATTAGTCATTCCAAAAATAATTTATTTTCCTTCAAGCGAACCAGAAAAAGCAAATGTCTCCCACTTTAAATCGATACCTACTCGCTAGTCTAGCTTAAATGTGTCAAATATTTCAGTGACAAAAAATAAGACTATTGTCTCTTTTAAGATATGATTGCCGCTCTCCACTTGTGACAGGCACTTTTTTCCCCTTGTATTTGTTTGTAGAAACCAATTAGAAGTTACCATAATGCAAATGACGGCCTGGGAAACAACATGAAAAGTCCCTCTTGAGATATAGTTTGTCTCATTTATAATAATAATATATCAACAAATATAAAACAATACTGAGTAATCAGCAAAAATATATTTCAAATTAAATACTTTGGCTGAGAAAAACCATAAAAGTACTCACGGGGTCATTTCCTTAACCAAACGCTAAAAAAGAAAAATATACAGTCTTCATCATATTTAGGCAAAGTCCAGATATTCCGTTTTTTACACTGTGGAATGTCAGTCAAGTCTGTTAGGCCAAGTAAAACCCCATCCCTCTGCAAAAGAAAGGATCTGGAAGTCATTCGGGGAACTCTGAGGACCTGCTGCCGTCGAGTGAGGAGTCTGATGCAGGCTTGGCGGGAGCCTGTGGAAGCATTTGCTCTGGTGTGGGCAAGGACAGAGGGCAGGGTGCTGATACAGGGCCGGCGGGAACAGTGTGGGCGGATTTAGCCTGCTGCGGAGGAGCGGGCTGAGGCTCTCTGGGTGGTGTTGCGGGCCTCTGGAAAACCAGTTCGTCCGTTTTGGCCACTCCACCTTGTGCCGTGTCTGCTTGTAGCTGCGCACAAGAGGTGACTTTGGTGTCCGGGTGAACAGGAGACGAAGAGGGGGGAGGACATGATGTGGAGCACAGGTCCTTGGTCTTGAAGTCCTTCGACTCTTCCTCCTTCTCCTCCTCGGAGTAGTACTGCTTTAGACGGATGTGCCAGGCGAGGCTGCACACAGCTGAGACGGTTTTGAACTGGTGGATCACGTTGCGAGGGATGAAGTAGATGTCGTCGTCACAGAGCTGCATGCGAACGTAGCGGATGCCCTCTCGCCGTAACTGGTTGAGTTTGGCGTCGTCCACCCACTGGACACACTGTTGAAAGAGGGGCATTATGAGAACGCTGACCAATTCTATACCAGTCTACCTGTTTATAGTCTCCACACAGTTCAGGATCATGAATAAGTTACTGCTTACCCAACACCACATGGTATTATCAGATCAGATTGTGATCTTGTGATATATATTATGCATTAGATAACTTCCATGGGAAACTATCATCATTTTTGGAGGAGAAAAAAAAATAACATTGTATAAAAGTCTACAGCCAAATCACAGCAAGAGGGATATTCAACATATGTAATAATATATTTTTGCCAAGTCTTGTACTTCTATTTAGCAGACAAATAAGTCTTTTTTGAAAGGAAAATGTGGTATACTATCAAAAAGTGGCTCAGGTTTCAATCCCAAATGCATGTTGAACTCCAAAGCCCATGCAGAGATGAGCATTTACTGTGAGCTGAGCCACTTAAAACACTGGATCATAAGTTGTGCGTGTGTCTAAATTTCCTCTTCAACATGCAGACTATATAGGCCTAGTCATATACTTAAAATACACAGTGCTGTGCATCAGTAAACTGTAAAATAAAGACGACTGAAAGCAATATCCTAGAAACTATATTGTCATTCCATACAAAAGTTCTGCTCCGTATGAGTTGTGCTTACACAACTTAACTTGCCATGCTAACCATGACTAATATAAACACACAAGCTTACAGTCTGTCCTGACACATTCCACAGCTCCTACCTGGGACACAGGTGGCTCATACAGGTCTAGCTGAAGCCTTTGAACCACCTCATTGAAATCCTCAGCATGAAAACAGACCACATCTTTAGTTATCCGTGGCCGGTCACTCCTATGGGAGGTGAGAACATCAAAGGTCAGTTTATGCATGGTTAATTACGTGCGGCTTTTTGCATGTACTAGCATGTGCATATGTTTCCGCGTGGCAGATGGCTGCGCTCACCATTCCCCAAACTGCACTGCTTTCAGGACACCCACAGCTGCTGTACTCTGCCAGTCGAAACTCTGGCCAACGTGATCAGCGTGAGCTCGCGTCCGATCCTCGAAGAGCACCTCACGCGGTTCACTGGCTCTCGGGAGGTAGTGCAAGTTCTTGACCTCGTTCATTGATCTACAATCATAATGAAAGCGTTTTGTGAGCTTCAAACGGTTTTCATATTTTAAAAAAAAATGGTATTGAATTTGCAATTGATTCAATACCTTCGTCTCTTGAACGGAGATTTGGGCATATCGGCTGTGGGGACCATCTGCTCTCCTGGTCTCACCCACATGATGGGACCATCATCACTCTGAGACCTGCAGTCAAGCTTTAGGCTAGACAGGCTGCCCCATGGCAAAGTCATCTGCATAAACAAATTAAGCCAGGAAGTTTAGCCAGGAATTAGCCAGGTATAATTCATACTTTCAGGCGAAAAAACAGCACTGTAGTCTTACACGGACCATAGTCTGAAAGTATGAATTATAGAAACAAATGGATGAAGAGTTTTCTTTTCTGTGCTGACAGGTTTTGTATAGAAACAGGAAATTGGGATGGAAAAAATTACCGCCATTATTCATGATTTGCAACTTGCTTTTATTGGAGTTACTGGCTGATTTTAGAGACACCAAATCAGCATGTTAAAATCATTTCTGAAAAGTCATGTGACACTTAAGACTGGAGTAACGGCTTTAACAATTGGAACATGGCAACATGGCATTCAGCAAATAAACATGGACAAGCGTCACAAATCTCCAGTTTTGATGTTATTAGGTTTTTAAAAGCAAAGAGATGCAAACAAAATTCTTTACATAAGTGTGCAAGATGACAACATTCATTTAGGTTCAAATCGAAAGAAATTTTGCTGGTAAACAGTGAATTGAAACACAATTTGCACTACAAAACACTGTCAGCCCAAAGCTGTGAGAGATTATGTCCTAACCTTCAGAAACGGAGACTCCTCAAGCATGTCCAAGAACTCTGGGAAATAATCGCCCACCTCCTCATCTACTGCACCGACCAGACTGATTTGCCTCATGGGACCAGCTCTATATGTCCCAGAGCAGTACGTTCGGTTCACCTGCAACACAAGAGATCCTCAGATCCAGGAAACATCGTAACACACACCCTTTATCTTAGTGTGCAACAAAAAAATAAATAAATATCAACCAACAACAACTAAAAAGAACCTTCAGCATGTTTAAAGTTTGAAGATACAGAGATTCAATTTATGCAGAGAAAGATAACAATATTAGTGTTCACACCAAAATAACAATAATGATGGGTTTATTAAAAGCCAAAGCTGCGGTCATGTCGTTTGCTGCTTTAAATGCTCAATCTCTTTTAAGTCAGGTGGATTCTGATTGGCTGTCAATTATTGACATTTAAATTTTATAGTTCGCATAAAATTTATGATTTTAAAATTAATGAGTGCACGAGTCTTACCTGGGAGTGGAAGCTGGCAATCGTGGTGGTCTCAATGTCCTTTTTCCCAAGGATTTCCATCTTGACATGTGTATTTGGGAAATTGAAGGCAAAGTAGTCCAAGAAATCGGGTAGGTAGGCAGCCGCTCCGTGCACCACTGCTAACGCGTAGCGTGCAGCTCCTTTAGGATGTTCAGCAAAGGCGAGATCCAGAAACTCCTGGGCAAATCTTTCTGTTTCTTCCGGTCGCAGTAAAGACAGTTCATCTGCATAAGCGTGCAGAACAGACGCTCCTCCATTGGGCTGCTTTTCCTCATGGATCAGCCTGCTGAAGGAGGTGTCGGTCTGAAGCCATGAGCTGCGGATGAAGTGATCTTGGTGTGAGAGGAACGTCTTCTTCTCAGCTTTGGGAGTGAGGAACTCATCTAAAGTCGGAGACGGCTTTTCATCTTTAATGTACGCAAGCAACACAGGCTCTTCAGAAGAGGGCTGAGTATCTCCTGTCAATCCTGTACACAGCGTCTGGACCTCTTTGCTGTGTACACACAGCTTCTTGCCACGCTCATCTTCACGATGCCGCTTCTTCTTTTTCTTTTTCTTTAGAAGGTATTCCTCCAGGGTCTGGGTTTTACCATTCTCATTTTGGGGCACTAAAGAGATCAACAGATACAGAAGAACTTACAAAAACTATCGACTGTTGTTCATGACACAACATTCAGGTCTTTAACTATTTAAAAATGTAAACATGAAAAATGCCACAGAAATTATTTTGAGGCTTCTTGAAAGAAAATACTACTAGGTAAATAAGTCTCATTTACACTCTGGGAACCTTACAATAATTATTACAGTTGTTGTTATTACCCAACATATTAAATCCTATGGTAATCAGATGGTAATATGGTATTGTATCTTTACACAATGTTAAGGCTGCTCAGTGCCTGCTTAAAAATCTATGTAAAGACACAATGGCAAATAAAAGACAGGCTAAATTAAGTCTATTCTGACACACATCAGCCTCTGGTATTAAAGCATACATTTGTATTAGCTGTGTGAAAGCACATATTCTGTGCAGCAAAAAGCTTTCTATGTAATGACGGTTAAAAGCCAGTTTAGAAGCAACTTTGAAGCGTAAACGTGGCGATATACATTACAGAGTTATTACCATATACAGTACATATGGCACCGCAAAACACTTAAAAAAAAATCAACGTATTGTGTCTATACACATGGCATTGTTATGATATCGTGTCAATAAAAAAAACTAGTAGTATCGCGTTACTCATGTTTGTGAAATGTTACAGATAAGCGTAATTACAGTGAGTTTAGTAAACATGACAGCTGTAAAGAGAACGTCTCTAATACTAAGCATCGAAAAAAGTATTTAATTTAAAACCACTTTGACAGCGCTAGAAAGTTTTTTTCTCAAAAAATGTAGTAATTCTGCTCATTTGCACGTACACTGAGCTCTTGTGAATGGGGGCGTGCTCGCGCATGGGTTAGCAGCGGAGGCTAATGGCACTTTCTCTGCTCACTTCTCAAGTTGGAAGCCAGCCATGAATATAAAATCGTTTGGCTTCCTTTTAAACGGTAGTAAAAAGTTACCTTTCTTCTTCTTGCATTCCCCCACTTTTACATTCGCCTCAGCGTTTTCCTTCTTAGGCTTGAGTTTGACGTCCTTCTCGATGTGTTTGGGCTTGTTATTGGGGGTCTCGGCCTTCGCTACTTTAAGCGGCGTGAAAGTGAAGAGCGGGGAAGGCGGCAGGACCGTCTTCTGCGGGACGTGAGCCGCTGCTGGTGTCACTTTGCGCGGCGGCCATCCCGGAGGTAATTCTTTCTTGGAGCTGTGATTTTGATGATGGTTGGGATGGCGGTGTTGCACAGGTGCCTGCTCTTTGCTGAAGTTGCGCGCTTGGCTGTTCTGTTGTTGGTGCGGTGGATGCGCTCGTTGTTGGGCATGTTGTTGGTGGTGTTGGAGGTGATGTAGCTTTATTTTCTTCGCTTCCTTCTCCGCTCTCTCGCGCTTGTCATCGGACGGCGAACATTCCCGTTTTTTCTTCTTTTTCTTCTCTTTGGTAGCTTTGTCAAAGCTGTCCCTGCTCTTCTCCTCTACTTTGACGCGCAGTAGATCGACCTGTGCAGCCATTTTGCACGTAAATTTAAAAGGCTTTAAGAGGGACTTTTTGCGCATGTCTAATGGGAGCTGTAGTTCTCTTGTCCGTAGCCAATCCGAGCTCATGCGTTTGTAGTTTTCCCTCTATGAGCACGCATGCGCACAACCGGTAGCTTTGTGGGTAGTGATGTTTCTGGACCGCCGTGGTTCAAGGGCTGCGTGCGCTACTGCACGCACCTCGGCCAATGACTGACGTAATGCTGTAGCAGCTTCAGGGGCTGGGCGGTTCCGTGTCGTTGAGAGGAGATAAATGCGCTCTGCGCTGAGCTTACAACCAACAAAAGAGCAGCGCACAACATCCCGGAGGTAATAGTTGCACGGTGTTGGATTTCTGCAGTGGGCGTTTACACGGGGACGCTTTCTTGCTAATTGAGCTATATTTGGTTGGTGTATGTATACAACATGAGTCAGACTGAAGTCTTCGGATATTGCGTCACAAATGCCTGTTATTGGAGGCACGAGCGTCACGTTTTTAAGTCACGGTGTCAAATTGAAAATAACCATGTCTGATTAGTGAACGAATCGTGAGTCGGATCTTTTCAATAACCTATTAAAACTGTTTCCAGAACTGTGCCGCTTTTTCCAAAGGCTCCAATGAAACCAATTGAGCTACTATCTACATTACAAGGTTATTGGGAAACGCAACTTTGGCACGAACTGCTCACGAATCGGTTTGTGATTCTTTCGATTCAGTATAAGAAAATGTGTTTCTCTTATTACTTGTTTAAGTTAATTGTAGTATTTAAGTGTATATATTTAGGTTCTAAATTACCGTGACAATAGTAAATAAATAAAAGAGTCGTTGAGTCGATTTATTAACTGGATCTTTGATATGAACTGTTCAAAAGAACCTGTTCACGGATGTTAAGTGAATCTTTTCACCACTTTTGAGTTACACTCACTTAAATGCAACCAAACGTGTACTTTCACTCATGTTAAATAATGTAGGGAACCAGAAACTTAAAAGATCAAGAGGCATCTTTTCAGTAAATCTTTATTCATCAGTGCATGAACAGAAGGTCATGACCAGATTAATTTTTTTAACCACTCTCTATATATATGCTTATACTCTCAATTAATTAAAAAAATAATGGAGCAATTTATAGATTTTTTTTCTTGTTTTCCCCCCTCACGAAGGCAAGTTTTATACAGGTGCTGTACATTGTATTTTTATAAACATTTACAACTACCACAATGTAGAGACCACAAGGCTTTTTTTGTGTAAGATAAAGCAATGCAAGGCCACAGTATCATACATACAACCTCATGACATGAGATGCACTGAAGAAACAAACTACAAAAGGGTTGAGATTAATGATCAACGAAGCAATCATAAACCGTATTAGAAAGTATTCACATTTTTTTCATCATGACAAAACAAAAGCGTTGTAACATATACAATGTTTGAATGATTTCTGCTCTGTCCGTATGGACACTCAATATTTATGGTATTTCAAAAATACTGTTACGAAAAGTTAGATGACGTTATATCTTGCATCTGAATTGGTGCTAATTGTTTGAGGCTTAAAGAACCTAATGAATAACATCCAACATGTTCGGTACATAATTCAGAGCTACATTTCCCTTAGAAATAAAACAGCATCTTGACATTTAATCTGAAAGATACAGATGCACAAAGACACTTTGAATGAATATGAATTCCCAATCTTGGGAAAACGATGTAGTATGGATCATTTGAGGTGCTAAAAAGAATAAGAAAGAAAAATATATGCTCGATTGGATAGTATGCAAAAATATATCTGAATTTCTCCCAGTTCTGCTTTACCTGCTAATGAGCGAACATTTGATCCCAAATCTACACACCTTGCCAAATGCTCCACCGAGATAAACTGTAAAAGCTATAGCATTGTGAAAAAATATGTTTGTTAGGAAGCCGAAAAGACGTTTCGACAAGCTGGAACACTAATAAGTGACCTGGCTCAGAATGGATACAAATATCTATACCTCTATACATGTATATGTTTATATCATCATTTTCATTTCAATAAATTACATATGCGTCTTCATCAACACACAAGTAGTAAACAATATACTTAACCACAAGTTTCTGGTCTTTTAAAGAAGGATATGTGGAAAATTCACAGCAAAAAGCTGAATAATGCACAGCCTACATGGAGTCACTTCTCAGTACTGGATCTCGAGGACAGTTGCATCACTGGAAAAGTCTTTGTAAGGACATGCGGCGAATCAAAGATGGAGAATTAGGGATAGTTTATCCAAAAATCTATTTTGTCATCATTCATCGTTTCAGTGGACAATAAAAGATTTTATAGTCCACCCTACGCCATAGAAGTTGATTTGGTTACCAACATGCTTCAAAACATCATCTTTTGTGTTCCGTAGAGTCTTACCAGTAAATACTGACAGAATTTTAATTTTTGCCTGAACTATCCCCTTATTTAAATGAATAACATACGTTTTGAACCTTCACAGAAAGGCATCCTTCATGTTACCGTCACAAGAGCAAAGCTGCAGTCTGATTGGCACAAAACAAAACTGAGGCTCGCATTGTTGGTGAAGCAAACGCTGTATGTTATCAGTGTAGATTGATAGTTATACAAAAAAAGACAAAATCCACAGTGATTCACATCAATAACCGATCCCAAACACATTAGACTCCATGCACCGGAGGCTGAACCCTTGTGGAGCTGGGCACTTTCCAGGGGCCTGGGGTTATTGGGGCTCTCTTGGTGGAAGGGTTCCCATTCTGGGGAAACTCTTGAGGGATGCCCTCAATGTCCTCTGGCCTGTCTCGTCCTCTAAGGTCCTTATAGTTGAGAGTACCACTTTCAGACCTCTGAGGTTCTGCTGTCTTGTCCCTCTGGTATCTGTCACTGCCACCTCTGGAGACCTCAGGTCTGGTTTCTCCCGTTTCCCTGTCATGCTTGTGCATAGTGTCCTCATCTTTGTATCTCCTTCCAGAGTTAGGCTTCAATCCCTCAGTGGCCTTTTGAGGCATTTCCTGTCTGATCCCAGTGTTTTCCTTCTTGGTCTTCCTGGGGCTTGCAGATCGAGGTTCTCGTTCGCTAGGGTCGTTCCTGTTGTCCATGTTTAGAGTCTTTTTTGGACTCCTTGAGCGTTCTTTCCCATCCTGTCTTCGAGGGAGAGTAAAATTGTCATTGCTGTCGCGAGGCATGCTTGGGTCGCTCTTTCTAGTTTGCTGTTTGGCTTCTCTGTAATGTTGATGAAGTTGTCCGTGCGAAGTGGGCAACGGGTCGAAGAAGAGCTCTTCGGGTGGAGAAGGTTTGACCTCAGGGGAGTGAGAGATGAAGGATGGAGATGCTGGTGTGGACGGCTCATTGGATGCAGAATACCTTGGAGAGTTTGCAGATGGACCTGTCATCATATCCTTAACATCTGAAAGGCAAAATGATGATTAGTGTCGGAAGTTAGAGAATACATTTAAAACCATTTATTCTAAAGGTGCACTCAGTCTGTTTTTAACATGTGTTTTTTGGTTAATAAAATATCTTTATTGAAAAAATTAGGAATACAAATTTTATGAATAAATATAAATTAATAATATACATTTTAATATAATAAATTATGATAGAAAGTGATAGTAAAGAGAAATACATCATTTATTTATTTGAAATAAATGCAATTCTAATAAAACAATTTATTCCTAAAAATTAACACTAATATAATAAGAATAGAATAATTTTCTTCTGCACCAATTTAGCATATAAGAATGATTATGTAATGCTGAAGACTGAAGTTATGATGCTGAAAATTCAGCTTTGGCAACGCAAAAATGCAAATTTTAAAATATGCTAAAATAGGGAAAATATTATTTTAAAATTGTAGTGCTATTTCACAATATTACAGTTTTTTTTTCTCACTATTTGTAACTGAATAAATGCAGTCTGGGTGAGAAAAAGAAACACTGGCTGCGTTTTATTTATTTAGCATTATTTGTTTCTCTGTAATAACCTGTCAAACATATTTTAGTCAACATTATATTCTGTAAATAAAAGAAAAGTGAATTAAATATTCTGTTGTGTTGGTCAGTTGTTATATCGTAACATTGAGATGTGAATTCAGCCATGATCACTCCGTGATTAATTTAGTCATTAGAAGAAACCGTATAATAACAGGGAGAATACACATTAAACAAAAATAGTTTTGGGTCATCCATGTCATCTAAATATGGTGGCCCTGCTCCAAGTAATATTAAACATCTTTTATCAGATTATCGATACATTATAACTAGAGTGAATGCACATAGTACTTTGTTAAATATGTATTTCAAATGTGTTGTTCATTTCTTTCTGTACAACTTTTTTTTAAATGAAGAAGTTTAAACATTGTGAATTGGATTTGGCAAATCTACTGAATAAAACTGATAGGCTGAACATAATTAACCTGTCTTCTGAAATGCATTTCAGCAGAGACATTCTCAATTAAACTGTCACAGTTTTCAGTCTTCGGTGGCTTTTGGCCTCCAGATACAGTGACACGTATCAAGCAGCTGAAACCGACTATGAGAAAGAGTCAGACCCAGAATGGCAAAGTCGCAATTTTCTCTCGAGATAAAATGTCATGCCACAAGATGTGAAGCAACAAGAGCCAAAAATTAAACCAAGCCGGTGGCTCCTGATATGGGTTTCAATTTCTTTCTCATTTAACTGTCTTGTGAGAAATATAT
This sequence comes from Enteromius viviparus, assembly GCA_032353835.1. Classification (NCBI taxonomy): domain Eukaryota; kingdom Metazoa; phylum Chordata; class Actinopteri; order Cypriniformes; family Cyprinidae; genus Enteromius; species Enteromius viviparus. The sequence goes on from JAUCNO010001079.1 coordinate 161,759, forward strand.
TTGGTCACATATTTAGTCTCTAAGATTTACCCAGGATGCAACATTAAGAAGCGGTACTCCCAACTAAGGGCATGTGAACTCCAGGGGGTTCATGATAAGATTATAACATGTCAGCTTACAGATAAAAGTGCTGTCACTGAATAACATATCTAAATCAGTGTTTTCCCAGGTTCACTTCTATAATGTACTTAATAAACTAAAAACGATTTCTTGACTTCAACTTAATATAAACCAAGTGTGCTCAACTGTGTTTTTCTGGGACACCATAAATATGAAATATAATGTGTTTTAACATGCCATCTCTGTATTAAAAAAAAAAAAATAATGTTTGTAACTCATAGTATACTCCAGCGACATTTTTAAATAAAGAAATATTATGTTAAAAGCACATATATATTGTGTCCCAAAATAGCACAGTACATTTAGTTTATCTTAAAGATGTAAGATTTTTGTAATAAAATATCCAAAAAACACTTGCACAGTGAACTTACGTTATCTTCAAAAAAGATTCAGATGAAGCATTTCTTCTTTTTATATACTTACTTGAAAGCAACAATTTGTGTGATAATTGTTCAATAAAATTGCGAACAAGACTGAACAAAAAACAGGAAACTGCTTTAGAGTAGGGCCGATAATCACTGCATGTAAATGGATCTGCAGAATTCTCATCACTGACATTTCCTTCAGAAGCAAAAGGTTCATTTCAAGGGAAAATGGTTGATTTTTTCAAATGAAAGGGAAAGAAAGGTGGAACTGCACACACACACACACACACACACACACACACAAAATAAGCATAGAGGAGGAAAGCAAAGTTTACCAAAGTTATTAGGGACAGACCAAGAAAAGCAGAGAAGCCTTTAGTGATGCTCTGGTTTCATGTGGAAGCACAGTGTGGAGGAGGAAGAGTTCAGACCTAAACCAGGAAGAGAGAGAGAGAGAGAGAAAGAGATGCATAGAACAGTGCCCAGACAGAGAAAGAAACCAGCAAAAATTGAGACAGGAAGCAAGAGTGACAGCAATGCATGAAGATAGGAAGATCTGACATAACATGCATATGACCCACATACCCGAACCATAGGCCTCATTCACTAATAACTAAATACTTGTGTGTGTATTCACCTATTTTTGCAATTGGTTTTGGATCCATATGCATGCAATGTTCAGACAATACAAAGGTAAGTGTGATGATAATAGTAATATTTCAGGTGGTTATACTCTTATTTTGTAATAATATCCTGAACGAGAGTACGCATGTTGCATGAAGCACCTTTAGAAAACACTCTATTGAGAAAAGATAACCGTCACAATACATTTTCAATGGCTTTTGAAACAGCAGTAGAAAACAACCCCATCTCCAGAAATTGATTTGTTTCTCAGAGGGGAACATGCCGGCTTCAGGGAACTGATTTTCCTCGGTTCATGAAGCAGACGGAATTCAAATGAGTGCTTCTGCACTTCTGAACAAATTTAAAGAGGAGGTTTGCTATGGAGAATGTTTCTCTCAGCTATGTCGGTACACTGGCCTGTACTGTTTGAGAGGTCAGGTATTAAATAGACTCACTATGATCAGGAACCAGGCCCAGTCCAGGCCTCAAAAGCAGAAGCACTTTATTTCCCCCGGCCTGGATGAGCTCAATGGCCCGTGTGTGTGTAATGCCCTGCGTGGGCTCACCATTGATCTCCACGATCTGATCTCCCACCTGCCAGGTCACAAACACAGTCATTTTAACAAGAACCACTGACAAGATCAATAAAATGTTCCAAGGTAAAAATTTTATTATTAGTTGCATAATTAAATTTTTATTTATAATTTTGTATCATGTATTATTATAATAATAAATAGTTAATAGGGTCAGTAAGATTTTTTTTTTTAAAGAAATGTATATTTTTATTCAACATTACATAACCTAAAGTCACAGTAAAGACATTTCTAATGACAGAAAAATATGCATTTCAAAGAAATGCTGTTATGTATAGCTATATATTATCTATCCAAAGAATCCTGAAAAGTGCGTCAGGGTTTTCACAAACAAATGTTTTCAGCATTAATAATGAGAAGAATGTTTTCTTAAGCACCAAATCATGTGACACTGATAGTAAAGCTCAGTATTTACGAGCCATTGCTTCAGTCTTCAAAGAAATAAATAATATTCATTAAAATAGAATACAGCTATTTTACAATACTACTGTTTTCGCTGTTTTTTAAATAAACAAATATTAATAATAGGAATAATTAATAATAAACAAATTAAAATGATCTGCATACAAGTACAGCCTTGGTAAGCATGAAAGACTTTTTTTTTTTTTTTTTTTTATCTTACCAATCCCAAATCTTTGAACGATATTGTATTATATTATTTTATATAATTAAGTAAAACATTAAGCATTTTTCCCTGTTCCATTTCTTATTATGATGTGTTTCATCTATTATAGTAAGAATATCTTGCAGTTCTTTGTGTATTCTGTGTTAATGTCATGGGAGCTCACATGTATTCTGCCATCTTTCAGTGCAGGACCGTCCTCAGCTAGTCTAAGGATGAAGAGGCCCATGTTATACTCCTTCCCACCTCGCAGACTGAAACCAAACCCTCTCTGTCCTCTCTCTAACTCCACAGGATAACAGCCCTGAAAAAGAAAGATATCAGTTACATATTTTGCATATTAAAATTATTAATTTTAAAATTTTGCATATATTTTGCATATTAAAATAAACAGCTCAACACAGCCTGAATTCAACTTTACATTTAATTGCACTGTAGATTTACTAAACCACTCAAATATATTATCACACATTCCTTGCTTTCCTCTAAAACACTAAATACAGTACATCACAACATCCTGTTCTGAGCGCAAACACAAACTGCTCTACCGCACTAATGAGAAACGACGCTTGATTTGCATATCTAGCATTATATATATCTTATTTTGCAAACATTTCCTCTATTTTATAGCTCATTAAGTCACCGTAGCCTATAATATTAATCCTTAAGGTGACAAAGCCTTCCATCTCAAAGTTTTAAATTTAATTTAAACTTCAGAAAACGTGGCCTGCATGAAAATTAAATACTTAAGTCAGCTGCATAATAATCTGTGAACTTTATTACTGCACCAATTATTACTTGAAGAACTGCTGTCGTCTCATTTACATCTCACCTGCTTTGGTCCTGAGGTAATGGCCGCCCCCATCTCACCCTGCGACTGGGATTTGTACTCCGCTCGGGCCATAGTGTCCTTCTTTTCCTCAATTTCAACACCATTCCTAAATGACAATTAAATGCTGCTTTAGGGGATTTAATGAACTGCTGAGCAAAATAAAAGCATCTCTCTTCATACAATGCCATGTCATCCAGCGCAGCTAAGAGCGGTTTTGTTCGTGAGAATGTGCAGTTCAAAATTGTAATTTGCACAAAGAGGCTGAGAGTCTCTCTTCCGGACCTCTATGGTCTGTGGAGGTCATTACATCCTTTTGTTGGTCTTAAGCTTCGACAATGGCTTCCCCTCTTATATGAGCCTTGACTGTGAAGCAAGTTCACAACAAGTCTACTCAATTTTATGCTGAAAAGAATGACCTGCACCATGTGCTCAAGACTGAAATGAAAGGAGAGGTCGTGAGCATTCTTGACAGAGGAGAAAATGGAAAGAGGTAATTGGAAAGATGTAGAAGTGGAGAGGGCAGGGTGTCATGATGCGTAACTTTATCATGTCAGCAGGGGCACTGTTAAAATACAAGCTATTTTAGCTGTAGTATTATTTCCTAATAACAGTAGGCCTGTATCTTCGGGGCTCCTAAACCACACAATAGTTTAATTTGTCTACTAGGAATGTCCATCCACCGAATGCACACAAGCAGTCCGGCGTACATTTAAAAATATTATTTATTTCTGTGAAAGCAAAGCTGAATTTTTATGATCCTTCAGAAATTATTCTATTATTAATGATTTGTTGCTCAGACAACATTTCTTAAAATGATCTAAAATACAAATTACTGTTTAAATGCTTAGGTTCAAGCTTTAGGGCTAGTAATATTTTATTTTTAAATAAATTGGTATTTTACTCAGTTTTCAACTGAGGAAAACATTCTATTTCAATTCCAATAAGAAATGTTTCTTGAGCACTAAATCAGCATATTAAACTCTATTAAATAATTGATTTGGATTTTAATTGTGCTGATTAAAATATTTGTGGAAACCATTTATTTATTTTAGGATTCTTAATTTAAAAAAAAAAAAGTGTTGGGTGTGGGGGGTGTTGGCTTGTTTGAACTATAATATGAATCTTTTATAACGGGTGTATTTACTGTAACTTTTGATCAACTCAATGTATCTTCGCTGAAAAAAAAAAAACCTTACTGACCCCAAACTGAACAGTTGTGTACATGTATTACATAAGAAACTTGTCATAATTTGCTATAATTTAATCAAACATGTCAATTCAATCACATTTAAATCGCTGAATTGTTTTTAGATGTTTTTTAATTGCTATACTAATTTCAAACTGATGAATGTCACATAATAAATACTGAAATCATGTTTAAATGATCATAGCTCTTAAGAAGTAATCATCAATAGCCATACATCCTGTAAAATGTGTGCATGTTATCTGTAAGGACCGTGTGTGTTGTGATTGAACTGGCCGTCAGGATGGAGCTTGTACCTGTCATCTCGGCTGGCAGGCTGCTGTCCCACGGCTCTGTGCTGGGAGGCTGGGCTCTGCTTGGCTGAACTAGTGCCTGACGGCGGTCCGCTGTGTTCTGAAAAGTAAACAGGATTATCAAAAACACACAACTCCATCCCAAGTTTCACTTTCATTCTTTAAAGTCAAATGCTTTAACAACCCGTTTGTTACAGAAGAAAAATGTATGCATTCTACTGCTTCCTTTTACGAGCTCGTTGTTCACCAGAATAATGAAGAGAAATGATATAGTTTCCTCAAAAGCTTACCCTCCTCAGGCACCACTGTGAGGGTAACCGCATTCCCAGCTTCTTTGATGAGCTGCACAATGTCATTGTGGGACAGCTCGATAATTGACTGACCATTCACAGCAGAGATGCGGTCACCCACTTTCAGCCGACCGCAGCGGTCTGTGGGACTGCCGTCTATGATGCGACCAATCTTATGTGGGATAACTGAGAACAGACAGAGATCAATGCTTATTGTATTTATACATCTTAGACATACTGACACACTAGAAGCACCACAAGAGCTGAAATAGTGATAACTGCTATTTATGAATAAATGGGATTATTCTCAAAGATGTACAGTTGTGTCACATGATCAGGAAAAACAGCATGCATTACATGGTACATAAGAAATAGCACTGAAATGTTTTCAAAACAGCATATTTTTGAAGGATCATGTGACAGGGAAGACTGGAAAATTCAGCTTTGCATCACAGGAATAAATTACATTTTAAAATAAACTAATATTTCACTATATGAACATTTGACTAAATACAGGAAAATACACCCGAAATACATTTTCAACATCGCAGCATAATTTCACAAATAAATCCTACAAGCATTCACATTTGGGGCTAATGGTAACAGGCATTATCTCTGAATAAGGCTGTTTGTTACAGCTCTGGGTTTATCAGGGTAATGCTTCACAGCTAAGCTAGTTTTGATTGTATTATTGTAATTGCACTGTACAGTATGTCGCTCCTTCGACAGACGGGATGTAAGACGTAATGTAGACTTCAGCTGCAATTTCAACAATGTTATGAGTCTGAGCAGAACTTTCTGTCGTGTGCTTTCAGGCGCTGGCAGCAAAGTTGCAAAAAGCTTAAAAATGAGGGTGGGATGAGGAAAAAAAGACAGACAGACACAAAAAGAGACTAATGGAAAAAAGCATTGAAAGTCATTTCTAACCTCCAGGCGGAGGCTTGTTTTTAGAGGTGAGGATGACGAATCCGAAGCCCTCGTTGTCCTTGCGCTGAAGAGTGACGTCGTAGGGCTGAGGGTGGCTGTGGCCAGACACCTCGATGTGGGGTGGTTTGGGTGAGCCGTTGACCAGTACTGGAGCATGTGGGGCTTGAGGCTGACCCCCATCATCTCCCTCTCTTTCTGCTAAAGTATAAGCAAGATTCAGTATTTAAATCAACAAAGACTGTGCAAAGGCTGTACAATGTATACAGTAATTTAGTATTTAATTTACACATACATATCAATATAATATATATATATACACACACACACACACACACTTATTTATATATTATAATGTAATTCTCCACATAACAATTGGATTGTTTTTGTATCAGTGCTGATCATTTTCATTGTTCTGGCAGAGTGTTGGGTCATTGGCAAGTAATACTGTTTTATACAGCATGTAATAATCATCAAAGCCTGATTTTGCTTTACTGGTGCTAATTTTAGACATCCACCTATTGTACTGTTTTTTTAAATAGTTTGCCCGATTCTATCTGGCTCTGATGATTAATAAAAAACAATTGGCAAAAAATCTCTACCAATGCTCAACATGAAGTAAAACAAACAAACAAAATCCCAGTGTGATTTAACTAAACTGAAAGGGAACATTATGAAAGTGTTGAAAAACTGCTACGAGGCATAACGCCAAATTTCATAATGGCTTTATAATTGAAGTTTTTTTCCCCAATTACCAAGTGTATGCTGTCTCGAGGCGTCTTTCTTTTATAGTTACTCAGCGCATTGAGTCATTGTTTTGTTAACACATAAACGTCTTCTGCTTTGACTGAAAACAGTGGTCATTAAATTTTGATTTTGTGGTTATTATTTTATAGCCGAACTCGGCCCTTTACTCAGAACTAATTGAGCAAAACGCTCACTTCTCTCAGGGAGTGGATCTTTTTCCAGACATCACTGTCAGATACGGCTCTAAACCTCTCGAGGATGTCTAAAGCTGTCAGAACATAAATACAAGCATGCAGTTCTCACACAGAGACACAGCAGCAGGGTACGAACCTGGATAGTTGAGCTTTCTGCGCACAGTCAACATCACCTGCCCGTTGCGGGCAGCATTGGTCATGAGCTCCAGAACTTGTTTGTGAGATTTGCCTTTGACGGGAACCCCGTCAATACAGATAAGCTCATCTCCAGCCCGCAGACGCCCGTCCTTCTCTGCAGCACCCAGAGGAACAATGGCACCAATGTACACCTAAAGAGAGATGACATGGTTAAATGGCGCATCATTTATCATTGTGACAATCAAAGCATGTCAACACTCACTGGCTGATCTGGTCCTTCTCCACCCAGCACTCTGAACCCAAATCCAGTCTCTTGGTTCCTCCTGATAAACACGTCCAGTTCTTTAGTGTTGGAGGCTGGAAAAAAAACCCCAGTAAAATTAGCTGGCAAAAAATTTTTCACATGTCCACTACTAGTTCTCTAGAACTCACGTTTGCTGTCCAGCATGGCTTTAGACTTGAGGTAGAGCTCAGATGGGTCCATTTTTGGGGAGTTGGAGCGGACGGCATGAGGAGGAAAGGGGAGGGACTGGGGTCCAGGCTCAGCTGGACTGGGAGTTTCAGTACTGATGGAACTGGTGGCAATGTCCTGCTTCTGGGCACTGGGAATAGCTGGAGTGATCTTAATGAATAGATGGACACACACAGCAACAAACATTACCAAATATTCAGCAGCTATACAGCACTTCATAACATAACACTATCCCAAACATGGGCGTCTCTCAATTTGAAAGGGAAAGTTCACCCTAAAATTATATTTCTGTCATCATTTACTCATCCCCATGCCATTTCAAAACCTTTGTATTTCTAGATCTGCGTAATCAAGTACTAATCAAGCAGAAATGTCATTATTTTTAATGCAGTCACTTAAAGCGTGTCCTTATGACTCACATTGTTTACATCTGTGTTGAATACAATGCCACACAAACTGCTGTGAGAGATAATCAACATTAGAGCCTGTATGAGAAACACTCGTGTGAGAAGCCAAATGGGAAGCGCTCCTGAGGGGCCTGCTGACTCAGCAGTGATGTTCGCTGCAGAAGCTCGTGTTTGCCTTGAAGTGATTTACCACATCCTGCTCTTAAAATAACATTATAGCGTTTGGCACTTGCCCTGTGAATAATGTACGACTGCAAGGAACGTGCATCGCTGAAGAACCCAGAACGAGGACGATAAATAATTCATCCTGTTTCATCTTCATTTCATCAAAATTCCCTAGTGTGTCTAAATTAAATCCCAAAAATTAAGTAATTAAAAGACATTTAGCTGAACTTACAGGTTTCAGAGACTTCACGGGAGATGTCTGACCTGCAGGCACAAACAGATGTGAAGAGGGAAATGAGAATGAGCAAGAACAGTTGAAGAGGTACGTTTCAAGACTAAATAATTAGACAGTATCATTTATTGCGGGAAAGGGGCAATTCATCAGTTTATTTAGTACATTTAAAACCTCTAAAAGTAAAGTGTGCCAGTTTTGCGACACTAAATGAAATGATTATTTCAAACAGGTTGACAGAACACGCTGACTCCTCCGTCATTGGTCAGATAAACAGATAGCCCCGCCCCAAACTCATGGCATTTGCTGAGCCAAAGTTGAGACGGAATGTTTAAAAGTCATCCTATAAATGGCTTTCTATAAGCATTGAACAAGCTGGAAAAAGTATTTTAGCAACTGTTTTTCTGCAAACTTCACTTCCAAGAGCTTTGCGGAATATTAATCACGTCAGCTTTTTAAATTGATAAAAAGTGACTTTTCTTTAAAAAAAATTAGGTAAACCTGAACTTTCTATTCACCAAAGAATCCTGAAAAAAGCATCAGTTTCCACACACATAAATTAGCACAACAGTTTTCAGCAATAAAACGCTAATAAGAATTATTCCAGCAGATTAGAATGATTTCTGAAGAACAAAATACATTTTTTAACATAATATGTAATAATATTTTCACAAAAGGTACTGCATTTTTCATCAAATAGATAAAACCTTGGTGAGAATAAAAGAACAACAGCAAAACAAAAAATCTTTTTAGTTTACAATAATACAATGAAAAACGTAAAAAAAAAAAAAAAAAAAATCAACACTAGCCACTAAGGGGCAGTATACTCCGCAATGCATTTACTTACACTGGAGAAACATATGAAGACATAATATATACACAATGATCAGTGGCAGGCATGTTTATGTACAGTATGTGTGTGTGCATGATAAAACCTGCATGTTAACTCTAAATACCAACAAGGCCTAGCTGTCTCTCTCTATATCTATATATATATATAAAGCAAAAAACAAAAAAACAATAACTATGAAGAGCATTCAGTTTTATGGTACACTGCTCTTTGTGCAGATTTTGAGCATATAATCATGTTTGTATAAGTCAGAGAAGAATATGAATTCGCTTGACCTTTTGCAGCCACAATCCTCTGCGCTGTGACAGCCGAAACTTGAAAGTAAGTGAACACAGAACCTGATATTTTCACTTGGGCTCCAGACAAACCACAGACTAAACGCAATATAGATCTGTGTGTATAGCCACTATATGCCTGCTGCTGTGCATGCAAATACAGGATTAAGTTCAATTAAAACATTGTAGGGTTGTTTTCTCTGGGCTCAGGAGTAAAACTGGAGTAGCAACTCTCATGCATATCAACTATTGAGAACGTGTCCATAAACCACAGCAGGAGTCGTAGAGACTTTGTACTCAAATTAAAAATGACATCACTTAATCACCCCAGTAACCTGCTGTACTAAGCCTGCACAATCCATTTTGGGTGTTACAGAGTGTAAGCGTGAACGTTTTTTCCTTTAGGCGTTAACTGTATTATAGTGATATATGATGATGGGTCTCAGTAAAATGTGAGGATCTTTCATGCACAAACACAAGTGTCTATCTCTTTCAGCTCTCACCCTCCCTGCTATCTCTCTCGCTTTATTCTACTTCACACATCTTCAACTTCAATAACTGTAATCACAACTTTATCTCTTAAAGTTCTTCTTTAAAAGTTATTTAAATAGTTCACCAAAAATGTCACCATCGTTTATTCAGGTCGCTCATGTTGTTCGTAATGTGTAAGACTGACTTTCTTTTTGTGTGTGCAAAATTTTCCAAACTAAATGTGGACCAAACAACATTAGACTCTCTTTAACCCCTTTGACTTTGACTGTATGGAGAAAACAAAAGCTGTCATTTTCCAATGGAGAATGCTAGAACCACAAATGACCCTGGACCACAAAACCAGTCATGTTAGCATGGGTATATTTGTTGCAATAGCCAGCAAAGTCAAAGAAGTTTTATCGTCACTTCAACAATATATAGCAGATGCAGCACACAGTGAGGTGAAACAACCTTCCTCCTAGACCAGAGGTGCTACACAGAAGTACAGAGACACAGACATACATGGAACTAAACATGGAGTTAAAGGAAAATTTAAATAAAAAATGTAGAATTTAAAAACAAAACAAAAAAATATTTAAGGCTAAAGATTTAAGACTAAAGATATACTTAAACTATGCTAATCTCTACATGTGCAATTATCCTAACGCATACAACAACAAAAAAAGCAATGCACGGTATGAGTCGAAAATATTTTTCTTTTATGCCAAAAATAATTAGCATATTAAGTAAAGATCATGTTCCATAAAGATAATGTGCAAATCTTTATTTTTTGATTAGAAATATGCATTAGAATTTCATTTGGAAATGATTTTCCCATTATTTCGATTTTTAGCAACCAAAGATTCCAGATTTTCAAAAAGTTATATCTCAGCCAAATATTATCTATTCCTACAAACCACACTATAATAGAATAATGGTCCAGGGCCACAAATGAAAATAAAAAAATCTAAATCTAAATATTTAAAAATCTGCTATAATGTATTATGTGTTATTTGTCATATTTATTAATAGTTTTTATGAATACCAACCAAGCAGCATTTCTAAAGTTATTTTATTAATTAATTTATTAATTATTAAAGTTTACCTATAATTTTTTTATAAGAAAAGACCTAAAACTAAAACAAAGATGAAAATTAAAACTGAAAATATATAATTTTTTTAATATATAAATACTAGAGAAGCATATAAATAGCTTTTGTGGGCAACAGGGCAACAGACAATGATCTTGCATCTTGGTATTCGAATCCCAACTTTGAGTTTCAAAATAATGAAAGAATATTAGTTTTTGGATGAATTACCCCTATTAACTGTCATTAGAGCCAGATGAGGCCTGCAATAGGAAGAAGTCAAAATAAATAGAAGTAAATAGGAACTCTCTCCATTACTCACCTCCTCTGAGCACCAGGACGTTGACCTCGCTGCCCATGGGCAGGTCTTTGAGGATGTCCACCACCTGTGCATGGGTGAGAGTTTGCACGTTCTGCCTGTTAATTTCCTTTATCACGTCCCCCTTCAGCAGACCTCGGCACCACTGCGCATCCAGAATCATCTTCACTTTCTGACCCAGCGGACAGTCTGCGATGGCAAAGCCGAATCCGCTCGGCCCCTTTACCAAAGGCACGCTGACCAGCTCGGGCTGCAGCAGGGTGGTGTCTCCTGCCTCTGGGTAGCGTCCGTTGGGCAATGCTGCAGCTGGATGTCTTCCATCTGTGTTCATGTAATGTAGGTCCTGCACGGAGGGGGTCCCGTCTGAATGAATGGGCTGCCCGTCCATTCCCGGCATAGGAGGTATTATGTCGCCTGTGCCCTCTTCGCTGGAGTTGGTGTCCTCTGGCAGAGGGTATCCACGGCACAGGACCATATCTACATACTGATTCACCGGAATGGACTGGAACATCTGGACCACATCTGCATGGGTCTTTCCCAGCACGCATGTACCATTTATGTCCACTATAACATCACCTAAATGAGAGACAAAGAATAGGTATGAATGAAGCAGCTGTGTGTAGCATCTTAAGGCAAAGTTATAATGTCTTACAAAAGATTGGTTCTGACAAATTTTAATAACAAATCTGTTTAAAGTTCACTACTTACCCCAAAATTTGTTCATAACATGCATTTTGTGTTTTAAAGCATTTTAACATTAGATTCAATGGTAATCATTAAAGTTTCTCACACACTTTTTAAACAGTTAGACACCTTTTCATGGCCAAAATTGCCAAAGGCAGGCCTGAATTTATGCTTCACATATAAGTGTTTAACTATCATTTTTAATAGTTTTGTGTCACAGTAACAGCATGGTTTTGCTTTCAACAGAATATACATTTTTATCATTTGAAGTATGTCCTATTCATTCCTGATGCAAAGGCTTTTTCAATTTGCTAATTCTTTACAAAATATAAGTCAAACATGTATGCATCTAGTATCAACAAAAAGTTCATAGCTCTAATTATAACTCAATTACATCTGATATCTGTGTGTTATGTTTTAGTTCAGCGACATGCTAACATTTGAATCATGCACTTTTGAAGACTGCTGTTTTGTGTGGGTTGTAAATGACCCTTATAATTGCTGTCTATATGAAGCCTTTTTAAATCAGTCTCTAATAAGATTCAATTTTAGTAAGCATGGTGTCTTTGAAGCTATCTGTGTATAAAGACAATAGGCAGCAAGGCCTGGAACATGGCCACTGTGTCAATTTGAGCGCAAATACAAATCCTGCCAGTGTGTTTAAACTGTTCATTTTGATTCTAGCAACGAGAGCTGTCTTGGCTCCTTCTGTTCTGTTCAAGAGGGAGTGTGTATGAGTATGATATGCAGTGATGAAGAAGCGCGTAACCATTACTCCAGCTAAAGTCAATGATCCGCTCAGTTGGTGCAGTCTATCTAATGAGAAGTGTGTCTATTGATCAATGCAGAGGACGTTGGGGGATTTCTGCATCCTTTTCTACTCCCGACCAATCAATGGCATCCTTCCAGGTTTGCTTCTTGAAAGTGACTGTTCTGACCTAGACATCCTGCTGCTTATACAGAAATATTGTCACGGCGCACACAACCTGTCAAATGGCCGCGAGTGTCAACATTTCATTCAGATGATCATAGCCATGATGGTTAGTTACAAAGTTACCTATAGTTAGTAGATTGTCTAAATGGACTATCCAAATAAAGTGTAACCATAAAATCTATTATTCAAAGAATGTTCAAATGTATCTCTGTTAACGCACAGCACAGCTGTCTTCAAATGATTTCTGAAGAATCAAGTGACTAGAATTATAGCTGCTGAAAATTATCACAGAAATAAATGTTATTTGAAAATATAATAATAAAATTGTAATAATATTTCACAATGCTGTTTTTATTTTATTTCTGTTTTAGCAAACAAATGCAGTTTATCTATTATTGTCATTTTATCTTCTTGAATTAATCCCGCCCCTATAAAAATTACACAAACTGCTGTTGGCTGTTTTCAATGCCAATCCGATAGTCTCTTACTATTCGTAAGAGCTATTCGTGTCCAGAGTAAACATAAACGTGGACCAAACTTTATGCTAAAGGTACCAAAAGTCTGGGGATACAAGACAAAAACCAAATGAACGAAAGGAAACAGCGAGAATCCACCACTACGATTACTGTTTTTCCAGGTCAGAAAGAGGCTCATATAAACCCTCTATGGCTTTTTTGATAGCTTGTTGACCAAACATAAAAATTTGCATAAGGAAATTGGATGCAGATGAATCTACCCTTCAAGCATGCCTCTTTGAGCCAGCTGAAGCCTTTTTATTGCACCAGAATTAAATGTATATCTCGGTTAAAATGTTTTACAATTTATGTAGAGACCGATGTCTCCAGGGAGTTGAAGTATACAGGCAGTTGTTTCTTCACATTGTAATGGAGGGTAGTGAGTGTTAGTATAAGCGCTGCAATTATCGCCAAACGCAACTCTGCAGGAAAGCCAGCTCCCCTGATGCTCACCCACTGATTCTGATTTATTTTATCGCTATCTGCGCGATCCTGCTGTGGGCACTTTCACAGGATTATTTACTTGGAATCTAGTAACCCGGCAATGCTCCAAGAAATAAATACGGTATCCAGCAATGGCCCATATGGTACCATTCGAGACTACAGCGATAAACACCACTGATCCAGGGTGTTAATGTGCATAACAATCCTTATATCAAATGAATTACTTGATGACTTATCAACATACAGTACATAAAATGAGCAACAAGTTGCCTCAGAAGCTGAGTGGATTTACCCGAAGCAATTTTGTTATCGTGCGCGGCGGGTCCATCTCTCAGGACGTTCTTCACTTGAAGGAATTCATCTGGTCGGTCTCCACCGATGATGGTGAAACCAAAGCCCTGAGGACTCTTCTTCAGAGCTGTGCGCAAGATAGCACCCTGCAGCTGAGATGGGTCCCGTGTGAATCCCCTTAAACCAGTTTCATCTAAAAGTGGAAAGATAAAGAGAGCATTTAAAGGGAATTTAGAACAATTTAAAGCTTGTTTACAAAGACAAAGAAATGAACTGTTCGTTTGGAAATCTCTACAGTTTCTCTAGAGTCATGAAACGGAAGTGGAGTCTTCTACTGTGATGTATATGCAGTGAAAATGTATAGGGTTGAAGTTAAAGGGTTAGTTCACCCTTAAATGAAAACTCTGTCATCAATTACTCACCCTCATGTCGTTCCAAACCTGGAAGACCGTTCATCTTCACACAAATAAAGATATTATTGATGAAATCTGAGAGCCCTCTGGCCCTCTATAGACAGTAATACAGCTGAAATGTTTTACAGGTCAGAAAAACATCAGAAAAAAGTCTGATTTCAAAATATCAAATATCTTAATTTGCGTTCCAAAGATGAACGAAGGTCTTACAGGTTTGGAACGACATGAGAGTGAGTAATTAATGACAGAATTGTGATTTTAGGGTGAACTAACCCTTTAATTCAGTCCATGGGGAAATGTTTGCATTGCTGTCTTTTGTTATTGCTGGAGAGGATATCTTGTCCTCATGCAGGTAAATATGCATTAGTGAAAATATTTCATTGCAAGGGAATAAGTACAGGTAAATTTGATTCAAGATTTTGAGGGCATATGAATAAAAAAAATAAAAGATCTGCAAGGATAAAATATATTAATGTTAAACATTCTATAAAAAGCAAGAATTTAATTTTAATCTGAAGTGTTCCTGCAGTGCTTCTTACTGTACTACTGAAAAACCATCACAAAAACAGGCTGCGAAAAAAACCGAGTACAGAGAGAACTAGAGGAAAGAAGGGAGATCTGGACTCCATTAGTCATTCGTATTGAATAATGCAACAGAGAGAGCAATAGAAAGAGTAAAAGATACATTACTAAACGAGTGAAAGATAGTGAGATTGTTCTGTATATATCCACATACAATTAATTATTGCAGTCCATCCACTACACTCTTCCTCAATTACTCCTAAACCATTTACCCTCACAGCAGCACATTCATAAGAGTGTTCTGGTTAGGAACTTCTAATTAATAACCTTTGGTGATGTTTTCATCTGATAAAATGTCCTTGGATGATAATCATCCCTTTTTTCTTAAACCAATTTGTAGGGTCAGTGAGCAAATGCAAATTTGTCAAGTGTATAAATTATGTTGCCATGGTGACCCTTCCAAGATGAACTACTATAAATAAACTTTAAGCACTGGCATAAACATGATTTTGTAAGGATTGCTTCAAGTTCGAGAAGGAATTTAAGCTACACTGATTTTGTGATGATTTTTATCCCTGACAACATCATGCAGTATATTCAGTTATACAACTTTACTCTAATTCTTCAATTATCATGTCAATGTCAATGATCATAGACAATTTATAGCAAGATTTGAGTATATACTTTTAATGTAAATAATAAAATATGTATTTTTCCTTGTACGTTATCATTCATTAATGCACAATATTTTTTAAATATCATTCCATCTTTAACCAATGATGATGCTTTCCAGTTCTTGAGAGGAATATTTCACATTTTTCCAAATTCCATTCTACAATTACAGGATATTACAAAAACCCCTGGAGGACTGTGGAAATGATGTGTAGAAAGTATCCATTAAATAAAAAAGCTGCTCAACAAGTTATGTGAAGCGTAACAGCACTGAGCGCTTACATCAGATAATCACACAGAGTTATGAAACAATAGAGACCACAAGTATCACTTTACAGTTTCACCCGTTTGATGAATAATAATAAATCCAAAAGGATGGCTGCATTTTCAGTTTTTCTAAACTCTGCACAAGCTAAGTGTATTTTATTTTTTACACATGGTTTGAGTGTCTGAATATATGCTTCTTCCAGCTTTCTACCTTAATTCTGTCATTCTGAATGATTTTTGGGTGAACTATCTCTTTAAGAAGGAGGTGTTCAACACAGACTCTAAACGGCAGATCATACACTAATTAAAGTCATTTCTAACCCAGCCAGCGGTTTTATTTTTTTCTTGTCTCATTTGAGAGTGCCAGCAGCATCAGATGAGGCCACATCAATCTCATTAGGAGAGCAGGGACGGATATCTCACCATGTGTGGTGGGAATTGGATTTGCATTACAGCCACATTGATGACTTGGACTGGCCTTATGAAATGGATTATGTTGATTGTAATAACCATAGCACACATTTGAACTGTCAGCCACAAGTGAGTGTGAATTAGTTGTTGGACACAGGTACACACAAACCCATCCTTGCATATTATTAGATTTATCCCTCTTGTACTGCTGTTTCAGCTGGTATGGGAATTCTGGGAAAAGAGGGAAGGTAGATGTTTATGTTTACCTTATTACGCATAAAGGGCCACTGTTTCTCTCATAGCGGGCGAGCATATTATGACTTTAATTAAAGGTGTAGTACGAATGTGTTTGTGTAGAAAATGACCTAAGTGCAGAAGCGGCAAGAGCTAAAATTGTTTTATAATTGCTTGAGTATATAAATAAAACAAATAAAATGCATGAATTTTGTTTTTACCATCTTAATTGCTGGTGGAATTGTATAGTTATGGTTATAATTTATGGATTATACTCTGCATTATATTTTTGTGCACTCATCCCTGTCCTGTTCTCAGCTAGGCATCACCATCCACTCATTAAAGTGTCTTGGCCAGCTAACAGAGCATAGCGTGTGCTTTCACTAATGAGACAGAGCAGACGTCCACTGCCAGCCTTCCAGAGGGGATAGAAGGACAAAATCAAGGCTCAGAGGACAGAGGAACACACAGGAGACAGTGACGCTCAGGGAGGCCAAACAACAAACAGCCTGGTCTAACCTTGAACAACCTGAAACCAAACTCAATCATGTGTTGGCCGGCCAAATCATTCAGTGCAATCATTCAACAAGATAGAATTACTGGATATAGGGCTAGACAGTGGAAGATAAAGCAGCATCAATCGCTAATGCCTTTTAATAAAGACACTAAGATTATGACATTACAAATTTGGGCAGCCAGAATCATTAGCAACATTGTGATTGGACGAATATTTATATATAAATGTATTCGGCCAATC
Source organism: Enteromius viviparus (assembly GCA_032353835.1). Lineage (NCBI taxonomy): Eukaryota > Metazoa > Chordata > Actinopteri > Cypriniformes > Cyprinidae > Enteromius > Enteromius viviparus. Next base: position 179,128 of record JAUCNO010001079.1, read on the forward strand.
CAAAACAATAAAAACCATTACAAACCAGGAATTTGTTGCATCCAGTGGGGGCATAATTACTGATTATAATAATGTAGTGCTGTCGTTTTACGCGGTGCGTTGCATTGCGCCTTGTAAACATGAACATGTCTGCATTCGTGATCGGAGTAATGACAAACAAAAGAGCACGTCTGGACACTTTCACTTGATTAGTAAGTAGCAGGCTCTTTTTTTTTTATAAGAAAATGTAACAAAACTTAAAGGTTGCGAGTCAGAAGCGCCAGACTGTCTTTGCAAAGCTGGAATTGTCACACTTTAGTCGCACACCCAACATTGGCTGCACTGCAGGTTTTAGGAAACAGTTCTCTGTAAATGCACTAAGCACACTAATCATTTTTGATGTTGAACTGTTCTGGAACAGTTTTGGGAATACAAATCATAACTTTTATAAAGAATATAACTTTGGTTTTAAAACTTAACTCTTTGCAACTTTAGGGATCATATCAGCTTGTAACACTCTTGAAATCGCATGATCTATATATCTATCCGCTCATCTATAGGACAGTCAGCATGCAGACTGAGACAAAAACAGGTCGTTCTTTGAAACCTGAGATGTAAGCAAACATCTATTGAAAACGGGAAAAAAGCGCAGAGAACAAGAGCAATTGAAAGAGACAGAGCTACTGCTTAGTGTCACATTAGAATACAAAACAAGGATGTGTAATGTTAAATCAATAGTAAAACACCAGCCACAAAGTGGAATGCGTGCATAAATATACAAAACTGGTGCAGGTGAGCGTAACTGAATAAGTACACAGTCACACATAAATACACACACACGCTAGCTGACAGAATTGCTGTATATGACGGAGGAGATCTGAGCCTCTGGGATTATGAGAGATCATGTTAACCACAGATGTTGATTATGTTCTTCTGATGGAAATGATCTGCCTCTGCTCAAACTAACACCTGAGCAGCTCATGCACCTCTTATTTTATAAGCTTAGTTCTCACTGAAACCATGTCCTAAACAGGTGTGCTGTGATAAAGCATCAAGAAATAAGTCCTATCTGTTTCATGCTAATTTGAGCTTTTGTCCCAACAAATCAGGACCTTGGTGCTGCTTCGCTGAAATCACACTGGTGCAAAATCATGTTGTTCCTCACTTTTTAAGCAAGGACAGAAAAACTGTGACAATGCAATTGAGAACAGTGGCTCTTGTTACTTCCTGATCTCTGTGGCAATTATCACTTCCTGATCTCATTCTCACTGCATTGTCTCCTATCACCATTGCTAAAACAGCCTTAGGTGTTTAGGTTGGACAGTTTTGATGTTTTTTAGGGGTACAAATTATTTGATCCGACAACCAAAAATCTAAATACCTTTTTGAAAATGCACATTTAAATTTACATTGTTACAAAAAAAGGTTAGTGCTACAAAAACAAAAATGAGTGATGTCCAATGCTTAATCATGATTAATCGCATCAAAAATAAAAGTTTTTGTTCACATTATATATTTGTGTGTACTGTGTATGCTTATTTTACTATGTATATATAAATGCACACACACACACAGAATATATCTTGAAATATTTACATGTCTATACATGTAAATATTTATATTCTTATATTTTATATTATATATAAACATGACATTTTCTTAAATATATACAAGCATTTGTTTGTATCAGTGCTGTTAAATGATTAATCGTAATTAATCACATCCAAAATAAAAAAATTTGTTTACATAAGATATTTGTGTCCCTTCTATAGTTATTAAGCATAAATACACACACATACAATATATATCATTAATATTTTTACATGTGTATAAACTAGTATTATTATATTTTATATTATAAATAAATATGTATTTGTATTTATATATACATAATAAGCGTACACAGTATACACATTATGTAAAGAATTATGTATTAATTGTTTGACAGCAGTCATATATATATATATATATATATATATATATATATATACATACACACACTACATACCACAGTTGTCACAAAAATATTAAACGATAAGTATTCAGACAGAACATGTGACACTGAAAACTGGAGTACTGGCTGCTAAATCACAGAAATAAAATTTGAAAATGTTTTAGAATAGATTAAAGTAATACAGATAAATAAAACCAAATCTGAGGTAGTAGGAAATGGGAAATAAAGCAGAAAAAAAGTAGAGATTTACTTAAGGGCGTTGGTACTGCTCCTGCGGCTGCTGCTATTGGCTGACTTGTCGGAGATGAGTCCTGGCTGAGTTTCTTCTTGGCTTCCTGCACTGGATTCTCAAACTGAGTCTTCTGGCTGATGTGGCTGAAGGAAAGAGTGAGACAGTAAGTGCAAAAGGCCGGAGAGGGCAGAGACAAAGACACGTGTCTGCAGAAAAACTCAGAGCAGAGCACATTAGCGATGCTTATCTGTTTATGTAAACACAGTCTTTGTAAAGGACAAAACCATAGCAGAGCCAAAAGGTAAGGAACTGTGCGCATGCGTCTCTTCCTGTTTGTCGACTGCTAACCAGGCAGTCACTTTTTCCTTTACCACAGACATTTGGTAAATGAACAGAAAAATAAACAACATGCTGAGACAGAAACTTGGAAAAATGAGATGAACTGGTTTGACTCGGGAAGCACACAAGCCTTTCAACTACACAACCTTGAGAAGGACAAAGACTTCAATTATATACTGGAAAAATATTGTATCAGTATTTGAAAGTAAGGATTTTAGCATTTCGGTGTGATTTTAATACAAAAAAAAAAAAAAACTTGAATGAGATAGACTTACCTAAAAATTCAAAAGGTTTAAGATATCAGTAAATATATATCTATATATTTGTATTATTATTTATTATATCTATATTTCTTAAAGTATATTCAAATACATTTTTCTTACCTTATTTACAATTGTTGTTAGTTTTAAAACACGCTTCATTACATTTTGATCAAAGTTTTAAATAAAAAGTACCATAAATTGAACTTATTTAAAAAGTTAATGCGAACTGTTAACAATGTATTACTTCCACAATGTGACATATTCAAATAAAACAGGATATTAAACAAGAGAAATAAAAATACAAGAGGACTTTTTTTTTTTTTTAATTGAAAATTGATGAGGTGGGTAAAAGACCATGTTATGCACTAAAATAAACTAAATACGTTTGTGACAAAGATGCTTAACATACACATTTATATTACCCAGTAGTCTGTGTGCCCTAAATGACATCAGAGAAAATAAAAGCTGTTACAGAAGAAGCTTCAACATTTTTGATTAAAGGTTAAGAAGACAAATTATAAAGACAAACACATTTTATTCTGTAAAAACCATGCAGAGATTAATAGTTTGCAATAAAACTAGGAGAGTGCATTAAGTCAATAAGATACATTTCATGCTGGCTTTAGAATTGCTCTTGTTTAATAAATAAGACAACAATCTTTTGTTGGTGCTTTTTATGACCTTCTAAAATGATCAAATAACACCGCAAAAACACATTTTGATTAAAAGCGCCACAGAACAGGCATATTTCAAACCCATCTGTAATTGCTGCACGCATATACTCTCCTCTACAACCAGCACATTTGTTTTCCTGTTTGTTAGCTGACGAAATGAATCAATATTACCTTGGCAAGCCTTTCCAGAGACTTCACAGCACATGCATTTCCTCTGTAGAGGTTCAGGCTCAGTGCTGGAGTGTGTTGTTTTATCTCTCCTACCCTACAGGTTCACATAAAGTGAAAAAAGCAGATCGTCTGCATTGTGTTACTTGGCTTTAACTGTTGTACCTGCCGGTCGTGACTGCACCTCGGGAAGGCTTTTAACAGCCTCGGATCCTTCACAAAACCAGTCGGCGTGCTGCAAATTTGCAGAAGAAAGGTACTGTTTGTGCTTTTGCTGTGGGTGACTCATGCTGAGACTCATCCACCCAATCCACAGAGAGCGAGAGACTGAGTGCTCTCATCTGACTGCTGAACTTCCCCGTTTTGATAAATCAGGCAGAGAATAATGAGGCACTGTGCCAAGCCATATTTAAATCAAAGATAAAACAATGTTGTGTTGACTTCCTTGCATAAATATCCTGGCACAGCGGGGAATGACCTTATACAAAATAAATGGCATCAAAATCAAATCATGTATCCACTTTCAAAAGCCCTCGAGTCGGCTATCCTGTCAACTACTTCAATATCCCACAATGCTTTGAGAGCAGAAAATTAGCAAATCCGGCAAGTATGATAATCGATAGGTCACACTGATCAGCAGTCTGTTTTATTCTAATAAAAAACAAAACTCTGAAAGTAAAAGGCAAGTGAGTAAACGGAAAACTTTAAATGTACTGCAAAGCAAGATGCTGTGGGCAAAAATGTGCCATCCATCATTCTTACTAGACGATAAATGATATGAGCATACTCACTCCACATAATAAGTCCCATACTGCGGGTCCTCAATCTTCTCCCAGCCATATGGAAGCTCTGCGGAGAATCAGACAGGCATATCAGAGACAGCTAGAACAGATGCAAATCACCCATGTGCTTGACAGCAGGGGGTCTGCTTTCTGACGGCGAATTTCTGAGAAGCCAAACACCAGGTAGGTCAAGAAGTCTGGCTGGATTTCCACGCGTGTTTTGGCAGAGAGGAGATCAGAAGGCTGAGCGGCGAGGAAACGCAGGGGGTGCGGGTATTAGTAAGCTGTACGGAAAATGACTTGTTATCTTTCCCTGTGATGTGAGAGGTGTGGGGAGCCACCAGCCTTGACACGGACGTACATGCCCATTGCGGAAAGTGGTGTTGGGATAGCTTGTGTGAGATGAGACTCTGATGGGCTCTCAGCATGTCTCCTGTGAGCCATTAGTCAGGCGGGCCGGAGAGAGGCAGGCTAATGTCTCACGGCTCTGTTTACTCTTATGTGTGATTCATGAAGCAACTCGGTCTTACCTCCATCCTCGCATTTTTCAGGAGGCTTGGCTTTCTTTGCCAGTCGTGGGTCGAGCCAGGTCGTGGTCTTGGTATTATGACTACACAGAGAAGGAAAGAAGCATTAGTAAACAAACACCTGAAATAGAACGAGGCCTTTCTGAGAATGGACCGTCATTGTACTGGAACACATCTGGTCCTTAACAGCGCAGGACTCGTAAAACAACAGGAATATGACTAGAGCTCAGTGTAACAATGCAAAATGACACAACTAATTAATAAATGGGACAATAATATGATATGAAACATTTTTAAATGTTACTATTTTTTATTCTGTAATTGGGGGTCTGAGATCATTTCAGCATTTTTTTTTATTAAATTGTCATTAGAACATATTAGCAGAGCAATGTGAGTGAATTTTAAAGAAACTTTATATCCAGGTTTTAAATAATGTAAAACATGTTTTAAAATAATGTTGTGTGTGTGTATATATATATATATATATATATATACACACACACACACACACAAAAACACACACATATGCAAATGCATGCATGTATATATTAAAAAAATAATAAAAATGTTATTCTAAGAATGTAAATATACACGTAAATATTTTCAAAATATATACTGCATGTACGTATATATATATATATATATATATATATATATATATATAATTATTTATGTGTGTGGTGTATATTTAT
>JAUCNO010001079.1:187960-213137 GCA_032353835.1 Enteromius viviparus
AATATGTAGGTGTTTTATGAGGACATTTTCAGTGTCCCCGTAATTCAAAAGGCTTAAAAAACATACTAAATGGTGTTTTTTAGAAAATTTAAACGTGCACAGTCAGTATAAGGCAATACCATATAGAGTCTGTACAGTATAAACACCATTACGCCTATGAAGAGTCCCCATAAATTACAAAAACCAACATGTGTGTGTTTGTGTGTGTGTTTCTGGAAACACTGGTTGTACAGGATGTGAGATAATGGAAAAAGTATATGCTGTCATTAAACGGCTTGACATGCTTTTGCTGACATAGTCCTTATTGAAGCCCGTTTATCAAAATGATTCGAGTCTGCCGCTGAGACACCAGCATGTGTGGCAGATGAATCAGCACTTCTTGTTCCTTCACCGTAACCATGGCGGCACCATTCATGACACAGCCAGAAACATAAGCTCCAGCATTCAAAAGCGAATATCATAAGAAGCTTGTGGCCGAATGAAGAAAGAAGCTGAGCTACATGATAAACAGAAGATGTTGTGTTTGGTGAAACCTAATGGTGAAGGTTTGCTTCCACACGTGGCTATTCCGGCCTTACAGCTGAATCTTTCCACACGGTTATTTTAGTGAGAGACTATAAAGAGAGTACATTAAACAGTCTGAGGCTGTATCTTTCCTTAAGCATGTAAAGGCAAACATTATAAACTCACTGTAAAGGCAAGACTAGTCATTTTAGTGATGCAAATTTAATCAATGGTAAAAAAACCACTAACACACTTCTAATTTGCAAAAAAGTCTCAGTTTGCACTTGGCAAATTCGGTTAGATGCTGTTTCCATTTACATATCATCCTAAGAGTTGTGCCAGAGGGTTTACAAAGCTCTATCCAATCATAATGGAGGACAGCTGTGAGGCATCTTGTCCAACTAGAGACGAACACGGCCAACCAAGCCTCCCTCAGTGCATCCAGAAACCTCTTTTGGCCCTCCTGGTAAAAAAAACAAATTGCGATTTCCTCCAGTGACCCTGAAAAATATCTCATGTTTATTTCATGTTTCTCAAGTTAGACAGAGCTAGAATTTAAAACTTAAAGCCCAAATCAACTTTTTCACCTTCCTCATTCTAAGTAAAAGCCAGTCTGGAGCAAACTTGTTTAAATGATATCTATTCTGAAGGGGCGAATAGCAAAAGGAAGCCAGATACTGCGGGATAGGGTATCAGCTCTCATGGTGATCAATCATACTAACACAAACAGAACAGTAGTGGAAACTGCAGTGGGTTAATGTGCTGTGAATATAATCTTTTTTTTTTCCGGCAATCTCTTGCCAAAGCTCACTATCACTGCATGTGAATAATCTGAAGGTGTTCACTGTGCCGTATACCATTGATTTATGGGAAAGAAAACTTGCTGTGCAGGGAGCATCAGTAAATCCTGCCTACTTTCGGCACGATGCAGTTGAACCCCACCGAGCTCCCCAGAAGCCTTCCCAAAAACCAAAACTCAAGAAAGAAATTACCATTCCATGAAGTGGGTTAAAATCAAGAGCCTAAAATCGCAGAAAAAGGTATGCATTTTTAAATTGATTTTATTTAGTGTAGCTATTTCTCAGGCAATATTTTGGAGTTATATGAGGGCTGGACTACGCATGGCTGCTCTCCGTTCCAATGAAATCACAGAATTAAATTCAAAATGTATATATTTATATACACACAGACACTCAAACTTAAAAAGTTTGGGACTGGTAAAATTTTTTAATGTTTTTGAAAGAAGAAAATGCTCCTCCCCTTTTAAATCACGGGCCTCGATTGCAAACTTCCGGTTCACTGGGACTTTAAGTGTCATGCTCTACCATTAAGTTACACTTAAGAAACACCAGTCGAGCTTAAAATAATAATAAAAAATAAATTAATACTCCTACAGCTACATGAAGCCAGCCCTAGGTGGGTGGTGACAGGAGTATACATTAGGATGGCAGCGGGCTGGCTCAAATGTAGTCATTAACGTAGAACCAAAATGACTATAAAAGACTAATAATAAGCCTGAGGTATCTTTTTAATGAGAAGGTAGAAGACAGAGTGCTGGGGTTGGTACACAACACTCAGATATAGGTAGTCACAGTAGTTACTCTGTGGTGTGCAGAGACACTTTTATGCCTCACAGTAAACAGCAGCCTTTTTAACATGCTCATTACTTGAAGTTATACCAGCCATAAGCTCATTCATTCTGAGCTCAATACGGTCTATTTATGCCACTGGATAATCACTAAAAGAAAATCTGACTGACTGTGCTTTTGGCCTACTTTAAGAGCTCAACTACTGCTCAAGTTTCTGAAACCGCTTAGACAGTATATCTCCAGCAGCTCTTCAGTGGTAAGACTCAAAAACACAAAGCATGGCTTTAGCATCAAAATCACATTCTGGGGTAAATAAATGTAAAAGTAAAATGTAACAATGAACAAGAATATGTAAAAAATGTAGCTTATACATTACACACGCTGTACTAAAAACACATTGCAGATATAAATATTTGTTTATAAGTCTGAATTAATGATAACAGAAGAATGACTCTTTAAACCCTCTCCGAACGATTTCGAGGTCTGAATCAAATCTGTAAAGTTCTTGAGCTTGAGTTTTGTGGGTCTTTCTATATGATTCATCAAAAAGAATTGATTCATGACAGTGATTACTTGCAAATCAGCCATCCCTGCTCATGCTGTGGTTGAATAATGAATAAAATACAGTTGGCCTCAACATTAGAGGTTGACTGATACATTTTTTTTTCTTTAGGGCCTATACTCATTATTACAAAACAAGTAGACCGATAACCGATATATATATACTGTATGTATATATATATATATATATATATATATCTGGTGTAAAAAAGAAAATTAATGTCAATAACAAGGATAACAATAAAACTCAAGGGCTCTGACAAAAACTGTCTTTAAATGCTTTTAAACTATTTTATCAGCAAATCGTTTTTTGAAAATAACCGATACCAAAAACCATAAAAAATGCTTAATATCGGAGGCGATTATTAGTCTGGTCGACCCCTACTCAACATTCATTATAATGTACTTATTCTAAGGTAGATTTTACAGTAACAATTTTCAGTTCATACATTTGAATGAGAGAATAACTTAAGTTACATGATGGAGTTGGATTTAAACTCAATAATAATAATAATAAATTAATGTGCAATTAATAATAATAAAAAAACAACAACTAACTAACACCAATATAACCAATATTTCACAATATAAAATAGATCTTAAATTGCTGTCAATTTTTGCATTGCATGCATTTAAAAAATTACATTATAGCTTTTTAAGTACAAGTTTCACTGACCAGCTGGTACTGGTGCGTTCAACAGAGGAAAACTGACTTCCGGCGTGACAGGAAGCAGCATGTGTGCAAAACAATACACTAGTCGCACCATCCTTTAACACCATGGGGCTCTTCAGTACTATGCCTTCTTTATGCAACTGACTGCACATCCAAGGACCCCTCTTGTAAAGCTCTTCATATTGCTCTCACAAGGAACACAATCAAATCTGCCCATAACAACTTAATCTCTATTGACATCATCTGTGCCATCCTGTCAATTATCACAGAAAGTAAAGTCGCACAGCTTGCAAAAACGAAGTAAAAACACATTTACAGTAATGCACTTACAATGAAAGGCTAGCAGGCAAGCTGCCAATGCAGTGAATCACAAGGCTAGAGACACTTTGGAACTAGCATTCCAAACTATAAGATAGTCATAATTTAAAGTCTTAAAATATTATTTTGGAAGAAATAGCTAGCTATTAACATCTGAATACATAAATATATTACGATTACATTTAAATTATAAATATTTAAAATATGAATACAGAATTTTTTTTGCTAACTCTGCTAAAGTGCATTTGTACAATATTGATTTTTAAATTCTCTTCCATATAATCTACAGTATCCTAGGCTAAATATGTAGTATACTGTAATTCTGCACCAACATACCTTACTTTCAGAACCCGTATCAACTTACTAAATCGATGCACACTTTCCTAGTCTCACCTGTGAGCCCATTGACCATGGGTGGCCTCTCTTCCTCCTCCTCTTCCTCAGGAGCTGCGCTGTCCTTTCGATCCATTTTGCTGACAGATGTGGTGCGTTTGCGCTGGACCTCTGCATCAAACTCCTCATCAAACAGAACTTGGTCCACCAGGTCAGGCTGCACGGGGCTGGGCTCTGCCGGAGGCTTTGGAGTGCCATAGTAATTACCTATGAAAAAATAAAGAGACTGTAAAATGGAAAAACACAATTTTTTACATTCTGCACACATTTGTAAAAAATGCATTTGAATTCAACAAAAATATAGGAAAAGTTTATTTGCAAAAACAATATTCAAAAATCAGTTTTTTTTTTACATTGTACATTCCAATAAATCTCAATCAAACCGCAGTTGGCTTATTTTGATTTTTTTAATTGATTTTTATTATATAAAAGCTTTCTAACTAGCAATTGTGATAAATCAGTCAGAAAATGTATTTTTAAATACGACGAAAGCAGACAAACAGAATTGTGAGGTAAGAACTCCTTGGAAAAAAATCCAAATTACTTTTCCTTGACAGAAACTGACTTGTATATCATACTCATATTTGCCTCTAGTAACTCTGAAAACTTAAAAATACCTAAAATAATTTTAATGTTGTAAGGCTTTATTTTGTAATGTTTTAACAGTTAAATTAAAGCTAGATTAGTAAAATTCAAAAACAATCTTTGAAGTTGACTTGGGAAAGCCAGAAAGTTAAAAAAAAAAAAAGTTTTAATAGCTTGAAGTAGTTTTACTACTGATTTACTAAGACTGATTATTTAAAAGTCATATCCAGGACTATTCAGTATGGGTTTTATGGCCTTATTTCACCTACATTTATTTTTCCAAAATGTACTAGCCGTGCATAGTTTCTAACAATGCAAACATGTACATCCATCTTGGTGACATATTATTGTAGCACAGTTTGTGTTGATCAATAGTATGTTAGGAGTAGATGAAATAACTACAAATATCAAATCATGTCAAAACATCAACGACCCCAAAGTCAACTCAGACCTCAGAGAGTTCATATAGTTTTTAAGATTAAAGTTTGTCCACTTTGCAGTCCATTAGAAAGCATACATGAAGATAAAAAAAAAAAATGTATTTCATTTTTAGTCTGTAGGCGTTTGAAGGGTGCTCCAATAGCATTGTGTTTTCGAGGCTTGGCCAGTCACTGATCTTGCAGAACAGAAACTGTAACGACATTGAACCCACAATATATCCTACTGCCTGACACTTTTCAGTAAGGCTATAAGTCTTGTTTGTTGTTTGTCAACACTGCAGCTCGGCTCCCCGCAGCGCTCCTCTGGAGCAAGACGCAGCACTCTGGCACTTTATTGTTATTTATTGGCAACAGTCCTCCACTAGAGATTAAGACTAGCTGTGTGGCGGCTTCCACTTCCTAGAGAGGCTGGAGGTCTATCTTATAAGCTTTACTGTCCCGTCTCATCTGGATAAACTTCTTGGGGTGAGAATGGTATCAGTACAACATATGGGCAACTGCACTTGCTGGCCTACTTTGTCGACAATTTAGAAAAACATCGGCTGGAAACTAAAAGTAAGGACAGGACGATAAAGTACATTATTGATTCATCTGTCAAACAAGATTTAGGAAGACATGACAAGAGTTTGCTATCACAATTTACTTCATCTTACAAGTGCTGTCACATTATAGACAAGTAGGACATGAAACTGAAGAAGACAGTTATTGCTTTAAATGAAGCGCAGATCATTTTTCCTGCTCGTAAGATAGCAAATGCAAACTTTTAAATCTTTGAAATAATAAAATGATGCCCCTTCATAACATCACTGGCTGACTGCACAGCACTCTAAAGGCTTTATTAAGCTTATTTACACTTTCGTTTGACACGTTTCATCAATAGTCTTCAATATGTGGAACACAAAAATAAATATGGGTTTAAAAAACTCCCCACACGGAGTTTGCTTTAATGTATTCCTAAAAGAAACAGTTCATTTGAATTAATTACATCTTCATTGTGTTAATAATTCACTTAAAGCTGTGAGTGTTACGCCTAAAAGTGAATTTGTCTAAGCAGGCCTATTAATTACAGCGTTAACTTTAAAGTGATGATAAGAGACTTTACAAAAAATTATGCATTTGAATAAATATTTATATACAGTGGGGGTTTAAATGTACAGCAATTAGGGTGCTTTTATTTTGAACTTTCTCCCCTAATTTTAAACCATTTGTTGTTTATTTCTTTATTTCTTCGATTAATTATTAATAATATTAGTATAGTATATATTTTTTAAGAAATACATTAGTTCAGTAACAATGCATTAAATCAATCAAAAGTGACAGTGAAGACATTCACAAGAACAAATGACATTTTAAAATATATTAAGAACAGACATTAATATCGTAATAATTTTTCACAGTTTTTACTTTAGTATTGATCAAATGTGTGCCGCCTATAGGTGTCTATATATATATATATATATATATTTTTTTTTTTTTCAAAACCCTAGAAATTCCAGTTTATTTCATTTGGACCCTACTTTATCTAATGGAAACATGTTATCGCAGTAGTCTGCAACACAATAACTATCCTCCAATCACTTGCTGTGGACTTCACGTGGCTGCACAGCAGATGGACAGTGCTTTAACAGAAGTGTGCACTGTCACCAGCCGTTATCAGCTCCATCAACAGGCACTAGGCCATGCATGAAATAAACCTGCTTACACTAAACACTTCTGCTGAGTGTCCTCTCCAGATTTCATAAATGCATAGAATCCTACGTGACTGGAATAACTGAAGTGTCTAAAATGGTAAAGGGCTTTCGAGAGCGCAGTTATGCAGTGTTAAGTAGAAATAAAAGGATCTATTATCTAACATTAAAATGCACCGTAGACACTCCATGCAAGCGGTATCCCAGCAGTCCGTGGGATGAGTACCAGGTTACACAGTACTGTTGGCAAAGACAACAATATGACATTTGACAATATTTTATGAAAAAGTTTTAGATTTGCAAACCAAGGTAAGAAACATGTAAAGGTGTCCTGTTTTGTTCATTTCCTCAAAAATATCTTAATTTGCATTCCGAAGGTTTTTAAGGTTTGACATGAGGGTGAGTAATTAATAACAGAAAATTCATGTTTGGGTGAACTATTGCTTTAATAGCTGAATAACCTTGCTTAAACATTCTCGCCCTGCAATTCCCTCTAATTCAGTAAGGCCAATTTTTCAGAAAATGTCTTTATTATACCTGCACACGCAGCACAGTACAAAAGTGTGATCAAATCATGGCCATAATCACGCCATGTCACAGCCTCTAGGGTCCCCTTGTCAAACAGCGGCCACAGCATGATGGATCGCTCATAAACAGCGCACTGCGTCATCCTTGATTAACGGCCATAAAAAAACACAGTAAGAAGGAGGGAGGGTTGTCCACCGGGGTCTGAGATGATATTTCTAAGCATTAATCTGTGGGAGGCGGCTAGGTGCTGTCAGAGGAATTGCGATGATATGAAACCATCTTCCTTTCACCACTGCACACTGAATGGCATACAGGAGGAAAGAGACAGGCTGATAGCAGGTAGTTATTTAACATTTGAGTGTTTTGTGTCAAATAAATAACACCATGCCTGCTCCCGCTTCCCCAATGAACTGATGGAGGACGACAATTCAACCATGACGATCAACGAGCGCAACAAATACAGACTTGCTACTGAAATTTCCCTGAATGATGTTTACTCTCTCTCTCACACACACACACACTCACCAACAGAAGCACACACAGCCTCACACCCTTAAACCCAAATGAAATGCGAGTTGACTCATCTATAACCTTTACCCACTCGGGCCAAGCTGCAGTGCAATTTAAACATCATTGCACCAAAAATACCAATCAAAACCTGCAGTTTAGTCAGCATGTGCCAAGCTTTGTACAGAATCTTAAAGAGTGTGGTATCTTTTTTGTTTTTAGTATAACGAGAAGATCCCCCAAATATATACTTGATGCTTTGGTTTGTGGTCACGTTCAATGTTACAAAGCAATATGCTGAAGGAAAAGTTTGTCTCACTTGGGAAAAGCACTTCAAAAGCCTTGAGTTTCTTCGTGTGGGACACTGAGCAGACTGCTGAAGTATGGACAGATGGAAAACCGCACGCTATTCTCGGATCCTATTTCGGGATGTTGGGGATATTGTTGTGGGCATTGGGGATGCTGTTGTTTAATGCTCTTGATTCTGCATCTACACAAACAGAAAGGGGCTTTTGCACTCGTTCAGTGATGAGAAGGGCTCTCAAGCAATTCTGTGGACATCATTAATGATGAAACTAATCCTGAGGAGAGATCGAAATCAGTGGTGCTCAACCAGAGGACCTTAGCAAACTTCTGAAGAGTCCTTGAGAAATCTTGAAATGATTTAAAATTACACTAAACACTTTACTGTAAAGCTCCATTTGTTAACATGAACTAACACTACAAATACTACTACTAGTTCATTTCAGCATTTACTAATACAGTAACAAAATCAAAAGTTTATTCTTTTTTGGACCTGAGCTAACATATATTTATACATTTTGTATAGTTGTGCAAAGATTAATATTGTTACAAATGTACTGTTATTGTTAGTTTACTGTATGTTGGTTGATGCATTAACTAATATTAATAGAGTCTTACTGTAAACCAAAAACAAATAAAAAGCTATTTACGAATGCGTTTTTCTTTGCTTAACAAAACTGCATTTAGCCTGTTTGGTCAGGTATACAGTAAAAACAATCTATTTAAATAAAAAAATTACTGTTCCTTTGCAATGTAATTTTTGCAACATTAAAAAATTTATTTTCTGTCATTTTTGATCAAAGTAATACATTTTTTTTTCATTTCAATAAACTAAATATTAATGACACACAACTGCTGATGCCATCTTTTTTCTTTGAAGAAATTATTTTAAAAAAAATGTCACTTAAATCATTATATAACTTCATGAGTATTTTTATAATGAATCCGCATTTTTTTTTAGTAGTGCCAAGCTCTAAAACATTTCCGCTTAAATCATGAACAACTGAAAACTCCTAGAGCCTCGGAGTCAAAAAGGTTGAGAAACAACGATCTAAATGATCCCCTCAACAACATGGCAGAGAGAAAGGGTGATTGCCGTAACTGTCATCATCACTCACTTCTCATGGAATTGTGGGTGGATGTGTTTTGGTTTATAAGCATTGTCTACCTGTGTCACTTTGAGGTGGCCGTCCTTCAACATTCAACACTGAAGCAGTCATTAGAAAAGCAAGGACACATGTAGGAGATTTTCCTCAAGGGATTCAAATGCAAGTTCTCATTATTTTTAATCACTGTTGTAAGACGACGAACCAGTGAAGCATTCAAACAAGAAGAGTTTACACCATTAAACTCAAGTGTAACCAGTTACCATTGATTACATCATGCTCTGGGCATGTTGAAAACTGGTCAATTATTCCCTTGGCCTGAAAACAGCAAAACTTAACCCCGGAGAACACATACAATCACTCTCTATTGCATACAGACAGTATTATCTTTAGCTTGAGAGTTCGTTCTTCAGCTTGGCCCTGAATTTATACAGGAGTATAATACTTGTGAATGATGAGTGCCACTGGAAAGCACATAAACTTCCTGTTTCACACAATACAAGGACAGAGTCTCTTCCTCCGCTTTTAAACACACCACACCACCACAAACATGATCATATATTAGCTTGAGGAATCATTATGGCCGAAGTCAAGTTACTCAGTATATTATATTACATTACAGGCATATTATAAAAACTATATTTCAACAATATTATATTACTTTATATTAAATATTATAAAAAAAAATAAAATAGTCTGCATGTATTTTTTCGTTGTGAATTATTACTGTAAATTAAAATAATTCTTATAATTAACATATTTTAAAATATATTTCCTGAATTCCTAATTGCAGAATTGGTGCTCAAAATTGCATTACATTTTTTTTCATACAGAATAAATAAAAAGAAAAGAATAGAATAGAATTCATTAAAAAGAACAATTTCTCTTTTTTATTTCTTCTTTTTTGCTAAATAAAAGCATTCATTTCATTGTAAAAAATCTTATTTACCCCTAACTTCTAAACAGTAGCTTATATTTGTTTAAAATTTAATTATTAAATTCTATTCAAACACATAACAGAACAGCTCAAACAAATCAAAAAATTGCTCTAAAGGCACATAGTATGCATATTTTGAACAAAACGGCAAACAAGTCCACTATTATAAACAATAAATCATGCTGGTTTCAGGCATCACATCCTTGTGCAGTATGTACCGACTTTCTTGCCAGATGTCATGGGAAGGCAAGAAATCACTAACCAGAATTGGTGAGTGTGAAATTATCCTTCAAACTAAAACTCCAAGAGTCAAGATATTTCATGTAGATGGAAAGGCCCCAGTAAAAATCACCCACTGTGACATGCACATCGGACAGATTTACTTCTACACCCTGGAAACTACGACGAGACCTTCCCATTAAAAAAGGGCACTTAGTGACTCATCGAGGGATCATTAACCAAACCCACCTCCTTCCCACACGGCCAAAGGCTAGGCTCTCGCCAAGCATTTACTGGGTTCATCAGTGAGGAACTCGATGGCTTTGAGGCTGCGACATTAATAACTCAGACCTTGAGATCCTTTAGGCATGTTACAGAGACGGTATGAATCACACAAGGTGAACGCCCTCCTCTGCACTCAACTATTTCAAGTCAGCAGAGGAGGTATATGCCAAATAAAAGAGTATGCAGTACAAACATCCAGCACACTTGTCTTCCTTAATTAACATAAAAACATGGTGAGTCAGCAACCGATGCTGCAACTACACAGTAACGCAGCCCACATTCATTTTTTGCTACGGTAATCTAAAGACTTTGAGAGAAGTACTTTAAGAGTGAAGGAAACCAATGTTCAACATCAGCTCAGATGACCTAGTTACAGAGCTTGTATTGAAATTCCACTTTCTTCTATTTCATCTGCAATTAATTCAGCTCCAAAGCTACACAGGCTTCATCCCAACTTTGTTTCGCAGATCGTTTTTAGCCTTAAAGGGTTAGTTCACCCAAAAATGAAAATTCTGTCATTAATTACTCACCCTCGTATCGTTCCAAAGAACGATTCTCATTCTTAGAACACAAGTGGAAAGCATACGTATGCGTTGTGATATTCTCTAAAATGGCAGAAGACGTAAGTCAGGGGAGAAGAATGGAGTAAATTATGTTATTTTGTTTTTCTTCACGCAAAAAACGACTCTCCTAGCGTCACAAAACTGAAGTTGATCCACTGAGATCACACTTTTACCAAAGTTTTTACTATGCTTCTGAATCTGGATAATTTGAGTTGTGTTGCCGTCTATGGAGGGTCGGATGGCTCTCTGATGTCATCAAAAATATCTTAATTTGTGTTCTAAAGATCTTATGGGTTTGGAAGGACATGAGGGTGAATAATTAATGACATTTTAATTTTGGGGTGAACTAACACTTTATAAGGGTTTGCCTTTACACTGTTGTGTCGGGTTACTTGTTGAGTCTCATACACAGCAGATAGAAAACAAGATGCAGAATGCATTGCTCTTTCTCACATTCATGCATCTTGCAAACAACACTAGTTCCTTTTGCAAATATATCTAATTTAGACTGTGTTCTCAATGTGCCCACAAGAAATGATCCTTGACTCTCAGAGCTCCTACACACAGATTCGTACCATCATATGTTCCACTC
The DNA here is from genome assembly GCA_032353835.1 of Enteromius viviparus. Lineage (NCBI taxonomy): Eukaryota > Metazoa > Chordata > Actinopteri > Cypriniformes > Cyprinidae > Enteromius > Enteromius viviparus. Next base: position 199,752 of record JAUCNO010001079.1, read on the forward strand.
TCCAGTAGCAGGCCGCTCTCCTCCAGCACGCGAAACTCCCCCACGCTGATGAAATTATAGTCCACTCCTGGAACCTCCCCTTCGCGAGGCTGCCTCGTGGTACCTGCCAAAGGCACACAAGAATGATGAGTAACAAATTACTAGAGGAAAAAATGCTCTTTTTGTGTAAAGGTGTTACTTCAACTTGGTACATATTATTTTATTTTGATAAGGAAGATGACACATTTATTTTAAATGCCTTTTAGGTATAGATTTTAAACACTAACCCCCTGTACCTCCCAAATACATGCAATAAAAACATTAAAATCATCATGAAATGGGAATAGAGACAGATCTTTTTTTTTTTAATTAAAAAAAAAATCAATGTGGTTGTTGATGTTATGCAGTGGTCGTTGAATGAAATTTAGGATAAAAAATAAAAAAAAAGAACTGAGGAATTGTTCACCATGTGTGACCCTGAAGCAAAAAAACTGATTATAAAGGTATATCTTTTGAAATTCTTCCAAATAAGCTTTCCATTAATAAAACTACTTGAAAATCTGGACTGCAAAAGAAAGAAAATATTACTCATTTAGCACACACTTTTATCCAAAGCGACTTACAAAGATAAAACTCAACTGCATTACATCAAGCTAAATATAAAAACACATGAAATACAATATACATAGTGTTGTCCTCTGTACAAGAGAGAACACAACAAATCATCTGCATCCCTATTCAGCTGCTGCGACTCTTTTTCAAACAGTTCACACTTTGCTTTCTTCATCACTAAAGTTTGTCAAACTAGACAGTCACACAACAGCTACTGTGGGGCGAGAGCCCAGGTGCCATTTTCTGTGCTGGAGAAAAATAAACAAACAATTAGCTCTGCAGTTTGCACAAGCTACACAAAACACCGCCAGCTGCTTAAGCACCTTACCATCCACCCCAGCATGATGCCGCACCCCCTGCTCTCCTCAGAGCGGCACAAAGAAAAGACTCACCCAACTTGGCCCTCTCCTAAAACAATTCTTGCTCTTCAAAGACTGCTTTGAAGCACCAAATCTTTCTAAAAATGGAAGTTGGTGTTATTGTTTCACATGTAAATTCTGTATTCCTATATCATACAGACGACTGAGGTGTTTATTTTATGGCATCAAAGAGGGGATGAATTATATTCAAAACTCATTATGTACTCAAGGTCAGCTGTGAGATCCCTTAACAAGCTCTGGGAAAATTTTCTTAAATCTAAGTGTAAAAAAAAAAGAGAAGCAATCCTTTACGATTGACCACCTAGGGCACTTTTTCATTTCTGCATTCATTTTTTTTATATTTGCGGATGAGAAGGGTTACCATTGAGCTATAACGGATATTAATGCCAGCAGGAGGAGGGAGGGAGATGGAGGCTTCAGTCGAGCTTCAAAGATTATGTGACAATTTGGACTCCGGGTGTTCTACTTTCCCCCTTTTTTTCGAAGGACATGGCTTTAATGACTTTTCTGTCTTCGTGTCCAAAGAGACATGTGCTACAGTTCCATTCCAAAAGTTTTCAGATGAGGGTTTGACAGAAAGCGCAGTCAGAGTTTGACGAAGTAAACGGATTTCAGACTACATTTCATAGAGACTATATACTAAAATAAGTCTAGACAGTAAAATCACCATTAATTTTCTTATGTGAAATATAGTCAATAAACTTCTTCTTGACACTTCAGTGATAACTGGATCAGTGAACAAATCTTTTGAGCGAATGATTCATTTTAAAATCTATTATCTATTTAAAGTCTATTAAAATTCCATATATATATATATTTATTTAAATTCATTTAACAATTTAGATTAAGAAGTTTTTCCTGAAAAATTCCTTCCCTTTTTATACGGGTATACGTGAAACAGAAAAGAGTAATTCAAAGAACGCTTGAAACCAAACAAACAGTGCCTCCCATGAACTATCACTGTATGAACCACCAAAATAATAATAATAATAAAAATGTTATTTTTTGTGTTCTACAGACAACATATAGGGAGTAAACCATTTTAAAATAATTTTACATTTGCGGCTGAACTGACTCTTTAAAACTGAGCAATGTGTTATTAAACACTGAGTTCTATTAAACAGCAATACTGCTTCTTACCGTCCTTCACCTGTACTGTGATTAATAACCTACAATTAAATCATTATTGGATTATTTTACTTGACTGAAGCTTGAAAGATGAACTATGACAGTTCATTCTGACATTACTGCTACTACCGGTACTATTAAATATAATTAGACCTGTCCATCATCTGGCTCTCAGCTCGATGCTTATGATTATAGTGGATGGAAAAGTGTGAATGGAGGACAGTGTGTTGAGTCATGGGTCTGAACGGACCGTAACAAGGACAGTGGATGAGAATGACGTTAGAGATTCCAGGTGGGCCCACACACTGAGCCAGTGTCTCATGCAATGTTGAGCCACAGCAAAGCAAACATCTGTTCAGGCCTGGTGTCTATTAAAATCCCAAATTACAAAGAGCCGCATGCCAGGTGCAGGACTCACTGAATGAAAACAGCATAAACTACATTACATCTCTAAATTAACAGATAAGAGATTACCTTTTTACTGAATTTACTGAAAAAAACAAAACAAAACGTAAACATTACTGGTGCATAGCTTGCTGACACAACACTGTTTGGCTGTTGAAATGTGGTGCTACGTGATTAAAGTCATAATATCCCATTCCCAAGTGTGTGATATTCTGTCCTTATGGCTCTGGAATGTCTTTTTTGTGTGATGCACATGAGAAAATATTCTGAAGAACATTTTAACCCCTTTTTCACCATTGAAATGTTCAACAAAAGTAAAAAATAAATAAATAAATAAATAAAACAAAAAATAAAACAAAACAAAACAAAACAAAATAAAATAAAACAAAATAAAATAAAAAATAAAACAAAATAAAAAAATAAAACAAAACAAAACACAATACCAAACACAAAACAAAAGTGATTTTCAAAAAATTCTAACAAGCTTGGTGAGTAGCCTATATAATTACCAATTTTTGGGTAAAATATTCCTTAAATAGTTACCCTAAGTATGAGCCATATTAATGATGATAAGTGCCTTAACAAACAGCACTAATTAAAAGATTACACCACAGCCTGAGAGAAAAAAGCACTAATTAAAGATGTGCGAGTAATTAGGGCATATGTTTCACTAATTCACTGATTTGTGGCCAGAACACACTCTATTCTGCACAACAAAAGAGAAAAACTCATTGTGTGAATACGTACTGGTTTATTGGCATTGATGTTGTTAAGGAAAAAAAGATGGTTGTCTGTTCCAGAAAGTCTGTAACTGAAAACTGTTGCCAAGAAATTACTGAGCCAAGTAATTCTACATTACCCAACAGGTTTAATCAATCATAATTATGTGACATTACCTCAAACAGTATAGACGTTGAAAGTATGGAAAATGAAATTGTCAAAAAAGAAACAGAAAGAGAAAGAGAGAAGGAATAAACTGTCCTCAAGCATCACTGGCCTCCGGCATCTGCTTGTAAAAGCAGGCATGTGGCAGGAATCACACCAAGAACAATAACTGAAATGCTAAGTATATTAGAGTCAACATTAACAGATGATAGCATTCTATTTAAAATTAGCATGCACTGTATTTCTGAAGTTGTTCAGTAAATTCTATTCAGATGTCAGCGTTTTTATTGTTCATCAGCTGTGGGGGAAAAAACATGATTCCAAAGAGATTGTTTCTCTGTGATGTTACCATAAACGTTGTGGTATGGAATTCTCTATTCTCATAGAAGTAAGAGTAATATTAAAACTTTACAGTTAGACTTATAGTCATTGTTACTGCTGTGAACAGCCTTAAGAATGAAGGAACGCTGTGACTTGTCTCTCAGCTGGGTAAATAACCTGTTCTACCAGGTGAGGGCAGAATGGAGAGAATAACCTTCGTAAACACATGCTGAGTCTATTCAGACTTTCAGTGTTTCCTTTAGATGAGATGACTGTGTTTGAACTAGCACTCGGCACCAGTACTGCTGGGTTCCCAAGAGCTGTTTTTTTAGATTAGGCGCTCATTTGTGATTTGGGGTTAAAGCACTACATGCAGCTGTTTTTAGTAGATGTTAGTAATGTATTTTTTTCCCAGTTATCAGATCGCATTTACTCTAATGAAACTAATTTTAGCTTTTAAAGGGGTCATGAACTGAGTAATCAAAATTGCCTTTATGTTTAAACATATAGGAGGTCATTGTGCTATAAAAACATCCTGTAAGGCCTCGTTTACACTGCCAGTTAAATGTGACCCAATTCCATTGTGACACAGATCGGATCGGTTATATGACAGTGTAAATAGGGAAAAAAACGCATTTGGATATTTCGAGATCGGTTTCAGGCCTCATTCATATGTGGAAGTAAATCAGACATAAATCATGATATGTGCCAATGCGACTGATGTAAACGGGCAGATCGGATTTTCTGAGGCATTTTACGTCATTAAAACTGTGACAATTTAGTACTTTGAGAAATAATAGGATATGGGGCAACAAATCAGAATTGAGCATCTAGGGTTGGGCGATGTCGATGTCTAATGTGAAACATCGCGATGAACGATGGCATCATCGTCGCATGCTGCTAAGCCAAGCCCCGCCCCACGACTGACAAAAAACAGTGTTCGCGCGAGCAGGTGAGAGAGGATCGAGCGCAGGAAAGATTGCACATGAGTGCTTGAATTGGGCCTGGATTTGAAATGAGCTTGTGGGCACCGTTTCTGCGCATGTACATCTCGCCAGCATCAGTGGTTCGCTCGCTTATTAATGGCATAGATTTGGCGCCATGGATTAAGTGTGCTGGTCAATCGTCAATCGACCCAACCCTATGAGCATCAAGACCTGCAGTGTAAACGAGGCCTTTTCAGAAGTCATTATTTAAAAATCTGCTTACACTGAAGTCAGTATGCTGAAATAACAGATAGTGGAATATAGCACTTGACACAATGACGTCATAGTGTGGCTAAACACCACCTCTACAGAAGATGATCAACGCTGGCTTCTACCCTGCCCTCCGACTTGTGCGTGTAGCGTAAACAACGAGAGAGGCAAAGGCAGGTCTATACAGAAACCAAACTTTATTTTTAATTGAAGCATCAGTAAGAACTTGGTCTTTTGTTCTCTTCATTTTACTGCAGAATCATTTACAAACAAGGCACAACTTGATGCAGGGTTTTCTGGAAGATCAGGAAGAAACTACAAGAAAATGCTGATTTGACTAAATTAGGCTTGATGTCGCAGTAACTGTTTTCATTACGTGATCACTATTGCTTTGGGTTATTACTACAGATCATTTAAAATGTAGTGTTTATGCGTTTTAACTTAAATAAATACATACAACTATTAGCCAAATGGGTGTTTACTATTCAAATAGAGCATGGAGCAAATGGAGAGATCAAAACAGGATAGAAAATAGAAAGTCTATCAGGATAGAAATGAACTGCTAGAGTGAAAAACCCAAAAGCTGTGATTTTCTGTAATAATTTCATCTACTGTTCATCACAATGCATTACATGAGAATCCAGGAATCGTTTCAATGCTGGCTCTAATACAACCAGCCTAATGCGTTCACAGCACCCATCAAAGCACTCTTAGAAATTACGTACAGAAGACATGTTACTGACACCATAATTACTGTCTGAGCAGCCGGAGTCATGGCAGAATCATTGGAGTGTGACCTGCACTAACACATTTAATGAGTTCTGAGGATCTGAGCGAGGTCAGGTGTGTGAATGTGTGTGGTACTCACAGGGAATGGTGCGCAGATACAGGTTATCTCTGATCACCTGCTGGAGCTTGTGGTCCAAAGAGCCTTTCTGGAACTGCAGGCTGAGGTAATGACGCAGATCCGTGTTTAACACCTTCCCTGCAAAGACACAATGCATTTGGGTAAACTTTTGCTAGTTTAAGTACAAAAAGAGCATTTGAGAATAATCTTGCATCCATATTATGACGACTGAAACAGATATTTATAAATTACCAAAATATGTAGGTTTGTCCAATAATTTTATTCTTCAGAAACTGATCATATCAAGCTAAGGTGCTCTCTACAGTATGTGACATGTTAGAGCAGAGGGACTGAAAAATAGCTTTGGTGATTTTAGATAAAAATGAAACTCAATCTAACTCAAAAGTTAAATGTTCATGTAATGTTTAAACCTATATAAATTTAATTCTCATAGATAAATGTACAATGCTGCAAAATATAAATTTTTAAAATAAATGCTGTTATTTTAAGCAGTTTATTCAGTAAAGAGTAGTAAAAAAATAGATCAGTTGTCAAAAAAATAAATAAAATAAAATACAATTTTATAATATATTCAAATTGAAAGAAAACATTTATTTTAAATTTGAATGCAATTCCACAATATTACAGTTTTATTGTATTTTAAATCAAATAAAGCCTTAGTGAGCATTAGAGACATCTTAAAACCATTAATTATCAGAAACACAAAAATTAATTTTTTTGAACAAATAAAAGATGGCTCTTGATAAGTTATTTGCATAAAAGTTTTGCAAACTGCCATAAAAGAAACTTGTAGAATGATATATGTATAAAATGATGTAAGACTTCCTTTTTATACAGAAATCTGATTTCTGAAATCTCATTAGCAACAGCTGTGCAAAAAGCAAACAAACAAAAGTGAAAAGCTGTCAGTTGCAAATGAGGTGAATATAACTAAATCATGCTCAAATCTGTAAACCGTCCCCGTCTTCCTTCTGATTAAATGACAACCTTGAGATGTGCAGCAGGAGGTCCAGCTGTTTCTAGCGTTACAAAAAATATTTACTGGCTTTCCCTTCACCAGCATCCAGATGTGTGAATGTGAGATGAGCTCTAACAAAACAACGCAGGTTCTATTGCTGTGCTCTTGCAGCAAAAGTGCCAGGAGTTCAGGCGGAGTTCAAGGAAGTGTGGAGGTGGTGCAAGCTATCCCGGAGGAAGGAGGGGAAGACAAGACCCTCTGAATTAGAGAATAAGGAGAGTAAGAGCCAAGTTTCCCCTGACAAATTAAATATGGGAGGGAGGGAAAGAAAGCGACGCCTCTTTGAGCAGCTCCAGTCTCCAGCTGTTGGTATTACGCAGCTGATGATCTCTGGGAGGGGAGGATATGCTTTGAAACCGTGCCAGTCACATGACTGCTGCATCAATAAGCATTGTTTCGGACCTCGCAGCTGCTGAACCCGCCTGGCTGTCCTCACAGACCGATGTGATCATGGATCCCGACACACTCTGGCATATAATTACAGATAAAAGAGCCCCTCGCACGACTTCAAAAATGGGTCAAGCTACACCTTTGCAATGTCCTAACATCTGGAATCAGCATGTGCTGTTCACGTCTAAAACGCAGCTCAACCCAGACCATTTTTTTCATCTGTAGTTCAACATTTTTACTTATCCACCTACAAATTTTTTTTTCTTTGCAAAATCATGCAACAGAGCTATAGATAAATTGCTGTAATTATATTATATAATATTACACAGACAGCTGGACATTAAGACATAAATTGCTATAATTACAGTGTATTATATTATATTACACGGACAACCAAACATTTAAGTTTGCAAGACATAAAAATATAGATTTACAAGAAAACTTTCAAAAAAAATTAAAAAAACTTTAATTTGCAGTTCAGCCGTTTTTAGCAATGCATTTTTTTCTGCATTTGCAGAAAACATTTACTGTTTATAACCAAAAATAAAATGCAACAACTTGAAAACTATATCACATTATATTATATCATTATACAGAAAACCAAATGTTCCAAATAAAAATAGATCAATGAATTAAAACAGATGACTTTGGCAGTGCAGCCACTGCACTCAGCAATGCATTTAAAAAACATATGCTGTTTTTGTTCATTAAAATTATTTTGAATACATTTTATTAAATAATATAATATCATGCAATAAATTTATTTTTGAAAAGCATGAAAAAACCTGCAGGAATACAAGATGAATGAAACAGCAGTAGTGGACTCTTTCTCAGACTGGCCCCCAGGTCAAACAGAAAGGGTTCAGGTCTTAAAAAGGAATAAGAAATATTTCAAATTTTTCTTATAACTATTTTATTCATTGTTGTCATTAAAGCAAAAAGTCGGGCAAACGAAATTCTAAGTCAGTAGGAATGTTTCAGTCCAACTGAAAAGACGAATTCTTCCTGTGGCCTTGAGAGAAACGCCATTTGTGCCTCAAGACAGAGAAAATGCAAACATGTTGTGCTATCTCTGGCTAATTTCGAATGCAAGGTAATCAAAACAAGTCTCTCCCCAAGCAATTCTCTCTCACAGGGAATGAAATGGATGGCCCACTGTGATTGCAGATTAGCCTCATTTCATTGGTCGACATCGACGCATACTAATTTGCTCCAATCTAAATGTGCTCAAGAGGCCCATCATTTTCATTTAGAATTCTGGTACTAATTCCACCTCTATGGCTGTTCAGCAAGACATTACAGTGCGTCTGACTTGCTCATTCTGCAGAGCTCATTTCCAATAGTGTAAAACACAATTTATTGCTGCCGTTCATTAGGGAGTGTCTCGGGCCAGTCCGAGTGCGTATTGAGCTGCAGTATGAAGTGCTGAAGTATGTTAAATGAGGCCAGTTGGGACCGCTAGGGAGGCTCTGTGAGTCATACTGTGAGACCTCAATGGAGAGGCAGGACGAGTGGAGAGAAGCCCCCCAGACTCCTCTTACACTGACATCACTGGCTCCAGCCACCCACACCTGGAAATAATCAGCAGCTCCAGAGCATGAAAGGCACTGGGAATGTGGTCAGTATGACACAGGAGGCTAGAAATCACACAAGGCTGCGAAGCAAATGAATCATATTTTGAATCGTAGTATAAAACTGTATTTTACAATGCTCGATCAAGCGGATTTCAATCTTTTTGACTCCAAGGACTCACTTCGTCTCAACTCTGTTGCAATAAAAACAAACCCCAAAATATGATTTTAGCTTATTGTTCAGTTTTATTTTAGTGTGTTGTATATTATTTTAATTATAGGATTATTTTTGAGGATGTTTTGGGGCCCAACAAGAATTTGGCAGAGGCTATTTAGAGAACCACTGATTTAACCCGTTCTAAAAACACACAATAACACTTTATTTTACAGTTACACCTTGTTACATGCTTATTACTAGATTATTAACAAGTGTTACCTATTCTAAAGTGTTACCGAACACACTAACTTATACTTATTTTACTACTACTAACATTTGTGATTATATTGTGGCAACATTCAATACAAAATCTTTACATCTTTACAAAATTCCTTTGATATATTTGCGATAAATAATCATACATTTTTATGATTTACATACAACTATTAAAAATCATTTTAACATGAAATCTCTAACTGCCTTAGAGATGTGAGGAATATATATACAGAAAACAAGAAAATCTTAAAATGAGCAAATTATTAAAAAAAGATATATATAAATATACATATACATATACATATATATATATATACATATACATATATATAGTTTTGTCATTAGAAATGCTTTACAGAAAGCTTTGTGCACGGTATCGAATTCAAATGTAAAAAATTATACGCATTTTACAAGGTGGCAAATTCGTAGGAATTCGTATGACAGACCAAACATAACCCCACCCATTAAACTTCCCTCACAGAACATATGTGAGGATGCACAAATTAGTACATTTTAGCCACCTCATTAAAAACGAATTAGTCGAGAAATAGCGTAAACCAGGCAACAAATTTAAAGGCTCATTATGGTTTAGGTCCCCACCCCAATTAATAGAAACACCTGATTAGTCGACTACTTTTAAAAACCTTGTCCTTTAAATATCTGTCCGAAGAGCTGAACACTTTTGATGGCAGAAATACGCCTTCATATGTTCAGATCAGAAACTTTTACACAGCTTCCATGTTCTCCCATATATGAAACTCAAGAAGATATGAAACTGGAAAAAATTTAATTTGAGAGTGAATAAATGACGATAATAAATGAAATAAATTAATTCTCATTTTTGAAATGACTGTTTCTTAATTTTTAACAAAAGAAACTGAGATCAGAGTGGGTCGTTTTAAATGCAGCATTCAAAATGCACTTCTTGTACAAAAATAATAATTTGGGTTTACTCATAAATAAAGACCAATGCAAACAAGGGCTTTTTTTATGTGGGGAAGGCTTTCAAAACTAGGTTTTCAAATTAAGTGGTACAACAAGGTCCAAGAGCTACGCTGTGGAATTCTTTGGACATTGTAAAATGGCGAGAATTTAGGTCAGGCCACAATAGCTTTGCTTCATCCTTCATCAAGTATTGTACAGTAGCACGCAGGAACGTGCTCCATGTTCCCAGAAAAATTCTGCGTGCTTGCAGTTCATACAAACCGGGTTATACTCCGCTGTGCCAAAAAGCCTTTACCCCAGATACGGCTGAAATCTCTCACTGTTGTGGGTCCTCACATACATGCAGAGCAACGGGAGACATCAGGACATTAGCCAATCATATACATGGATGTGTCCATTGTTATTTTGATGATATTCTCACACACTAACACTCACAGAAACCCCCCTGCACACGTTCTATATCAGCCTAGGTCTTTGTTTACAGAACAAGGCACTCTTTGTGGCTATGCTGTCAGGTAGCGTTAGTGAGCTGTGTCATATCTCTGGGGTGTCTCCCACTAAAGCGCACCAGTCACTGTACTGCCAGGCAGCCCATGGGAGCCACGGGATATAAAAGCTCCTTTTGTGTCTCATCATCCAGGCATTACAACCATTTTGATCAAGGTGGAGGAGGGTCAGGCATGGACACAGACAAAATCCACACAGTACCTTCGTGCCGGTCTATTCTTGTGCAGAAGCTTTGAACGCAAAGATGTTTTTACCTCACTTATCCTTTTATTATTTGGCTAACTCTTTACAATAGTTATGCTCTTATCCTCTTGACCAAATGACAGTAGTGATCGGGGAAGATGACTTCTCGGTAAAATGTCAGGGAGTGGGAGTGTGGAATGGTAGTATACACAGACTTTAGCTGGACAAGATGCCATATTCAATCTGACCAGGGGCGTAGGAGAGATTTAAAAAAAAAGGGGTACATTAAAAACCTTATTAACTTGGCTCATGAATATTAATGAAGTCATTTTTGCCCAGTAGATGGTAAGCACTTGCACATTCTTTCACTCATTCTTTTCACGTTATTGTATGAGTGGCCGGAAATACTTTTTTGTTCGCACAGCAGCCGAATGGTAAAACTAATGTATGTTTATACATCAACAACTGCATTGGAAAAGTGGAGGAAACAAAACCCCCTGCTGAAATGTACAAATTAAACAGACTTTAAGACTTCAAACAGACTGTAAGGCCAGTTTTTAATTTAGTATTTAGTATTTGAATTGTAAGCTTTCTTTTAGGGCTACACATGTGATTATTATTATTATTATTATTATTATTATTATTATTATTTTGCAATCTAACTAATAATAATAATATTAATATTAATAATAAATAATAATAATAAACTACTACTACTACAAATAATAAAAATATTATTATTAGTAGTAGTGTTTTTGTTGTTAAATAGAATAAAAAAGGAAACATTAATACTTTAATAAAAAAAATAAATAAATAAAAACTAGGGTATTTAATAATAATAAAATAATTATATTTACTGTAAGATATAACATTATTTACTCTAATGTATGGCTGTTTTTTGAGTCAATGGAGACCAGAAAATAAAGGAACTATCCCTTTACTTCCTAATTTATAAACACTAAAACACCAAGCTTTTATTTTAGTGGAAAATCTGCAGGGAACCTTTAAAGCATCTCGACGGCGCTTCTCGTTACATGTTTGTTCAGATTGTTCAGCGCATGTTGTGTCCCTGAAAGCACTTTATAAGTGACTTAAACTTACAGAACTCACACAGATCCTGTGAATAAACAAATAAACCTGCTCTGATTTTGGTTTGATTTTGAGTTGAATCCTGTTTAATATGTCATACAGTCTCAGCATACTAAGTTACATTATCATTTTCCATGATCATAAAAACACAAGATTGAAGTGTTAGGCATGACATTTAGAAAGGCTCTATATCCTCGTTTTCATTCTTATCACATTAAAAATAGTGCCAACACGGTTTTAGCTGAAGCAGAGAATGTCACATTTGAAGAAAACAAATATAACTGTTATTAAAATAAGTAAAGGAAGATAGCAACAAACATATTTCCATCTGAATGTACACTTCAAACTACATTATGAGACGATTACAGCAAACAAAGGATGAGTTGAAACGACTCACCAACATTTGCACACACATTGCGTGATCCCATGAGTCTATTCTTTACACATGTCGAGGGAAAAGCCAACTCAATGCACCTTACCACCTTTACACTTCAACACCTTCTAGTACATCTTCACACAAGACTACTTTATTTGCCAATATCAAACAAAAGAAACACAAATAGACTCTCACATGACTATGAGTTCATAGAAGGAGGCTACATAGTCAGCCACCCACCAGTGTGTTGTACAAACACTGCACCTACAGGACACTGCTTACACAACACCGTCACCTCAGCCCTGAAAACAAACCCACATACTGAGAGACCCCTTCTTTTTTCAATTAGGAGAGCAATATAAATGCCACAGATAAACCATCACCAGAAACTAACAAGGCCATGTTATGACAGTGGTCCAGTGGAGATTCACGGGAAGCCTAGTGAAGAGCTAATTAGCCGGGAGAACGAGACGCTTGGCAACTCGGGCCCCACTTGTTCTCTGCTTGTTAGATCTGCCGGGTTTTGTTGGCTCCCAGGGCCCAAAGCTAACACACAATTCACTCAAAAGTTTGCTGGGGAATTTTACACTTCACCTGCATTTGTAACCAAAAAAAAATGGATATAATATATATAAGTGGGCTAAACAAGCGGCCAAAACTAAACAAATCTTAAAGATAAATATATAAATTATACAATTATATATAAAATATCTGCATCAATTTATATACATGTTAAATTTGTTTGTATAGATAGATAAATAAAATACATTGATTACACCATTTTAGAATTATACATTTTTATATAATACAAATAATATAAAATAAAAACACTTCATTTTCTTTTATTATTATATATGTGTAATTATTGCATTATTATGCACAGTATTATATATGTATTTTTATTATGTATTATTTTGCATTGTATAATTTTATATTTTTAGACATTTTTACTTAAATTTTAGAATAAAAACCAAAATACAATTCTAATTAACTTTTAAATTTTTGTAATAATTTGAATAACATTGTACACTATATTACCAAAAGTATTCGCTCACCTGCCTTTACTCATTCTATGAACTGAAGTGCCATCCCATTCCTAA
>JAUCNO010001079.1:233731-248087 GCA_032353835.1 Enteromius viviparus
ATGGCACTTCAGTTCATAGAATGAGTAAAGGCAGGTGAGCGAATACTTTTGGTAATATAGTGTATGTATATGTATATGTATATGTATATATATATGTGTGTGTGTGTAATTAAAATTAAACAATATAATACACTACAAAACAATATTTAATTTTTTTATTTATTCTGTTTAATAATGTTTAATTTAAACTGACAGATCTAACTAAAATTAGCAACATAAAACTTTGATATTTAAATAAGTAATACTTGATACCATTTAAAAGCACTCACACTCTTAAGGTATTTAGGAGTGGCCAGATAAAAAGTTTTTAAAACCAGCCTAATAATTAAGATGATGTCTTCTTCAAATCATTACAAATACATGAAGAATATTTAATATTTCACTGAGTGCTACTGCCCAAAAGACAGAAACGGCCAGAGCTACATAAGGAGCATTAACTTGTTAAGAAACCTTGCTGTTTTGCATAACTAGATCATGATGGATGATAGCTATTACACACATATCATTAGTCTCATGGAGTGGTCGCCTTAAGCAGGAAGAAAGAAAGAAAACGACAATTTTTGCATATAACCCATTTAGGAGAAAACACTTTCAGCAAGAGTGAATGTTTAAAAAACACTATTTACATTCAACCAGATTAGTGCCATAAGCTAACATACTGCTCTGTGATTCCATCACATATGTGAAGTGTCAAAAAACATATTTAGACACAGCTCACAGAGGCAGCTAAAAATTAAAAACATTTGGTGTGGCGGAGAAGCTTCAATACAGCAGAGCAGAAAAAAGGGACGTTCCTTCTCCTCAGAATAGAAATTCATTCAAAAACCAGGCTGCTATGACACTGATTTATAAGATCATGACAGAAATGATCCAAATTTAAGTTCAGTGCAATACATCCATTCACTTTCAGCACGTTCCATGCAGTAGTAGGCCAGTTGGGCTGGGAATTTAAGGACTGTTAAGCACCCCACAGGAGCCACAACCATACGCTCCTCACTCATTAATTACTTTAGCTAATTAGCTAACTAGGCATTCTGGGAAATGTTGGGTGCCTTCAGCTTCAACTTCTAGAACTAATTTGTGTCAAGACGCTATTCAGTTACAGAAAAGCTTTAAATTATTCAAGACATTACACCATCTTTGTCTCAGCCAGCAGGTCTATGATGGGTGGGAATGTGTTGGAGGCTGATAGCTGGTGGTACGAGACAGGTGTCATGTGGACGTCTACATACTATTGTCTGAGGTGATATTACAAAATGTTTGGAAGAAATAGAGTCGCTCTCCCATTGGTCCTCACTACCCATTCAGGCATTGAAATGCAGCTTCATTCTGAGCCAAGATGGCTGCCCCTTTCACCTCAGCAGTGGGACCGTTCCAAGCGGCCAGTGAAGTGCTGAGTGAAGTGGTCTCACTGGATGTTTGGCCATCTTAAGAGAGATTCCAAAATCACAGGAAGCATACAGTATAGTCCGTAAGACACTACAAACAGCATAGGGAACATCAAAACATCCCTCCAAAGGAAGTGGACAGAGAAATTTACCCACTATTCAGTTTAATGAAGCTATTCAATGTTATGAATGAGATGCATATATATATATTTTTTTTTAACCAGGGGGTGCAGGACACTTTAGTTCACTTATGTACGAACATTTTTGGTACTTGCAAAAATATGTGATCAAAAACTATTCAGAAACTTTGAAGTAACCATGTTTTGCTTAGATTTTTTTTTTTAATTGCTTAAGTGAAGTTTTTACACTGCAGACTAAACTAAGCATTGCTTGGTAATTGGTCATTTAATTGTTATTATCTTACTGTGTATTTAAAAGTAACAGATAACAGCTCTTCAACCGAAATCATTTGTGAGGAGGTCTAACAGAAGGATGGCATCAAGATCATGATTTTCTAAACCATGCGAATACAATGATAATGTGAAAATTATTGAAGGTGTCTGAATAAATTTTGGTTTGACTGTCCATACAAACACATTTTATAAATCAACTAAATTACATATTTCCATATTAAATATCCCAACTTACAATAAGCACTAATTATATGGGCACACTGCTCAACTAAAGGTAATGTTATAATGAAGAACTACATTTCAAATAAATGTAGTTCTTTTGAACTCTCATCAGTGAAAGAGAAACTTGTTTTTTCTCCCTGAAGAACCATGTTACACTAAACGATTCAGCTTTGCATCAAAATATATTTTATATATATATATTTTATTAAACCAAAAAACAGTAAAATATTGATCAAATAGCCTTGGTGAGCATATTCTTTCCTTTCTGAAGCACAACATTTTGAACAGTAGTGTATAGAAATTAAGGCAGTTTACCATATTGTGCTGTCATATTTGAAACACCCATCTGCAGAACATGTGATGTCTATGTCTGGTGAGGTAAAGGCACATTATATCTGACAATTTCATCAAGTGAAGAACAATATCTCCTGCTTAGTGTGCAGGGAGCAGTAAACACCTTGAAGGAACCCTATAAATAATGAAGACTTCAGTTTGTGTCATACCTACAGAACTCCACACAAAGTAAAAACTTACCAAATATACTCCCGATCTCTCTTGCTCTCATTTAACACAAATGCTAGACTCACACTAATACACTATTCTAATAGAGCATGTTTACAGAGTAGGTCCTCATAGAGAATGCAAAAAGAAAACAGGCAGAGTAGGTAGTCCAGGACTTTTTTTATCCGCTAGGAACAAACCCAGACAAATGAGTGAATAAATAGAATAACTGTCTAAATAGCTATTTAGCTACCTAACTTATAACATGCACAATAAGATCATGAATGTGCGTTATGTAAACAGCATGAATTCTGATTTCCAACTAAATAATAACACATGCCTCCATATCAGCCATGTAACATTATGCCATAACAATGCTTTCCCTTGTTAAAAACAAAAAAAAGCATTTTTTCATACTCTTTGTCTCCCTCGGTTCTCATGAGGCCAGAGACGCTCTTTTTTCGACTCAGGACTCACAATGTGAGTGACAAAGCCTTATTGAATGTTTGTCTCCCGTCGCTCACCTGCTGAGACAAATTTCATATAACTCCGTCTACGCCTGGGGAAAATGTAATCAGAGGACTGGAGCGCCCGCATACAAATAAAAGATCAGTCCCTCTTCTCTTTCTGCCGACATAAAGCGAGCGTATGGAAATGGGTTTGCTTTTTTTAGGCCAGGCCTGAATAGGAAGAAACACTATCCCTACACACACAGGGTGGAGCGGGAACAGTCTGCAATGACGTTCACAAAAGCACAACCCTGACTGCATAACGCATCCTCAAAACCACATAGGAAAAGGCCTATCGTTGATGGAAGTTCACTTCGTGGTCTTTGTGCTCTAATGAACGCTGGCCAGCCAGCACAGCCCTCAAAGTTCAGCTTGACACGGCTCGGCTAAAAATAACACAAACAATAGAATGGTAGCACGCCTCAAGGGCCTTGAACTATGTGCAGCGAGGACCCTGCCAGTGTGAGAAACAGTCCTTCAGAGTTTGCAGCTCAGTTTCGGATCTAACTCTAGCCCATGCAGACGGTTAATAATAAACTGCTGGGAAAAGCTTAAACAGACATTTCAAATAAGCCTATTTAACTATGCTGACTGATCCTCGCAACATCGAACACGTCTTGTGCAAGACTTCGATATCAAATAAATATATGTACTTGGAATAAAAGAAATAAGAAGAGGACAGTGGTTTTACCACGGGTGAGGTTTACATAACATGAAATGTAAGCAAGAGCAATATTTGTTTATACATTTAAATTTTTTAAAGAATAAATGATTTAAAATGTTGGGGTCAATATGACTGAAAAATGTATAACTCATTCAGCAAAGACACATAAAACCAATCAAGCAGGATTTACAATGTTACAAAAGTTCATTAATGTTTCAAATAAATGTTTTTTCTGAACAAAAATATAAATTATTAATACAAATATTTCATCATTTTAATAAATGAGGCTTTCAAAAAATATGTAAACATTAAAACATTATAAAAATGTAAAATGTAATGTAAGTTTTATGTAAAGGTTTTCTACATATATATACACATATACATATATGTATATATATATATATGTATATATGTATGTATATGTATATATATATATACACATGTGTGTATATAATATATATGCATGTATGTATATATGTTTATGTATATATATATATATATATACATATATATACACACACACACACACACACACACACACATATATCAATATATACACATTTTAAAAATATATAAAAATACAGCTGATATATATATATATATTCTATACATATTTCAGCTGTTTTTTTTAAATAAGTTGCCTACCAAGAGCTATTAACCTGGTTTACCTTGGACACATTAAGACACATATTATATTTCACTCTCTGGCAGATATGTATGAAGCATATAATCATCTCAGGGATCAGGGGCTCAGCCATACCAAAATGGTTTACCGAAGCGCGAGCCGTCTCCTCCTTGTGCTGCAATAACTTAATAACAGTGGTTTTAAAAGAGGGAAACCGTTCCAAAGTAAACCCTCAAACAATCAGAAACACTCTTGCTTAAAAACGTTTGACCCACAGAATCGCATTGCTTTAACGACCTGCTATAGCCCTCGGCTCTCCAGCCACACTTTACCGTCATTCCGTGCCTCGAGTTCCCAGCAGCACAACCACTTCCTCCTCAAAAGCATTCCAGATTCTTCAGAGCCTACCAGACGAGAGCAGCTGACGATGATCTGAATGTGATTTTGTTAGACTGCACTTGAGGGGGCATGACGACAACGCTGCAATACCAGTGATCCTTTGACCTCTGCTGTCAGGTCATGATGTCACACAGCAGGAGACACAATGCTGAGCTGATCCCCTTTGTCTGGAGACCATCTGGGGCATGTTTACAAACTTCTCCAAGTGTTCAAGACCGACAGGCCGTCTAATAATAAGCCACTATTTACTGCTCCTCTAAACCTGCCATTTACATTTCTTTAAATGTGCTCTTAAAGCAACAGTGCAATTAGAATTTAACAATCTGTCATCATTTATTCACCCAAATATGTTCCAAATTTTCTTCCGAATATCCTGGCTGCTTATTTCAGTGAAAATATATCACAAACTCGTTCCATTTGACAGAACAAGACATATGATACTGTAGCTCTGCGGAAGAAACAGATTGCAATTTATACAATTTTAACATCCATCCTACAGTAGCACTCATCCCTAATATGTTCATATGGTATCATGAGACAAGTAATCAATCTACAGTCAAGTCATTCTAAGTCAGACCTTTTCAATGAATCAGTTGATCCAATCCAATAACTGGGTAAGTGATTAATTCACAAACCAGACTAATACAGCTTTCGCAAAGATTCAATGATCATGTCAGTGTTAAAAAAAAGTGAAAATTATTACTTTAACCACACAAAATAACTACTGAGTCAGTATTTTTTAATGAATGGAATGATAAAAATGATTCAAAACCAGTTTTCAAAAATGTATATTTTCCAGTAAATAAAGACAGATTCAATGATTTATTCTCAATTCAGGCTTAAATAGGTCTTGCATTTAGTACACCGACTCAGCGATCTGATACGAATCAGATATCTGATAAAAGCTCAATGCAGTGAAAACTTATTAGTGAGTAGCAAATTAATACATTTATGACTTTTATGAATTTATGAATTTATGGCTTATCACATGGATATATTCACAGGATCAACTGATCCAGGTCACAAAAAATATTTAAATCATCAGATTCCTAAAACAATTCAATTGATCCAGATAACACTGAAGCAGTTCACAAAAGCACAAAAAGCCTCCAGTTGTTCAAATGCACAAAACTGATTCAGCTGGGCCAGTTCACTTCACTAAATGACTCATACGACTCATACAGCTCTTACTTTTACTAGTTAACTTATTACAGTGTAAAATTATCAGCAAATAATCATTAGTATATGCATGACTATTCATCCCAAAAAACGATGAGATATATAGATCACTTCATATATTTTATGATGCAGTTGTGGTGAACAGGGACAGGAGTTGTAAGGTCATCACAGCTGAGTTGATTTTCCGTACAGTGACCCAATTGCATGGGACATTCCAGTTAGCAGTTTATATAAGATTACAACAAGTAACCTGCACTTCAAACACAATTTAGCAAGTATCTACAATTTCTCTGCCAATTAAAATGTGAACACGGTCAACTGCACTGCTGCAAACCGGATCTAACTGACATTTAGAACAGAGGAATGCAGAAGCACTTTGCATCTCCTCGCTGCAGTTTGGGATGCTGAGGCGAGGCTGTAGGCTGGGCTTCTGAAGCAGCAGCGTGCTGCAGTGCATAACGCCGTCCTTGACGCTCGGCATAAATCAAGGCTTGAGCGAACGAAACTCCAGAGGCCTGAGTCTGCCAGAGAAACGATACACTTAATTAACTTATGTCTGCTGAGGTGGGTCTGTGCTGAAAGCCTTGTAATAGAAGAAAGATACCTGTAAAGAGGCTGAGATGCCCCAGTGAGCCTGCAGAGACATATGCAGCGTAGCAAAGGCAGTGTCAAGCTGCGGCACACTGCGCTCTTGAGACGGAGGGCTTACGTAACCTGATAACACAGGTCAATTACGCCTCTGCAATGTGTCCTCGTGTAATAATGAAATAAGGCCAGATCTGATAGCTGTGAGCGAATGGGACTCTCAGAATTGTAAGACGATGTCTATAGTCTATCAGACGTTCTGATAATTTCATTTTCTATGGGCTACTGACTAAAATATATACTTTCTATGAGGTACTTTGAAGAGAAAATACTCTTAGGGCCAATCAACCAAGGCAAGGTACGTGATTTTTTAAAAACGCTTTGGAAAAAAATTTGGGTCGTTTAGCAAAACTTGTAGAAGCAGCAAAAAGTATGACCTGTGTAAATATTGTATCAGCTTTCCAGTGCTGGAGAGAACTCAAGGAGTGGAAGGCCTGTGATTGGACGCCGAGGTTGTTTTGGTTCTTCTTTATAGGTGCGTTACATTGGACGTGATAAAACAACTGCTGAAAATCATTTAAAATTCATGACAGCGCGTCATAGAGCGTGGCGGCAGCAGTTTTCTGCCAGAGATTTTTCTCGCCACTTGCGTACCATGTTTTTAAGTTAGCATCACTGATTATAATGAGTTCTACAGTATTTTGTCATGCCATTCGCGTCCCGTGTAGATGGTGTAACATTAGGACTCTTTTGTTTCACAGAACTCGTTGACTGGGTTGCTTAACTCGCTGAGGTCGGATTTTTTATCTTATCAGTGCAAAAGACACTAAAAATACTGTTCACTTTCGAATCTGTTAGGTGTATAGATATTTTTGGTGAAGTAATCAGTAAGAAGCCAACACTATATCCAGTTTCTCAATCTGATCTAATTATTTTGCTATGAGGCGGAGCTATCAAAGGGGCAAGACCCTTTTGGGGTAGGGGTGTGTTTGTTTTGGTGATTGCTACTATCAGCATTGGCTTCCAGAAATCACATACTCTGCCTTTAACAAACCATTAACTATGACTTTGCCACAGTAAACTTCTAACGTGCTGCTAATTAGTAGGTAGCTGTTAACAATAAATGCTTAATAGTATTTAGTTGTTAAGTTTAGTTATTACGTAGGATTATGGATATAGAATATGGTAATACAGAATATGTGCTTTATGCAGAATATGTAAATAATTGTCACGGTTTATGTCTGTTTAGTTTTATTAAAAGTCTGTGTTTTTTGTATTCTTAGTTGAGTTTCGTTTTCATTGTGTTTCAGTTTCAGTTTATGTCTTCCTGTCTCCCTTCCTGTGTGCCCATATTTGGTGTTTCCTGTTCTGATGTCATTATTAGTTGATTGTGATCTGGAGTTTCCCCAGCTGTATCGTGTCCTGTGTTCAGTGTATAAAAACCCTGTCTTTTGAGTTTAAGTTCTGTCCGTCAATGAATGCGTTGCGTTGGAGTTCTCTGTGTTTGATTTCTTGTTTATTAAAAAGACTTTATTATTTAATTCAACGTCTCCTGCTGCGATATCTCCACAAACACCCAACCGTGACAATAATAAGAATGCTAATAAGCGAATTGGTTCATATGCTAAAGTATTATCGTCAACAGCATTTAAGTATGTTGCATTTTTAGAATTCTATTGTAATATATACAACTACAATGGAAACATTGTAGACAATTGTACTTCCAAATAAAGCACTTGGACATATTTTAACTAAAAAAGAAAAACTGCCACCTTTAAATGAAACAAAAAAAACAGGCCTAAAAAAATATTTTAACCATGTTTATTAAAATGTTTATTTCTTGTGTGAATAAAATATTCCAGGGTCCCTTGACTGAGAGAGACCGAAATAACCTGCATAGCTCATGTTAATATCTGACGCCCAGCCCATGTTACCCAGGATGTCACATTACTTGGCATTTGTGGGAAATTTGCTTTGCCTATTCACATAACATTGATATGCTCCAGCTGGTTCATATTCAAATTTAAAAAAAAATCAAAAAACGCAGCACTAACTTTCTCCATTACCACGTATTTACTGAAACACAAATCTCACCGGTAACTGCAGAAATCTTTGTTTTTCTCCTCTTCACACAATCTTTCTTTCTCCATTGCATATTTGTGATTGTTGTGCTACTGCAATATTCCATTAACCACTAGATTGCTTCACACTTTGTGTCATGAACACATTCTTTCAATTCGATTACAGCTCGCTTGGGTTCATCATAAACAACAACAACAAAAAGAATCTACCGTCTCAACTCTGGTGACAAAATGAATAATTCTCATCCCTGGGAAAAATAAACATTAAACATCATGGTGAGG
The DNA here is from genome assembly GCA_032353835.1 of Enteromius viviparus. Lineage (NCBI taxonomy): Eukaryota > Metazoa > Chordata > Actinopteri > Cypriniformes > Cyprinidae > Enteromius > Enteromius viviparus. The sequence goes on from JAUCNO010001079.1 coordinate 242,580, forward strand.
ACGAGAAGCAGATAGTGGAGGAATGGTATTGCAAATGCATTACATGATCAAGGTCACATACTGTATCTGCCAGCCAGGTGGGACAAAAATCCCATGGGCTCGACAAAAAGTTAAATAACTCAGAAGAACAGTTGGAGGCGGTGCCTTGCAAGCTTGTGTTCACATGCGGTAAACACAGCTACATGTGTGCGCCGGGGCTAGACGGCTTCCTCTCCTTTAGCCTCTGGCTGAACATAATTTAAGTTCCAGGTACAGAGTGACACAGAGGCGCTGGGCAAACAAAGGGAGGCCTTGGAGTGCTGGTTCGTTACAAGACTTTGATTGTTTTCCTGTAATAAACGAATGGGTGGATTTAAGTCATTCACACAGTAGTGGTTATTCCTCTAACAAAAACAACAACCAAGCAATTCTATTTTATAAGATAAGTCCATTTATTTAGATTTTTAGATTTATTTGTGTAACTGTTCTTTATTCCCTATGTATTTATATATACAGTAGTGCTGGCTAACCAATTACAGGCAATATTAAAATGAAACATTTTATTAGATTGAAATTACATATTAAAATACCCTTAATCAGTCTACAACTACGTTTTTGTTGTTTACATAATTACATATACTAATAGTCACATGACAAGCAAGAAAGCAGGTACGATATTAATCAAGTGTTTTATTTACATAGTTGTAACTTTTACAATTTTACATTTTTAAGATTTTGCTTTTTATTATTAGCTTTGGGATCAACATACAAAAAAAATAGTCATTCATTTAAAATCTGGTTACAGGCCAAAGGAGTCGAACAAGGACATTTGCTCCTTATTTTAGTTTGTGAGAGGAAATACAGCACGCTGCAAAAGCGAAGCTGAAATCTAATTTATCCTTAGTTTTAGTTCTGCTGTTAGTTTTGTCACAGGTTAATAGACAAATTGACTGGACAAATTGAAAAGGAGATTCAAAAAGAAAATGACACATTGCTGCTTCATCCAATTACCTTGATCTAAGTGCGCTCTCCGCTCCTGCCCCGCTCTTCTTTTGGTAAAGCACATTCGTTACACACCCTGACAACTTTCCTACATAACAGGTTCCTAATTGGACTGTCAAAAAATTTTCTTGGGTCATTTTGTTGGTCATTTTTTGCTTAAAGGGGTTTATAGTTAACAAATGGGGCAATGCATTTCCAGATTTTTCAAGCACACAAAAACAGGTTTAAAGGGTCAGGGAAGAGTGTCAGGCTTGACCTCATGAAGTCGTGGAGGTTCTCAGAGGAAAGACTCTGGCCGTGGCGTGCCATGCATCATCAGTGTGACTCATTCAGACAGCGTGTTCTCATCATGATTCTCTTGAGCGCTCCATTATGTCACGTTATCTTATCCACATCTGGCTCTCGGACAGCAGCGACCCGCTGAGCGCTCTGGATCTCATTAACAAAACCAGTCAGAGCTCCACGTCATCCTGAACAGCTGCAAATGTACCGTTCTGGCTCTACAAAAACCTGCTGTGAAAATGGGCCGGTTCACAGGCATTTTTTCCCACGAAGCCTCTCCGAGTTACAAATGAGTGGATGAAACTGAAAGAGTATGCAGAGGAGTAAAAGAGAGGAGGATGAGGTGAGGAGGACACCGCTAGGCAATCCATCACCCTCACTATCTGTGCTGCTGTGTGTCATGCTTTTTTCTGTGTGTATTTGTGTATTACTATACTATACCTATGGGCTGACCAAAGAGTGGTGAGTCTGGTGACTATCCTATCTTAAGTAATAGGTCCAAAATTAGTCAATTTCATGAGAAAATATCAATAATTATATTTTTTATAATAATAATAATAATTATTATTATTATTACTGTATTCGTAATACAAGTGATTTTTTTTTTAATGATTGAAATTTTGTAATTCGTAATTTAAGTGATTTTAAATGACTTTTTATCATTATTATTATTATTATATCATTATGAAATATTACAAATTATTGTCATTACTGCTATTCTACAGAATATAAATTCTAAGAAAACCACATTTAATAATGAATATTTTTTATTATATAATTATTTATTCATTGATAAACAAATAACAATAATAATATAAGTTATTATAATTAGTTATTTTTTAAAATAACATTTGTTTTTATTTATAGTACTCTACATAATATATTATTACTATTACTACAACTACTACTATTACATACTACTAGTGCTAATAACAACAAGTGTTCAGTTATGGCTAATTTAGATAACAATGGGTTCAATTTACAATGTTTTTTACAATATTACAATTGCCATCATCTAACAGCCATTTAAAATATAATTGTTTAAAATAAATCATAAATTAATCACAATGTTAAATGCAGCAAATCTCATATAAGCATCGTTCATACTGCACATGTTGTGATGCCTAAATTCACTTGTAATATTATTTTTTATTTAACTTATAGGAAGAAAAAATACAAATGTTTTCTCTCATACAGTGTATACAGGTATTAATCAAACATAAGAATTACTATATTGGCTTGTATAAGAATTTTGATATTGGTGCATTTGCAGATTTGTTGTTGTCTTTAAGCAATCCTCAGGCATCCTCTGCCGTAAACCATTCCATGCAATGAGGGACACACATGGCAGGTTTATAGCACCAACCCTGAGTAAGCGACCGCTGTGTTAAACAGAGATGAGTGGAATAGAGACTGAAGTAGCTGGAGGATGAGACAGAAAGTGCCAACTCAGAGATCCAGTCTCAAGTGACTAAGAGCTGATCCGTGCAAGCGAATGAGCTCGGAGACGTCAAGGTTGAAGTATAAATTCAGCAAGGATGCGACAAGACATTAATGCGGTCTTGTTTTTCCGCAGAGCTGTGTGGAGTCGTCGCAGTGCACAGCAAGATCACAATACACTTCACCCGGTTTAGAAAGCAAGGCGAGGAACGACCTTCCTTATAGCCCATACTGCAAGCAGAGCCTGAATAAATCTCTTCCCATTAATTATAGAATCAGGAGAGGAGATGCCATCTCATAAGCCCGTGCCGGAGGGACCACCTGCATTCTGATGCCCTGTATTATGGTAATGGATGGTTATATAGATCACAGGCATCATTTGGAGGAATATTCAGCTGTTATGTAACTGCAAAAGCTGGGACCCTTTAATGGTCCGCTGAGGATTTAGCAGCTCACATATCTTAATATTCCAAACAAGAAAAAAAAATTACATGGGAAGTGTTTGAATGAATAATTACCGCGCTTTGATGTTAGCAAATGACAGCTCATGACCGGGCGCTTTTTTCCACACTTATTAATGTCATAACAAGCCTGAGAGCCAAACATGAGCCATTTAAGTAATAAAGAATCAAGGGAAGATTTAAACGTGAAATACTTGGCAATATGAAATGTTATGGAAAACACAGGGCATTATTTATTGAAAACAAAAGAAAAATCATCTGTCGGCTATTTGAAAGGTTCAGGATATTACTTACAACAACAATAATAATGAAACATCTTCTAAGCTTGCATGATTTCTAATTCACCAGAGCGTCTAATAACATCAATCACAAGTTTTAGTGGTGTATCATGAAATACGCAAAAAATGCAAAGCTAGTGAAATTGAATGCTCCACATAATCTCTTCATTTAAGCGGCTTCAGCTGACAAAATGTGAACTATAAAAAAGATCTAAAGCTTGCTGCGCTGAAATCCCTTTGATACTCATTGTCAAGTTCAAACACATTTTGCTCCCACCGCAAACTGTATAATAAACCCACTTGAAATAAACGTATTAATATTTCAAAACGACAGAGTTTTCATGGTGAAGTTAAAAGTAAACTTGTTCCTTGAATTCTATTCACCTTCTATCAACGTTGGTCTCGAAAAAATATGGTTCTTATCTAGGAGATTTCCTCCCAAAAAACAAGTTATACTCAAGGAAACTAACAAAGCCTGGAAGGAAAAGGTTCTTCAACAACCACAGACAATCCCATTTACCCTCCTCTGGAGAACAATGAGCTTCATGTCGTCAGCCCAATGGAAAACATCTGGAGTACAATGCTCAGTTTTTTCTCAGCTGCATGAAATTAATATGATATTTTTACAAATTAATGTAAAATTGTCTGCAAGTCAGCCACCACTTGATCTCAATTAAAAGAGTTGGTGACTTTAAATGACATAAAAGTGTATTAAGCATTGAATTAAATCAGTAATTTAATTAAATTAAATTATTTAATGCATAAAAATAAAACAAATACCTATTGAAATAATTAACTTAAACCTTTTAATACAATATTAATTAATTGAAAAAAAAATTCACAACACACAGTGCATGTAAAATCTATATTAATTTTGAGATCTCCAAAAGATGACACTTAAATGCGTTAATTTAATTATTATTAGCTAAATATTCTTAAAATAACTTAAATTTAACAACGTTATTAAATTATCGTCTCTTAACAAGTATTAACTAAGTGAGTGTTTCACTACAGCAAAGGTTACATGCAAAAAGTAAGGCAAACACACAAGCATAATTCAATATCAAATACTGATAAACTAATATTGGCTGATAACCAAATTGGCACAGACACCCTTGTGAATAAGATGCAAGTTTTTTGCCAGCCACAATTAAACAGGAAAAAGATGCCCTCACTGAACACCATAAACACAGGCCCACACACACATACTCACACAAATCCAAGACAGCACAATCCCATCAGCGCTCAAATTAATGAGGGTCATATAGAGATGAGCCGGGTAATGAGACAATTAACTCTTCTGCTGACATTTACACCACTGCTCTTAATAAACACAATCCTTCTGCAGAACAAAAAGAACCAAAAAACAAGCACATTCACCCCTTCATCAGGAATCAAAGACAAAGGCGGCGACATACTCTGAGCTTTCCGAAACGGGTGAAAAATACAATTTGGAGAGCATCAGGGGTTGACTGGGAGAAAGACGAATGCCTGGAGACAGTGATGAGTTAAACCAGGAGAGATCAGGACACATGAGGTGAGGCCAGAAGCACAATTACCTGCCCCAGACACATGTGACGTCTGGACTGGGTCTGGAGGGGCTCGTCACCGATGTCCTCTCTGAACCTGTCACTAACCATCTCTATGCTGGCACGCAGAGCCTTTACACATCCCTTCATTTCTTGAAAGAGCGATCAGTGGCATCAACCATGTAGTATTTAAACTATGTTAATTATGGTTCAACTGCTTATCGGCCTGACCATTTATCGGACCCGATATGAAGCATTTTTTAGGTTAGCATTTGCAGTAATTTACCAAACCATTTGCTGATAAAATTATTTAAAAGCTTTCATAAAAATTGGTATTGCCCCTAAAAAATACATATCAGTTAATACATTATTATTATATTTATTTCTTTATTTAAACATTTTTGTTGTCAACAACAACAATTTGAAATGTACAATATAAATTATATTATATATATATATAAGGGATGCTCATTTCGGTTATTTCTCATAACCGACGCACGTTAACCGATTATTAACCGGTTAACTGACAACATTATT
>JAUCNO010001079.1:248735-266872 GCA_032353835.1 Enteromius viviparus
AAATGCGATTTTTTTTGTCAACACAATTTTATATAGACTATGAGTAGGTAAAATACTGAAATAAATAAATAAATAAATAAAACGACCTTTTAAACCGTTTAACTGATTGTGTTAACCGGTTAAACTTCAAATCGGTCGGTTAACGGTAAAACGGTTAAAATGAGCATCCCTAATATATATACATATTATATATATATATATATATATATATATATTTATTAGTGGTGGGCCGTGAGAGGTGAGAGGGTCTGTTTTGTAGATCTGTGCGTCACAGAGATCACACACTCAGTATGCGTGCATTGCTATAGTCATTCAGATTGATTACATTAGTATAATCACAAATACCATGGTGAAGCTAAATCAAAAACCATGTTAATGTATGGTTACTTTAGTTCAACTATTATGATTTTTATTTATAGTAAACCCATGTTAAATTTTGATCATTAAAACATATGTAACCGAGTGCAGGAATGAATGCGAGTACTCTCACCTGATACTGATATTACAATAGTCAGTCTTAACAGTTTACGTGATCTGGCTCTTTATTTGTATTTATTTTTTTCTTTTATATATCAAAATATATTAAACGCGTGTGTGGTAAGAGGATCTACGGTGTATCGTGTTGGCCAAAACAGGAATCGCATTGTGAAAAATTAAATCACAGACATCGCATTCGGACTCTAGAATTATCAGAGGTTATGAGAGAAAAACAGACAATTATGATTATTATTATCAAGATTAAATCCCAGGCCAAACACAGATCATACTTCAGAAAGTTGTTTTCACAGAGTGTACCTGAGTTGTAATACAAATGACACACATATTTCCACCAAGTACAAATATACACACATTTAGACCAAAAAACTGTCAGTGCATGTCAAATCCTGCACCAAAAGTACATCAACAGTCCTTCTCTTACAACTGAGTTTGAGTTCTCTTAATAAACAGTTTTCACACTGCATCTAATAAATCTCACAAACATCTTATTTTACCTAGCAAAGGTCCTATCAGATGTCTTTACCACAGAGAGACAGTCGGTTACCTTGGTAGCGGTTGTTTGAGGGTGGCAGGAGGTGGGCTCAATTATAACACTGACAATGAAGCACTAATCAGGTCCAAACTGGTGTACCATCAATCAATAACCTGATTCTTTACTGGTGAGCCAGTGACAGGTCAATTCACAGTCCTAATACATAATCATGTTTGCATTAGGGAGTCGTTCCCAGCCTCACAGACACACAATAGGCCACTGTGGCAGTTTTAATAAAGGCTAGATAGGGTGCTGGAGGCTGTTGGAGGGAAGATTACTGCATTGATCTGTTAAGGAGCTGAGAGATTCAGGTAGTTCTCACTCAATCCCAGCCCTTCTTTGCAGAAGACATCTGCTGACCTTACAATGACTAGATAGATACAGAAACTTCATTCAACTGAAACTCTCTCACAATTTTTCATAGTTAAAGACAGTCGTGGAGCATGTGTGCAGAAGTACTGCTTAAATTAAAACTTCAAGGTCACACTGCTCTAAATAAACATATGCATACTATATAATAAATAATAATATCTTTTCTTATGATTTTGTGTGTGTGGGTGTTTGTAGTGCAGTGTATAATAAGGAAAACGCACAAAAATGTTCTAATTAGTACACAGGTTTCTTTGACTACTGTGACATCATCCATGGAGTTACACACCAGCTAAACATGCTAATGTGAGCTGTTCCTGTGATGATGAGCCCAAATCACATCACAATTATGATCTCTATAAACAGGTGGTGACGGGGGGAATGTTACACAACAAGCACATCTAACTGCTCATCATTGTTTATTATGAAACCCCGGGGTGTTTGGTTTCATCAAATCGGCTCATTCCCAAACTGTGCATACTGTGAACCCACTGAACCAAAAAATATTGGCCAGATTGCAGCTTCCAGATTTTGCATTACCTAAAAACACATCCGGTGGGATTAATATAATCCAGTCGGAAATTGGCTTTAACCCAGAACAAAATCTTTTGGGAGAACTTTGGGGAAATGAATGGATATCTAATATGCTAGTCTCATCACAGACAACCTTAAGAATGTCGCCACCGACGTGCAAGGCTGGAAAAATGGTTAGGCTTGCATTGAACGTCTTAAGCCTCAAAGTAATTCAGACTGTATAGAAATTAGCATAAAACAACTAACTACACAGTCTGTGTTTGGGGCTTTTAAAGAAATGATTTTTAAGAACAAAAAAACAACAAAAAAAACTTATGACTGAGAATAAAGTTCAAAAATAAAATATAAAATAAGAGTCAAAAGTCACAGTGACAAATTTCTTATATTATGGTTCTTATCTTATAATGCTATGACCGTTTTCTTGAATTTATTCTCAAAATATTACTACTTTAATCTCAATGTACTTTTAATCTTCAAACATTTATTCTTTTGAAAGCCATATTATTTTCATTATGATTTTATTCTTAATTTGTTCTTTATTTTAACACGGCAAAGCAAACAACAAATATTAAATAAAAATAATAATGTAATAATTAATTTGTTTAAATTAAACCACATTTTAATTAAAGACATCAGATAAAATCTAGGTCAACAACCACTCAACACTAATCCCTCAAATGTGACATCTGACCCAAATCTATTATACATCCCCATAACCCTCTTTAACTCACACCGAACCACCTAAACTCAATGTTCCCCCTCCTTTTAAAAGCAACCGGCTTACTAGTACACCCATTATGGGTCATGCTGCCATAAGCCTGCTGCCAATTAGCCAGAGACTCCAAAGCTCCACAGACAAACACATCATGGCATATGCTATATTTCAAGGGGGGAACCGCATGTGGAGGGGCTTAAGTAACTCTCATAAGAAAACTGAAGAGCCAGTTAAAATGGTTTGAGATTGTGTAATGCACCTTCTATTATGTACTAAACATTAAGGCCCATTTCAAACCATTTATTACCAGTAAGTAAAGATCAGAGGCCGGGACAGAGAGAAAGTCTCTTATTTTTTGCCAAAAAATGATCAGCTATTTGACATCCCCAGTATGGGATAACTTGAAAAGAATATAATAAACTCTACAGAGCGGTTCATTTCAGCAAGTGCACCTATTTTTTCAGTCCTAGTTTTTGTATTCTTCTCCTTCACTCCATACAAATGGTTCAGAGTAGTCTGTCTATCTACCTAAGAGAGCCGGCCCTCATCCAGGATCAATAGACCCAATGATGGAAATGTCAGGATGAAGATCTAAGACCCACTGACCAGCCATCAAAGGCGAGAACAGTGTATCCGCTTCTCCGCAGAGCTGGCGTCAATACTGTTCACTCAGCAGGTGCCTATGGAAAGCGTACGGGGAGATAATAAACACAGACACCAGCCATCCAATATCTCCTATGGGCTGAGGGCAGGACACGAGCAGTCATGAATGACTTGACTGCCCGCCAGCCAGCCTCCTTCCTGCTGTTCCCTCTGCAAGCGAGCAGCAGGACTGACTGCAGTGCTGGCTGGGGTCTTCTCCTTTGAGATAGTGATAATGTTAAACCGAGCTCAACTGTGCCAACTGTAAAACACTTGTGTTCCCGCTGCGAGCAACCGTTCAAACATCCGCCGAAGCCATTGGCGCCTTCAAGACATGCTGTTGCTGTGGCAACCCAGCACCTGTTGCCTGCTCTCTCCTCACCCTCTTCATCTTTCTGCCGGTCCCTGTCCATACCTCAAAAGGATCTTGGCAAGAGAACCCTTAAATCCCTCAAAGCCTCCCGACTACCGCCTTTAAAGCAATCCTCTTACTCCATATTCATTAAGTTTGTAATAATTAGCATCTGCCATCAAGAGGCTCATGGTTATGTCTTTGTTCTGCCCATGTACGTGAATATATCATACTCTGGATACCATTAAGATGAATAGATGGATAGACAGAAGAAAAAAAAAATGACAAAACAATCTTAAATAATCCATACACTTCATGCTCGAGTACATAGTGTACAAGTGCATAGTGTGTAGAGCATAATCTGGGACGCAGCTAAAAGTCTCAAGTCAGTCAAGAGTCTTGAAGTGTCATAAACTTGTACAGTTCGTCTGCAACTACTGAGCTGTTGGTTAATGGTTCAATACGGCTTTTGCCAACAGCAAATCTAAGGAATCATTTATCGATTAGCTTTCTTCTCCTGACAGTTTGTGACTAGACCTACAGCTTGGAACGAAGCCAATTAAGAGCGCAATCAATATCTCAGCCATTTATTACAATTCACGCGGCTGCCCCTCTGCTTGTGTAGGTACGCTATATATAATCAGGGGTCGTATGGAGGTCACATGCTTTCTAAACTGGACTGAAATAAACTTAAGCAGGTTCAAATCCTGACATAGGGTTGAAAAACTGAAGTGAATGTGGCTCATGAATGAATGCAGAAGGCCTACCTGGAAGAAGGTGGTGGTGGTGGGGGGGGTCATGCGTATTCCTGTGTTCTTTACAAAGCCTTTCTCCAAAATCAATAATAGGCTTGTACCTTTCCCTCCAAGCACAACGTTTATAAAGGCCCCTCTGTAAGCCCATAATGAATCCCATCATAAATGAAGTTGTTGAAACAGCAATATCGATCCTTAATGGGCACTATCTCCAGAGGACAATTTGTTACTCTTTCATATGTACCTCATTTTGGCTAAATAAAACAGGTCCTCGTTTTTTGCCCATTAGAAAAATTACAGTATGGTACGGATCAGCGGTCCAGTGTAATATACTAGAGTGCTTCTGTAAATCTATTTACATACGATTTTCTAAATCAGAGTGCTAATGGCTTAAGGTATTCTTTTCTGAATAAAGATGCTGGTTGATCCAGGTGACTGGTTGCCACGTGATCCAAAGCAAAACGAAAATCCAATAGTGCACTGCACCATAATAGTAACATAAGAGCGAAAGCTTTTGTCTCCTACAACTCTTTTGCTTGAACCACTACGCATGCAATTCTCTTTTTAACACTATTCGATATCTCATTATAAATGTGTATTAATAACACACACACACAGCAGTGAACACACAGAGCAGTGGACAGCCAATGCTGCAGCGCCCGGGGTGCATGGGGGATCAGTGCCTTGCTCAAGGGTCTCACCTCAGTCGTGGTATTGAATGTGGAGAGAGCACTGGATATTCACTTCCCCATGGTCCCATGGTGCTTTTGGCTAATTGCAGCGGCATTCCCAGCTCAGTGCCCCCCATTCCCTGTTTACTGAGGGAAATATGACACAAACACACACAAACAAAGCATCTATTGTTCTGATGAATGCACTACGTTTTTGCACTGTCTGAATTATAAAGATCCATTGATCTGCCTGTCCTAATAGGGACCAAGAGGAACAACCATCAGTGTCATCAGGACAGCCAGTGGCATGTGACAGTAACATGCTCAATTCCTTACATTAGTCCAAATTGCAAAATGATTGTCTGAGTGTCGCTTGACCCGTATCTAAACTCTTGTTAAAAAAAAAAAAAAACACAAACTTTTGCTGGCAATGACAAAAATACAAATAACTGCTGTGTTTTACCCAACGGGACGCCTCTCTTTCTTTCAGAGTACTCTAGCTACAGCAGCAGGGGACCAACGGCCTATAATTACCATAGGGAAGTGCACCACCTGGGAGTCAAGAGTCAAAACTTTATTGCAGTATTGACCAAGCGCAGACCACCTCACTGCAGCCAAGCAGAAACACAGGACCAAAGCCAGGGATCAATAAAGCTGCTGGGAGCAATGCGTATCCTTGACATGCATCCACACACACACACATCCAAGTCTTGCCCAAACGACACCGTTAAGCCCCCCCACAGCAGCCCTCCTACAATTTCAGACAGTAGCCGTACGCTTCGCTCTGTTTGCCAATTTAGCACTTCCGACTAAACTACGTTTTTGCTATTGGAAACTCCTAGCAGCATAATAGGATCTGGCCTTATCTGTAAACACATGCCCAATTGAAGGACAGCCTGGAAGAATGAGATTTAGGTATGGCTTGCCCAGACAAACAAGCGTATCCAATGCTGAGGAAACGGTCTCCTGAAGAGCTCTCTGAAGGCTGCCAACAGGGCACAGGAAGCTCAGAGTGAGGCATGCATGGGGAACCATGTTTGAATATGGACTGGATTAACACGGTCTGTGACTAATGGGTAGGGGTAGACCATTTATTTTACTACTGATCTTAATTGGACGGGCCGGTGTTCTGTCAATTTGTGCAACCCTGTCAGATTTTGCTACCTCCCATTAAACAGTAAGTAGTACATACTTACGTATATACAGTGTATAATGTGAATAATGTATAATGCAAATATTATGTACATATTATGTATATACAATTATGTGTTTTTCCACGGTTGTGTCTACAGCTACAGACAGAAACCATCAATAAATAGATTGTTCTTCCCCTAAACCTTCCCCTAACAGTATTGCAAATACAGTTATTATTAAGCTATATATATATATATATATATATTTTTTTTTTAAGAGCCCAAATGCAGACCTTCTCTAATGGACATACTATAATTCAAAGCACATAGAGGCAAAGAAAAACACTTTTTGTCTACAGTCTGAAAGTGGAAAGTAATAACGGGGGTATCTACAAGGCTAAAATAAGAGTGTATATGGAATTTGGAAGCCATATTACAGTTGACTACCCAGAAATACAAGCACATTCCTACCCTTCCGTAATACCACAGACTGCTGAACACCTGTTGCAGTTTACAAGAGGAGTTTCAAAGGCTTTGTGTTGCAGTCCTTTAAGTTCATTTTGATTTCCACTCAATTAACTCAAGCTAACACAAACACAATCCACCTCAACTAAACTCTATTTAGGGATGCACAGCATACCAGTATCAAATTGGTTATTTATATTTTCACAATTTTATTGTTCATCAGTCCATGCTGATAGTTATATCTATCAGACTGTTCTACAATTAAACTGCATCTGACAATATAAATCAACATTCTGACACAAGGGCGATTTTGTAACAGCTAGGAATGTACAATGAATTAAATCTATTTTGTTAAGCAGTCATTTCTTAATAAACCATATTTAATTAACATAAAATACACAAAGCCATATTGTGCCACCAACATATTTACTCTAGACTAGAAGGAAGGTGATGAGCAAAGACCTCAAATGGGCTTTCCTTGTTTTCCCTCACAAAAACTTGCAAGAACCTCACTCTTTCTGTTATCGAAAACCTTTGTTCAAAGAGCATGGTCTATCTACCAAAAACAACTGAAATTGTCTCATTATTCGTTGGTGGTAAACAAGCCCAAACACAAAAAACCTACTCCAGAAACAAGGACTGAATTTAAATGTACGATTTTAAAAATGCGTAAGTTATAATGTCTCACGACACATGTTGTAGTCATTTATACATTGTCTTTAGTAGAGGTAAATATAGCCAAGGCAGCTGCCAGTGAGCGTTTGTCTTTGCTAGACGTTTGTGTATCCGTACATCCTTGACAAAGAGATAACCCACTTCATTGAGCTCCCTGGGGATGAAAATGACAGCACAATAAACAGTGGGAACCATTCACAAGTCATTTTTCACAAGCCCAAACTGCAACAGCAGGGTAGGTAGTAAAATGAGTCATTGTGCACGAAAAACGATAGGGTTGCTTGACACAGCGAGGCGCATTAAATATAAATGAAACACCACAGATGGAATAAACGAAGAGAGAGATCCAATTCAAACAGAGAACACAAGTAATTATCATAAATGAAGCCCACAAGCTTAATATACAACACCAAATGAAAAGCAGTTTCATAAGTGCTTTGTGCAAATAGTTTCACACGGTGACCGCTAGTTAATAATTAAAACACCACATACTTGTGTAGTGACTAATGAAAGAGACACTGAAACATTCCTATGAAAAATTGACAGCCTTGATCTGCAGACGTCTTGGCCGATTCTTTGAGTGTACAAGTATTGGTGGGCATCATAGGAAACTCTGCAGGTTTTGTGGTGCTTTGTTGATCTGCCTCTGCCTCCAGTCAGGGTGGTTTCAAAGGCCGGTTAACGGCGCCATGCTAAGGGGCATTACAAAGAAAGCTAATTAGCTTTCACTTCAGAGCTTCCACCTGTTAACAAAGCCCAGGATGGACTGAATGAACATCTCTACAGACTTTGAGATCAGTTACACTACGGATCTGTCGGGCTGCTGGTAACAAGGTACCTGTGTGAGGATCCAGGTTTTGTTACCGTCTGTGAGGTCCAGCTCAAACTCGCCCCATCTGTCTAATGTCAGTTGAGACGGGTGCCTGTTTTCACACAGCAAAGCAAGCTGAAATGTAACAAGCAGCATTTGTTGCTTTGTTTATGGTTTCTGAGAAAATATACGGATTGTTCTGTTAATAAAACTGAATGGAAAACCAACTGTCTGTGAATGCGATAATTATCTCCCCTTCAATCAGGTGTAAAGAAATGATGGTGCCGTGTTGGAGGCTGTGGAGAGATCTGGAAATACAGGCTTTGAATGGAAACACAATATGTAATGTTACTCCCCGAAACCTATAAACTGGAGAAGCTAGTTTTTAGCTGCAGTCATTTTTCCATCAAACAGTCGAAACGGGAAGGACTTGATGTAGTTAACATGGATACGAACTGAGAATGACCCCCAAAACTGAGCACATTTTCCATTCCCAACTACATGGAGAATCATCCTGACGTAAACTACAGCTCTGTGTATTAACTGCCGCTCTATTTGAAAACTAGCTAATCAAATAACTGGCTTTACCGACGAGATGTGCATGAATACTGTATATAGTGCCATATATTGCCCAGCCCTACATTGTATGCAAAAAAATTTAAGTTTTCTAAAATGCCTAAAATGAATGAAACCAATATAATTTTGCTTACTACTAATTTTACTTTAAATTATTCATCCATGCTTATGACTTTAAACATCAAAACACAACCTTCTGTTCTCTGGTGGCATACGTTGGCCTTCTCAAAGCTTTTGGTTTGAATAAACCACACCACTTTCTCACATTAGCATTTCCTTCCATCCAATCAGAAACCTGTTCGACCGGGGCCCCCCCCCCCCCTCAATAATCTCTTTCCCTCACAATGCAGAAGATGTACTTCTATCACATTATGACTTTAATCATTATCCTGTGGAGCCTAAGTGAGGACATCAGAAAAGTAGGTTAAGGAAAAGAGCAAGTTACTACCTATTGAGGAAATATGAAGCCTGAAATAGTAGGAATCATTCAAAATAATAGCAGAAAGATGGATTACACAAGAAAATGGGGTCAATTTAAAGGTCGTATTGATGTTTCGTACTCTCAGGTAAATTAATGCAGCGTTGTGTTTGCACAGAATAGAAGCTCACTTCTACAGCTCAGCCATAATAGTCTTCCACATTAACAGGCCTCCTCAACCCCCTTCATCCACCCCAGAAACAATGGCCCAATTTATTCAGCTTCCTGTCTTTCCCACATCACAGGACAATAAACAATGGTGAAATTAAAAAGAGAGAGAGAGCTAAAAAGAGCTCAAAAGAGAGTGAGAGATGGCAGGTCGGAAAAGATAAGTGAGAAAGGAGCAGGAAGGACAGACGAGAAAAGACAAAAAAGAAAGGACAGAGGAGAGAAGTGAAACAGACGAGCCGGGGCCATTTATGCGCCCTGCCACCCCACATCACAGGCCAGAGGTTGATGAATGAATAGAAAAGCATCCCAATAATAGAACTGACCAGAGCAGTTGGGAAGATCACCGTAAAGTGAAGAGGTGGTGTAGGGCAGCTGAAGAGGAAAGGTCAGGGCTTTGACCCCGTCACTGGACTCATTTGCTTTAAGTGCCAAAACATTCAGGCGAAAAGGTGCAAAGGATAAACCGCAAACGAATTATGCGATTCTGAACAGTGTGTGCGTTCACTTCCGAGAGACAAACATGAAGTAACTCAAACTTTAAATCAAGTGTGACACACCAACATTTTATTTCAAATGACTGCCGTGGAAAATTTCTGCGACCAAAATAAATTGAAGCCTCTGAGAAAAGAGAGTGTTCCCCGCTCGCTGTTTACAACCCTCGATCACCAATTTTGAATACAAACCTCTGCTAACAGCGCTGAGTTGAGACAATAAAGCTGGGCATATATTTGCATATCACAGAGCTGGCTGGAGCGAGGCGATAAAACACATCCATAAATCTGGATAAACAAACCGAGGGCCTGGCACACACTGATACAGAGAGGGAGGGCTGCAGGTACTGCGGCTAAAGGCGCTTCTTCAGTCCTTTCAAGCTAATCTAATCAGTGTTAAGTCTAATGAGGCAAAGTGGTAAGCAAGCTGGCAGGTCTACATGATAGTCAGGGCGCTTCATAAATCTAGTAAGAGGAGTTCCCTCGGCGACAGCGATTGCTTTGTTGTTTTGATGTTGTTAGGATAAAACCTCTTGTACAATTAGCCAGACAAGCAGTGCGTTGGAGTCATGCGCTAAATCAGAAACAAATTTGTGAAAATGCATGCAGAAGAAAAGAGGATATGCAATTAGGTATGATTTCATAGACACAACGCACCTACTTGTTTTGAGGGGGCAGCGTTGAAGGTCCTGTGCATTTGGTGGCTTAAAAACATCTTGTCATGTTAATGCAGTAATACAGTTCTGCTTTAGCATTGCCAGCTGCCTTGGCTATCATAGTGAGCAACAAAGTGAAATGATATAAAACCGGAATTTGAGTAAATTTGCTTTAGGCAAAGATTCAGGCTTGACTTCTAAAAGATCTGTATGTTATATTTAATTTCCTATGAGAATATATACCAGCACAATCTTTAAATGATGAGACTATGGAACAAAAGGTGTATCAATGGATCTTCATTTTTTATTAAGGACTTTTGTGTGACTTTGGAATGTTGTGTATATATGATCTGGTCCTAACGATTACTGAAAATATCGGATACAGTTTCAACATAAATAAATGCATAAATACACCTTCTTTGCTTTTACAACAAGACCCCAGTAATCATAATGACAACTAAATGATGGTTATGCCAAAAGAATATGCATAGTGTATATTTTACTTACTTATATAAATATTTTTTTATAATTTTAAGTAATATTTTTTATGGTATTGATGATGATTCTGATTTATTATCTTATCTTCCTTATCTTGGATGAAGATATTTTTAACTATGCTCATTATTAGTAACTGTTTGAATTATGAAATAATTATTACTAATAATAAAGACTAATATTACTAATATTTATAAATATTTTAGCCATTTAATGTATGATATATATCATTTCTTTTTGTTACAGCTGTTAATAATAGAAGTAGCAGTAATATTAATAATAATACATTAATTTTATTGTTGTTGCTGCTGCTGTTATTACTAAGTTGATTAACACATTTCATTAAAAAAAAAAAGTAAAAAGTCAAATGAAAAAAAAGTACACTAAAAATATGTATTTTTCCAAACTAAAATAATTCAAATAAATCATTTCTCTTACTAATGAAAAGCTTGAAAAATAAATAAATAAAAAAAGATAAATCAATCTCTCTCTAGGCCAAATGACTATAGGTAAAGTTGCACCTTTCCTGAATAAGGGTTTTTAGCTTTTAAGATTAAATTGACAATTTTGGCAATGAGCGCATGACACTTCTGTATTATTTAAAGATGCCCTATGGAGCTTCTTAAAATGTTGCCAATTTTCCATTGCTATATTTAAAAAAACGAATCCCATTTCTTGGCAACAAGTTTCACTGATGAAGCCTTAAAAAAGTTCTTTTTATGCTCTGAATGTTAGGAAAAAGGAAGCTGCTGAGAGGAGTCTGGTCCTGTCAGACACAGTTCATCCAGGCCTCAGACACTCATAAATCGGGAACTGTCAGTTTGGTTTCATGATACAGGCAAAGGAACAGAGGTGGCCAAGGTCTGCTCCAGCTGCACCAAAAGTCTCTCCCAGTGAGACAATCTGCCATGCATCTGCTACAGGGAAAAAAGAGGAGGCAGCTGGAGTCAGATGCACAGAGGGCCTTTCACACCGATCAGAACACAGAGAATCTGGGCTCATATGGACCTCCATGCCATCACACAGCTTATTTAATATCATGATTAATTTATAAGAGGATTTGTGTTCACGGGCTGCAAAAAAAAAAATAAAGAGAGGCAAAAATGAAGGCAGAGGTTGACTTGACTGCTTAGTTTCACCCTAGTTTCACATGGCTGCAGGCTAGGAATGAAGAAATTTCAACAGTACCATCCTCTCGTTTCAAACTAGCACTGACCAGCTCCCATCCAAAGTGCCAGATGTCCAAAAACCCCTCTCATTACGTCCTTGGATCTGGGTCAGGCAGGTTGTGGCTCTCGAGGGAGGTGGCTGTCAACAACTATTTCAACTTTATCCATCATCTGGGAGGTGCTTGCGAAGCCGCAGAGCGCGTGCTGAAAAAGTGTTGAATCAGTTAAAGAGCTCGGCTGTTTCCGTGACCCCCAAGGAGCTCATTTGCAGTCTTGGCGGTGGCCGTTTTCCCTTGATATTTGCGACCTGTGAGCGATGGCAGCTCATGAATCCAAGCTTAATACATCTAATCGAAGGCATTTCCATTTGAGAAAGATGAGATGCTGTCTGTGTGTTCGGAATTCATCCGCAAGGTCAAAGCGGGAATGTTTTCATTTTGAGATGATCCGTGTCTGGCTTTTGCAACAATGTAGCCATATGGCTTTTTATACTGTGGCACGTAAACAACATACAAAGAGGCTACAAGGATCCACAAACAACTAAGCTAGCGCAAGCCTACGTTTCTTGAATCTAAAGGTTAACATTCCTTCATGATGACACCATGCTAGTGGTCGGACCACATTCTGGTAATATTTTGAAACACCCCCAACTTTGCTTCTCGATGACAAGCTGGAAGGGATTTCACAGGGAATTCTCAGAACCACACAACAGCAGTATAACAGAAAGGTTGAGCTTAGGAATGAGGTCATGTATGTGTAGAATTATAGGCATTTTTAAACATTAGCTCAGATGCTAAAGGATTGTTGTTTACTGACCCCATTCCAGGAACACCTCAAAATAATAAAAGAAAAAAAAACACTCCCTTTAATATGGCCAAAAATACTGAAAACAAGTGGATGAAGGTGAAGGCAAGGAAGAACAAGGCTCTTGGGTGCTTAATGACCCTTAGAAAACATAATAAAACACTTAGTTAAAGGTTCACTCAGTAAGTGTTTGTTTACGTTTTGTTGGTCTCTGGGAGTTTTGAACTTTATACTAGCACTTAGGCGTGTGTAAAGTTAATAAAGTTTTCATCTAAATACATTTCATTTCTAAACGTCAACAATGCCATTTATATGCATCATATATATAGATATATATACACACACAGTATAACGTGTGTGTTTTATTAGATATACACACAAGCACTCAACTAGTTCCAACAATAGTGTTCTTTAGTAAACTTTAAGGAGGTCTGCGGTTTCCACATGACATCATGCAGGGTCTCTGAGGAAAGCGCTGCTGTATGACACAGCCAGAGCAAACACCTGTTAACAATACTCCATTGTAAGCTCCTTCCACTGATGGAACAATGTGTACAAACGGACATTCTTCACATTCCCTTCTTATTTTGAATTCTCTATTCATACAAGCACATGAGCCATTACGCAGACAGATATAAGCTGACTTCAGTGTATTACCTAGAATTCATTAAGAGCGCTTGTTTACATCCAAATACAAAAGTTGTTCTTCATTCAGGCTCATTAAAATTCTTCGAGTTGCAGTTTGTTTGGTCAACACTGGCTTCCACATTATACCCAGTTCAGTGTGTTGGTCTGTGTAACCCTGTTAAATAATGCATTTCTGTTTGTTTGTAACTGGAGCTGGCATGTCATAATACTAAACCACTGCTGCTGCAATACTGTAGCTCACGGTATGCCAGCCTACCATCTACTCTACAGATAAATAACCACCTCACTTGTGGATAATGGTACAGACACATCTGCCTCCAATCTGAGAATTCACATTAATATCACAGTATCTTCCTTGCATTTACAGTACGTTTATCTGAAAACTTGATTTTAATGCCCGAGTAACAGTCATGTGCTTGCTGCTCAGAAGACATGCAACATCGAAAGCTTATGCTGATCAGGGACTTGAAATGCAGGAAAAGCTGGTCCAGTGGTTATCCACCCATTTAAAACATGCGAGACTACTCTGACTTACAAAAAAAAAAGAAAAGCATGAGGGCCCAGAGAGTCAACAGCTGAGGAGTACTGAGTGAAGAACAGCCAGATCTGGACAGAATGACACTACGTCAAATTAAAGCTGATTTCAGGGCTCTGTGAGACCTTTTGTTTGAGATGTTGACAGGTCTGGCTGCAGGATGCGCATGTAAAGTCGTGACCGGCCAGATAGAAGTGATTTTTCTGAGTGCATTATGAGGATTTGGTGGTTGTGTCAAATCCTTTACTGAGGAATAAAAGGATCATATTAAAAAATAGAGAATATTATATAACCACTTACATCAAGTGTAATTATTGCTATTTTGAAGAAAAATAAAAGAATTGGGCAAAAGTCAATTTCTGGTATAATAGTAAAAAACAACAACAATTGTTACAAATTGCAAATAGCAGGAGATTCCATGCCACTCTTTTGAGATTTAGATTGAGTTTACGATAACTCCCATCATGAGGTGCTACTTTCATTGTTTAATGCAGAGTGAGATGTTATGTCATATTTAAAGCTCTCCCAACCGCACAAACAAATATATAACCCCAAAAGCCAAGCAGGTTTCAATTACTGGCTGTTGTTTGCAAAGCCCCAGCCATTTTACAACTCACCTAAACATTATGTAAACCAGCAGGGCTTCCAGGTGGGCCAATAAGACATTGACTGAAAGTTGATTTTCCAATAAACAATTAGAGGATTTTTCCTCTTAAAATTATGTTTTTATAGACTTCCAGTGAAAACTTTCAGGAAACTAATCGGAAAGGAAAAAAGGGAAACAGGCAGGTGGGAAATCAGATAGGAAGTAAAGATGAAAGTAAGTACAAACAGAATTCAGGAAAAATGCAAGAGGAAAGGGAAGAATGAAGGTATAAAAAAGCAGGAAAAGGTCATTCTAAAAGTCTATAAAAAAGTTTCTAAAATGAAAAAACAGTGCAGTATTTATATTCCTGTAAGTTTAGATGCTTAGCCAACAGGATAATTTTAAACTTATATTAAAAAGTATTTAAATGTAGCCTAATTTATATATTTTTTCTTAAATTTTTACACAAAGCCACAAAATAGATAGCATGTAAAGCTGAAATTGTCTATTTTTAAGGCCTTAGATAGACAAACACACACATACTGTACAGAAATGAAATGGTTAAACTCTTATATTAATACAAACACACAGACACGGGCATACATTCACACGTATTGTACTGAAATTTTAGATATTTGAAATAAATGATGGGTAGCAGTTATTGCGAGTCTTCTCTTTTAAAGAATTTAGATGTTATTTTCAGGTTTCACTGTAATGATTATCTGGCAAAATTGTAAAACGTTATGAGCAAAATGATAAACTATACTTTGCATGCTTGCTTAGACTCATCTGTCACATGTTTTAACCACGTTTCATAAAGATTTGTGTTTTTGTTTAGATTTTATAGGCTTTCGAGTATAGGTGGCCACGCCCCTTTTTAAAAGATCCTGTTGTAGCTAACCAAAGTGCAAAATTCTATATTTTTTTGATAATTATTAATCTAGAGAGTCCAGAAATTGTTGTGTATTGGTTTGATCCAGATCGAGCGGCAAATCTGAGATTATTTTGAAAAAGTACGTTATTTTTAAATTTTTTGTGAATAATTCTTAATAATTCACCGCATTAGTCCCAGAGACATAATGATATAACGATAAAATTTTTTTATTGAATATATGTACATGTTCTAAAATTTGAGGTCATTTTCTATAAAATACTGTGTTTTTGAGGCATTTTTAGCTGTTATAGCGCCACCTATGTTCCGATCTGCATGACATTTTGGATAATTGTTAAGTGCCATGTGACACATGCTTTCACCAAGTATGGGAACAATATCTTCAGTGCTGTCATAATACATGTTCAATTGATGAATGTTTCTCAACCGTATCATTTTGCAAAGTGTGATAGGATATGATTTTACACCTTCCAGCATAAAAGATTCACAAAACAAAATCAGCTCATCAGGGCAACCGTGACAAAACAACATTGTTATAATTCTATTTAAACCCCCAAGGCACACATTCACAGGGTTAACACTAAAAAACTTTTTGATCTCTGAGACAATGTTCACATCAAAGGTTGCATTGAGTATTTTAGGTTTAACGTCATTTCACTTTGATGTTCTATTATGATATAAATGTTAATAGGCAACAATGAACGCAGTCTTAGCGTAACATGTTCTATGTAGTATCAGTTAAACTGGGTTGAAAAGTAATTAGCATATATTCTCTTTAAAATTATATGGATTGCTAAAGGCCTTGTTGCACTTCACCTGGCCCTTCACCTTGGCCTCAAAGCCGAAGCTAGAATGCTGATGTAATTGGACGAGGCTAACCAGATCAATAAGCTGTTAACAGACCTAACTATCATGGCTAGCCGTGCAGAGATCTTGACATCCATGAATTCTGATGAGGACATTGTGTACTAATCTGGTGCGGGCAGGGTGTAGAGATGAGCTGCCGCAATGAGATAAGTGGAGCGTTTACTGTACGCTGGCAAGGTTAGGGAAAAAATACAATCATTCACTGTCATCTAACACAGGAGATTGTCTCCAGGCCATCCATTTCAGATTTAGATTGAGTTTACGATAACTCCCTGACAGCCGGCCCATCATGAAGTGCTACTGCCTATCGTTTAATGCAGAGTGAGATGTTATATATCATTTAAAGCTCTTCTAACTGCATAAACAACTCTGTAACTCTGTAGAGCCATGCTAGCTTCAGTTATTGGCCCTTTGTTGCAAAGCCCCAGCCATTTCACAACTCGCCCAATCATTAAATAAACCAGCAGGGCTTCCAGGTGGGACAACAGTACATTGATTGAAAGGTCAATAAACGATTACAAGCTTTTTCCTATGCAAATTATGCTTGCAGACGCACAGTGAAGGGTGGCATCAGGAAATCTGAAAAAATGAAGACAAGGAAATGTCAGGAAGAAAGAAAGGAGGTCCACCGGCAGGAAATTAAGGAGTAAGAATGAATTAAAGACAGATGTAAAGAAGGACATAAGAGTCAGAAACAAAATATAAAAGGAGGACAAGAAAAACACCGGGGGAAAAAAAAGAAAGGAAAAAAATGAAGGAAGGAAGGAAAAAAGGAGGCAGGCAGGGAGATAATCTGGAATGAAGGAAAGGTCAAGAAGGTCAAGATGAGGCAAAAAAGGTTCAAGTAAGGAAGGATTTACAGTCAGGAAGGTAGTATATAGGTTAAAGAAGGTAGTCGGGAAAAAGGAAAAAAAATGGAAGGAAGGATAAAAGAAGAGATAGGTAAGGAAGGCTGGAAACAAGAACTAAAAAATGGAAGAATCTGGAAGGAAGGAAAGTAAGAAAAGAAACAAAAACAAAAACAAAATTATCAGAAAGAAAGAAAAAGTAAAAAAAGTAAAAAAAGATAAAATGATAAATAATATTTTTATTATTATCGCGATCGATACATATACACGTGATCGATATTAATTAAAAAATGTGTTCAATAAAATGTTCAATATTTTTTATTCTTCGTTGGAAGAAAACAGTAGTGATGGGTTGTTCTTAAACGATTTTGAACGAATCTTTATTGTGGAAGGATGAGTCATCTCGGGGAGTGATTCGTTTAGTCAGTCATGCATGCGCATTGCAAAAAGTTCTCACTGGAATTAGTTCAAATGTTTCGAGTCTCTGGATTTGAGTCAAAAGACATAGATCACCTCTCTTTCCGACTGTTCTTGATAGGGTTAATGGGGCTATCATATCACGTTATGAACGAACGATAAGAGGTGAGGTGAGCTAATCATACACTGAAGACCCAGGTAAACAAAGAATCAATCTTTTTTTTTTCTTATAGCATTACAGTATTGTATTGTTTGTCAGGGCCGTGCAGAGACGTTTAAAGGGGCGGGTGCTCAAAGTTAAAAAAGGGGCAGATAGAACAGGCTGAATAACAACAACTCACATTCATGACAA
>JAUCNO010001079.1:266972-285966 GCA_032353835.1 Enteromius viviparus
ATACAGGTGACGTAGATTTAGCGCTAATCAAAGAACCGGCTTTACTGATGAGATGCGCATAATATATCGTACGATATATACCGGTATATACCGCCCAGCCCTAAGCCAGACACAAAATATGAAAGGAGTACAAGAAAAAAACCAGGGGGAAAAAAGGAAGGAAGAAAGGAAGGAAGGAAATCTGGAATGAAGGCAAGGTCAAGAAAGGTCAAGAAGATCAAGTTGAGGCAGAAAAAGGAAGAAAGGGAAATAGGCAGGTTAAGGTATAAAGGAAGGAATGAAGGAAGGAATAAATTAAAGGTTCAAGTAATGAAGGATTTACATTCAGGAGCTAAAGAAGGTAGTCAGGAAAAAAGACAAAAGGAAAGAAGAAAGGGAAACAGTCAGGTAGGAAGTTAAGCTGGAATTAGGAAGATAGGAAGGAAGTATAAGAGGAAGTAAGGAAGGAAAATGGAGGGGAGTCGGGAAAAAAGTCAAAGGAATGGAAGGAAGGATAAAAGAAGAGATAAGTAAGGAAGGCTAGAAACAAGAACTGAAAAATGGAAGAATCAGGAAGGAAGAAAAGTAAGAAAAGAAACCAGAAGAAGAACTAATTCATCAGACAAAAAGAAAAAGTAAAAAAGGATAGAGAAAAAAAAAGAAGAAACATTTATTTAATATTATTTCAACCAGTACAAACAAAAAACATATTATTGTCATAATTTATATAAATTGTTATATAAATTATGACAATAATATATGTTTTTACCCTCTTAAAGATTCGCCACTGAACCAGAAGTTCTCACTTTGGCTCTCTCACCCCACAACTCCCTTTCCGAGGCATGCTGGGATAGTGCGAAAATGCAGTGATCAGAATAATCTGCAAAAACTCACATGCAGCTGCTACAGTGACATTATATAGAGGAGAGAGGCTTAAAATACCTCCACATCCTCTAAATGTCCTCCGGGGTCAGTCGTTGACTGTGATGTTGAGGTAAACACAGCAGTGGATTGAGATTAGCACCGGATAGCAGTCGTTCAGTCAGCGTGCTGTTAGCATGAATTCAGACACATTCTGAGGGGATGAGGAATGTTTATACAGCTGAAAGACAATTTCAGCTGTGAAACTAACATGATCAGTTTAAAATAACCAAGAGACACTTCTGTATATAAAAGCTGCACGAAGCACCTGTGATAGCGCTACATACCAGCGGCAGGAAACATCTGCCGAGATCTGAATAATCACAAAGTGAGCAAACAAATAGCTACCGTCTACACAGCCCTCAGGACCACACAAATCCTATCAGTGTAATTACCTTTCATCTCAAAAGGGCACTAGAGAGGAACAATCCATATTCCTGTCCTAATTTCTCATTTTCATGCAAAAGCATGCTCACACACACATTGAGTGCTCAAGAGAAGGGCAAGTTATTTGCAGGCATTAAGACTTCAAAAGGCCATCACTTCTCATTCTCCGGTGGTATGCACTACATGCCAGCACAAGAATAATAAAGACCCCTGGATCACAGAAACAGCCACAATAAGGCAAATGAGGGGGGGGTATTATACCACAACCCACCTCTCTGTTCTTTGAAGAAATACATTTGGTTCATTATCTTTGTCAAAGCGTTTGCTTTGTCCACTCTGGAGACCTCACACCATTGTGACGTCTTAGGCTTTTTTAAATCACACGCAAGCAGTGCTGCAAAACAGGCCTGCAGCTCTAACCTGAAAATAAAAAACTGCAGTGACTATATTCTTTAATAATGGTCATAAATTATAAAAAGGCTATTGGAAGCGAGTTATTACGGACTATTAAAATTTTGTTGCCATTAAAAAAATAAAACTTACAGAAGGATGAGAAGCACATTTTATTTTAAACTGATTTTCCACACTTATACAGTAACAACCTCATCCTCTTTGATATGGTGAGAGCATCAGCACTGCAGTGTGAGAGTAAAAAAGAAGCTGTGGAATCTGGGAATCGAAATCAAAACACAAACCAAAGCCGAAACAAATAAAGAAAAATAACAAAAACTAAACTAAATTTAACTAAAAAAGAAAGCACAACTAAACTGAAAAAGTAAAAACAACAAAATTAAATACAGCAATTAAATTAAAAATACATAAATATAAATATACAAACATTAATATTAATAATACTAATATAAATAAGATAAACAAATAAAACAAGATCCATTAAAATTTAAATAAATAATATAAGAAAATTTAATATTTGACAAAAAAAAATATTATATATATATATATATAAAAAAAATTGTTATTCGACTGGTCTCCATATCTTACCAAGCTTAATTTGTTTTTAATTCTTTTTATCATTCTTGTGCAAATAAGAATTTAAAAAAAAAATTAAAACATCTGCTTTTAGTATGCAAAGGTCGGGGATTTTCATCCTTGCAGCGAGCGCTTGGCTTTATAAGTCCTCCAAATCCAGATCACTTTTATTCATTCAGCAAAGTCGCAACCAAGAGCGACAGGAAATCTCCCTCTTTTTATCCCCCTCACTTGTTGATGACGGGCACGGACACAATCAAACACTCTGCGTTCATTTGTCACTTAATTATTCATGTCCATTCCCCTCACAGCATAAGAATCCTTTCATTTTCTGCTGCTGCATAAACCGTCAAACTGCAGACGATTGCTTCAGAATAAGACCGAAAATATCAAAGCCCACTCTCTGTTTGACAATAACAGTACTTTGGGGATGAGATATCAGATCATCGTATAGAAAAACACCTCCCAGCCTGCTCCAATGAACCTCATCTGCCAAGTGGATTTTAGCTGGAGGGGCTGAATGTAAACACTGGCATGGGTCACAGTGATCACGTATCTCTAAATATCTCATACAAGCCAGATAGGTTGCATACAACACATCAGTGGAAATAAACACTAAAAGCCACTTTGGACGATCTCAGCCATGAAACGTGCAGCTAAGACAGGTATGACGTCCACATTTTAGGAGGGTTTCTACAGGCACACTCTCATTTCCATGCCATCCCTTGCCATTAAGACTCCACAGAGAGATAAACAGTGCTGGAATGGTGGAATGTTCCAGTGACAAGTGACAACAGAAGCCCTCTGCATACTCCCGCTGACAGCAAGGCTGATAAAGGGCTTGAGCGCGTGAGACGGTTTCTGAGGGGAGAGGTTTGAGATATGCTTTAATATTCCAAGCAGATGCTCCTATCTTGGAATCCGCCGCCCGAACTCATCTCCAACCCCCCGTCCATGGGCGACTGGGGGTGTGTGAGCAAATTTGGGATTGATTCCAGCAGGGAAGCATATGTCAAAATACTTCAGTTGTACTTCTCGTTCAATGGAATGATGTGGGGAGCAAGGAAAACTGTAAGACATTACTTAAAATGAAAGCACAGACGCAGATGTATGAAAATGTGCATGGCGGAGTGGTAATTTAACAAATTATGTTTTACCTCATAAATGTTGCAATCAGTTTTTTGCCAGTCTACAGGTTAACTGAAGTGCATGTCACCATTTCTGCTGGATTTCTCTCAGTGGGGTGGTGACATCTCTCATGCTGCAAGAATTTTCTCCTAAAGGTTTTAATTAGATTTTTTGACTTGTTTACTGGTACAAAAATATCTAGAAAACTTTAAAACTAGTTAAATATATATTGTACCTGCTGAACACAAAAGATTGTGGAGAATGCTGGTAACCAAACAGATGTGCATAGTCATTTTTTCCAAGTGTTTTTTACACCTTTATCTTATGTCATCATTTACTTAACTTCATCTCATTCCAAGTCTGAATGACTTTCTTTCTACAATTTAGAAGTCATTGGGTGTCTTTTTGGTCCATAAAGTTTTTTTTTTTTTTTTTTTTTCCTCAAAACAAATCTTTTTATGTTCCATTTTGTTCTTGTTTATTTTTATTTCTGTCAGAACATTAACATAAAATATACTTATTTTAAACATACATGCAGTGTTCCTTCAGTAGATCTAACATATGAAGAAAATTAAAAAAAAATATACCTTAAAAAAATAATAAATACATATTAAGATATATACGATATATATACATATCATCCAGGATATGAAAACAATATTATATGCAATTAATAATCTTGTCCTGAAAATGAACAACTTGTGAAGAGCCCCACTAGAAAGTGAGTGTTGCCAACAGAGAAACAGTTTTATTTGAGGCAGGTTGAAACATGCAAACAACAGGCTTTCAATTACACAATGACAGCTAATAAAAAAAGCCGGTTTGAAGGGAGGATGAAATGAGGATGGGAGAAAAATGTATTCTGCTCCTGTCAAATCTGTGTAACAGCTGCTGGAGATGATTACCACTGAAAAATGTATTTCTTATTCTGCCATTGTATGAAACTTTGGGAAAGGAACTGAGGGTGTTTACATAAAAAAAATGGAATGAATGTTGTTTGGTGACTACGCAATGAGCCTGAGGCCCTCAGAGAGAAGAACAGACTTGAACAGAATGTTAAAGCAGCTGTGGTACGCTTTTATAGGTGTATGTCAGCAGCGAACGTGCAAGTAAAGTTATACGACCAGAGCAGCTGCTTGTGACAGACCGCTCATAAGCTGCGAACATTTTAAAAGAAATCACATTAAAGCTTCCTCCCTGTTCTACAAAGTTGATATAACCTCTGTCTACCCCATAAACTACTGTAATTAACCAGCAGAGAACGAAACTTATTTACCTCACACTGTATAGCTGAAGAAAAGGGGAGATTCTACAGCGCATACCCCCGTCCAAAACAGTGCCATAATGCTGAAAGTGAGAAGATTTTCAGTTATGCTCTAATGAAATTAGGCATTTGATCCTTTGTCATGATTCAGAAGAGTGTAAGTAAAGAAAATATGATTAACACAAGAAAATGTTGCCAACAACACAGTATGAGCATCAAAACAATTGCTGCTTCAGAATGCCACATAGCATCATGACAGGAGGACCAATGCAAGTCAGCCTGTGAGTCAGTAATGATGCACTCCCTCACCCTTCCTCCGCTTGCACATTAACACAATGTGTGGAAACTACCCCATTGTGGTCAATCAAGGCTGCACTCAGACAATGGCTTTGAGCGCAATTTCACAGATGTACAAAAAAAAAACAACAACAAAAAAAAAACACGCAATCTGGTCCGGATGTTTGATGGCAGTGCCTTTTTATTCTAATGCAAAAATCATAGTTATGAAACTCAGAGCAGATCCAATTACTCTGCTCAGAGATGAAAGGAATAGTTTACACAAAGTAAATCATTTACTCATTTACTCATGTCATCATTTACTCACCCTCCTATTGTCCAAACCTGTATAGGTTTATTTTCTTACAGTATGTTGGACACAAAAGAAGATATGTAAAGAATTTTGAAGTAGCAAACAGCTGGTTCCCATTGACTTCCACAGGGTAAAAAGCACAATGGAAGTCAATGGGGACCATTAACTGATTAGCAGCCTTCTTCAAAATAACTTTGTTTATGTAAAACACAAGAAAGACACATTTGTAAATTTTCATTTCATTAATATCTACTTTGCAACTATTAAGGTCAAAAGTCAGAGAACGCTAAACAGAAATCTCTTTGCAAAGCAATACACTTTTTCCCCCAACACATTTTTCACATAAAATTAAAAACTACGTAGTGTACACATCAACAACAAAGATTACCAACCTAGACCCCGGCTTTTCTACAGCATGTCGAAACAACATGCTGTACACACCACCACAAGCATTCAGGTTCATTCATATTCTCATGCTGTTGTACGATATCACCTAATATTCACGAGCAGCTCCAAGTGCACTTTAAAAAAAATAATAATAATAAACATTTTCAGACAGCTCTACTTTAGCTCTAAAATCCTTGTCCTTGAGGATTATTATTTACAAAGCATTATTTCTGTCCACATCTACATATGTATGTGTAAACGTATTACCATTGTAAAAAGATGTCTCCCGGACCTCCAGTGGGCAAAAAAAGGCAGGCTGCACCTCTTAGAACTGAACTGACCTGTTCTTCACAAATGTATAAAATAGTAAATATTTATTACTCAAATGTGTCATAAAATTTCTTTGTTTTATGCATTGATTTTATAAATGTGAAGGAACCATATTTCCAGTGTGGTCTTTTGGACACTACTGCATGCGAGAGGTTTGGCAGAAAAGGTGTGGGGGTGAAGAACAGAAAAAAACGGAGGAGGACATGACAGGTTCCAGTGAATATGTGGGAGGCCAAGAAGCTTCACGCCATGGAATTGATAAGACTGGAAAAGATGAGAATGAGCCGCAAGTCTACTGGGCAGGAAAGGATAGTCGATAAGGAGAAGCTCTGTAAATGTGCACTCATCGGTGCAGAAAACTCACCGACACATGGCAAACTACAGTATGCTGGCTACCCTTCAAACTTCAACTTCACATTTACTTCCTCCCATTGTTTTCTTATTGTCTTGAGCACCTGACCATGACTTTAACCGTGCTCTACCATTCCCGTCAATTTTACACCTTCGCAACCAATTCATTCTGGTAAAGTTGGTATAAATGCCAGCAGCAGCTTTGCTGAGCTCTGTAGACTAGGAGCCTTGAGCCCGGCCACAGGATAAAGGCCTTAGAGCTTCATATCAGCCGTGTAGTAGAGCACTCAGCCAGCGTTACTTGCAGCACAAATTTAAGGCTAAATGGTCTCCTGGTACCATCTGATCCCTTTGAGCTGGCCTCTTCTATGGACTCATCAATGATTAAGATGGTATGAATTAAACATAAACTGAGGGACAGAGAGAAAACACTCAGCCACACATACAGTACACAACACGGCCTGAGATAGAGCAACATTTAAGAAACCCAGTTGGTCTTTCTTTAGAAGTAAATGCGCTTTTTTTTGTGCAGGCTTATATCTGTTCCTAGATTTTGAAAGTAGAACGTTTTATAACTGTTTGACTGACTCCTCTTTTGATTAGACTGCTGTCTATATTACGCACAATATATTTATAATGTTTGTGATGGATTTATGGCACAGTAATCAGCTAAACAAAATTGGATTTTAAACTCTAGCTGATATCAATAATTAGTGTCATGTTCAGTCCAATATAATTTGGATATATTTTATCGAAATAAACAAACATGTATATACCAAACTAAAACGATGGCTACACTGATTTAAATCAGTGTTATTTTATATTTTTTTTATTTTAGGTAAAGTTTTATTAACTTTGTTGTTGTTTTTTGTCATTGAAAACACAGGAAATGAGCATGCAAATGTCCAAATCTAATATTCAAATATCAAATACCAATGATGCAAAACATAAAATCAAAGGCGAGCAATGTGCAATCTTTTTTAAAAGTAATCTCAACATACTTCAGCAACACTGTCTGTTTTTAAAACAGCATACAAGCTTTCAGGTGTCCGGTCCTCTTGCTGAGTCACGAGCCAGACAGCATAGCACAGACTTAAGAGAGTAATTGAATCAATTAGACTTGGACTCGGTTCAAAGCTGCAGGCTTTGGCAGCTTTAACAAACTCACACTACGTTAAAATAATCAGTAAGAGACATCTGATGCTAACCCATTCACTAATGCCAATTTACACTGATTAGGAAGCGAGAGAAGAACTACATTTTCATATTAGGTAATCCACTCTACTTCATTTGCAAGCCCAAAATAAACATATGTAGAGAGTGCCCATAGCAACATAAAGCTCTCTGATTAAAATCATCTCCAAAAGAGCATTAAAAAGTCGTTGAATGGTGATCCTTCAGGCAGGGTAGCATTCTAAATGAGGTGGACAGTGGGCGAAGGGGGGAAGCTGGGAAGTCAGACGACATCTGTGCTGCAGGCAAAGAGGATTACATACACAAAGTTCAAAGCTCTAAATGTTTAAAGAGTTTACAGAATTCCCCACCAAACGGATACCTATAGCATCTGCATCAACTTACGATGTCAAGACACAAAACTATATGCACACATACAAACACTATAAGGGTCACACACTTTTAAAGAACAATAAACAGCACTCGTTAGGCCTTATATAATCCAGAGTCACATTCCTGAAATCTTAATCCTTATTTTAAGATCTGACAAGTGCTCGGTTTGAGATCATAACAAAAAAGTCTCTGGTGACTAAAACAGATAAGATAGGATTCTGAGTTAGGATGTTTCTGTAATAAGATCCGCAGATGGGTCGGGTTACACAATAATGTGAAGTTATTCTAGATCCCTACCTTATCTGTTCGGTAACCATGGAGATTCCGTTAGAAACATGATAGAATTCGGTCTGTATTTTACGGCCCCTGATTCTCGCCTGTCCTGAAAGCTCAGGTCTCAGCTGCCTTTTGTAGATCCTCATTATTCTCTTCCGCAAACACAAGATTAACAGGCATACACACCTGTAAACACTTGTAACCTGGATTTAGCAGCTTAAAAAAACCCTTGGAAGTCTTGGTGGAAAGGAAAAGTATCTACCAGCTACACAATTAATGAAATTGTTGTGGTTGCCCACAAACAGAAAGCATCCAGAGCTACCAAAACTTCCTCGTGATGGATAGTCTCAATTTCCTCCTGTTGTGGTAACTGTGATAAATGGCTTCAGTTAAAAATCCACTTTTTCCTTGAGAGTCCCATTTAATCAAAATGCCAACTGCATAATTATAAGCAAATGCTAGTAACAGAATACGAGGTTGATACTGGCTAAAACCCTGAGAGATGTCTAACTATTCATTTCTTACCTGAAAAGGTCTTATCCCGGCTATCTCATTCCATATTTTACACTGTAGATTTGATACTATGAGCAAGTGTCCTTATTTGCATATTTGTCATATTTAGACTATAATAATATGTGATCCTGGACCACAAAACAAGTCACAAAATAACGGGTAGCAACAGCCAACAAGATCGATTTTGCTTTTAAGCCAAAAATCATTAGGATATTAAGATTATGTTCCTTGAAGACATTTTCCTTAATTGCATACAGTAAATATCAAAACTTATTTTTTGATTAGTATATGCACTGCTAAGATCTTTTTTCCCTCAATATTTTGACAAACAGAACATCAATAGAGAGCTTATTTATTCAGTATAAATTACTGGTTTTGTGGTCCAGGGTCACATAGGCTATGCGTGGGAATTCGCCATCCAGATCTTCTCTGGTTGCGTTTCATCTAGTCAAGTTAAGTTTACTCACATATATGCTCTTTACAGAATAGAATGTCTCAAAGCGCCCTCGCATCAATAAAAAGGAAAATTAATTATGAAACGAATTCTATTTCAGCTGATCATCACTGCAGTTGTCACGACACAACGCGTCAAAGTTTATCAGACTCTACGAAGTATATGAATAATAAATAAGTTGGGGTACTGAGGCAGTTTGTGATTGGTTGTCTGTTGCTTAACAACGTCTTAACATTCAAACACAAGCACAAGCGACGCTAATCCTCTTTCAAAATTACAAATATGAAACATAGCTTAACACAGGCTTAAACCAGCGTTTACTCAGGTATTCAAAGAACCTCGGGTTCAGTATAGTGTGACAAACTGTATTCTCGGTTGGTAAGCTTAGGTTTTGGCGATTAACAAACTAACCTGGCTTTACAGTCTTCAGACGGAGGGGTTCACGAAAGTGGCGGATGACGGCGAGGGTGTCTCGGTTTGTCAGTCCGCTGACAGGCGTGCCGTTCACCTCCAGAAGCACGTCTCCGGGACCAGGTAGCCTTCCGACATGGCACACCAACGCGTCCGACAGCACCTGTCCCAGGTGCGGGAACTCTCCGTGCTCGGCTCCACCGAGTATCTCCAGCACGGCGCTGAGCTCCCCGGCGTTACCCCACGAAACGGCACATTCCTGCACTTTACTCGACCAATGTTTCTTCTTTTTCAGCGTCTTGGACATGATTAATCCCTTTAAGTAAACGAGTCTTTAAAAAAACAGGTTATTTCCTTATGCAAACGCGTTTAGAGCGCAGTAAAGCAAAGCGACTTCATTTCCATGTCTTGGTGAAGAAAGAAACGTTTTAAAACTTCGGAGTCGGCATCGCTCGGTCCTTGAAATATATTCCCTCTGTGGTTCAGTCAGAATTCACGTACATTCATCTGAATTGAATCACCAGTTCACACGAAGGTAAAAGGACTCTTCGTTGCCTAGACGAAATCTATGGTAGACCTCACAGCTCGCCAAGAAGTGTCGCCAATATCGTCTTCGAATGATCCAAACAAGCGCTTTCTAGGAAAAAAAGACACGGAAATAGCAATAAACTACCACCCGAGGCTTATAGCTTACTTTATCCAGGCACATAAAAATAATACAGCCTCAAATCGCTTCGTAATACCGGCTGATGAATGAAACGCCGTAGAAAAACACTCACATCCGTGTGTAATCCCTCGCGATCTAGGGCGACTGTTGTTAACTTGGGTTTCGCGCACCTGTTCCAATGACATCAGCTACCGGCGCGTTCACGGGAAACCACGACCAACACTGTACCTGGATCTGGAATAGGCTACACAATACAAACGAGGTCCACTGTCCAACGACCTTTGGTTCTTGTAGAAACGCCCTCTTGTGTGGCTTGTTGTTGTCTGCGTGGAGCTGTCAGCGCCTGTCGGTGATTAAATA
This sequence comes from Enteromius viviparus, assembly GCA_032353835.1. Lineage (NCBI taxonomy): Eukaryota > Metazoa > Chordata > Actinopteri > Cypriniformes > Cyprinidae > Enteromius > Enteromius viviparus. The sequence continues at coordinate 277,543 of JAUCNO010001079.1, forward strand.
CAGGCGCAGCTTTGCAACTTTTTAGTCATTTTCACCTTGTTGTTACTTGCGCAAAAAGCGAGCAGCGACTGTCAGAGGCGCACAGCAGACGAGAGCGGAGCAGCCAATCAGAGCGAGGGGGCGGGCTTTGCCATACTATTCACAATACTAAACGTGAAACCCTCTGCCATGCTGCCAGGCCTGAAGGAAATTTGTTAAAGATAAGTTACATGTTCAGGGAAAATGCACTTGCTGCCATTAACAGCAAACGTGATAATACAGAGTCTTTATACACTAGAGTGTGTAGTCTATATAGCCTTTATAGATTATAGTAATCGTAAACCAGGTGTTTTTAAGCTCTATAGTCATCCCGACTCTCTCCACTGATTCCTGGATGCAAAAGAAATAAATGAAGAATTTCATAATATATTGTTCTGTTATGGTTTCATATGTTTAACGGCTGTGCAATTACCTTGTAATTTCACTACACCTGTTACAGGTTTTTGCGCATTAGCATTATTTTTGTATACATTTAATGTTATTTTACAATATCATAATGCCACTTTCATCTTGCATTAAGAGTAGTTTTAAATACTTACCAGACTTATTGTTGTATAATAGTGCCACCTGCTGTTGTAGTATAGAGTTGCACTCAGTACACAAAGTGGGGTAACCTTTAAAGATCCCCCACTTAAAATCAATGTACATTTATTAAATAGCATACATAAACGTTCAGTACGTTCAAAATAATAGGGCGATTGAAAAATAATAATTTTACATGCTATAACAACAAAATTAGCAAACGTTTTCGACTATATTACTACTGTACATTGGCAGCAATTTACCATCAGGAAGTGCATAAATGAAGTGATATTAAATTAATAAATATTAATTGGCCACATTTGTCTATAAAAATGTAATAGCTGTAGGCTACTATAAATGTAATTACTATTATGTAATTAGCAGCACTGTGAATTCAAATGGATTGATTTTTAAAACTGATATAAATGTGCATCTGATGAAAATACTGAATAATCAATTACATCATAACAACTTCCCACTCTGTCACAATTCTCAGGCCATTTGACCCCAAGAGTCAAATTTACTTTTGAAATAAAGCAACAATATGTCTCCATCATTTCCTTTAAAAAAAATAAAATAAAATAGACACAAAAACCTTAAATATTCAACATATTGAATTTGACTGCAATTCAGAAAAATAGAGCACCCATGGCAACAGTGCAAATGGTTCTGTACTTCAGTTAATCATTAAGTCGGGTGGGCAGTCAGTCACCCTCACGGTCATTGCTCTCAAAGTCAAAATCAAACCTTATGCTCAAACAAGTCGCTTCTACCAAAAGCAGCTAAAACAATTCTTTTCCATCATTATTCTAGAAAGGTAAGGATGAAACGCACTCACAATATATACACATATTGCTACAATATATATCTAAAGTGAAGAAGAACATGCCAAGAGCAAGAGACCATAAAAGTCTTTAACTTCAGCTCTACTATACATGCTGTATTTGTGAAAGATTGTCCTATTGAAATAATTGTGCCAATGTCATCTGTCAAACCAGTTTTGGAAATGGTAAAGGGACACCCTTATGGCTGTACAGGCCCAGTGCAACAGCTCCTCTGGCTCTGACCCAATGTGTTGTACGTTTCTTTTTCTTTCAGTTCTTTCAAGTCATATTTTTTATACGTTCACATTTGCTGTTATACGAGGGGAAAATTCTGCTTTGTTTTTGCATGAATGGACAGATGAAGAAGGATCCAGTCCATTGGCAGTCATCATTATCCCGAGCTTGCTGGCTCTCAGCACCCTGATCGTTGTGTCTCAGATAATATGGAGCTTTATTACCAAAAAGTCATCGGCTCAGATTATTACAGACTCGTCTTCAAATGTAAATGGTATGTAAAGGAAAAATGATCTATCCAAATATTTGTGCTTGTTTTTTTTTAAAGGCAAATCATGAAAAATATGTTGAATCAACTTTTAGAACCTTTGGATACAGGCTTTGGGCCTGCACGGGATGCTCTGGATCCATGGGAGATACCTGCTCAGTGCACTCTGGAAGGGGTGGAGCCACTTCAGATGGGACGCTATGGGCCAATCTGCATGGGTCAGCTAAAACAAGACAGCATATCCACTGCTGTAGTGATTAAAACTCTTAAAGGTACAGAACACAAGTCAATCATGAGAAGGTGTCTTTAAATTTACAACAAGATTACAAAAGTTGGATAAATCTTTTTGTTTCAGTTGGGTCAAATCAACTGGAGGATGCTGAATTTGTGGATTTTGTCCTTTTCCACGTAGCAGTGAGCAAACATGAGAATATAGTTAAGATGTTATACTGCCAGACACGCCGGATGCCCATGTACCTGGTTTTGGAGGCAAGTGTTCCAGGGAACCTCCTGCATTTTCTGTGGAGTTGTCGAGAGGTAAAAACACTTACAGTATGCTCATACAGTGTACCTATAGGTGTACAGGTCTTACCCTAAAAGATATTTGTATGGAAGGTTTGTATTTCTGCCACAGAATAAAGAACATAATAAAATGAAAAGGCTAATTTTTATCTCTTTTTTGTGAGAATTGTAAGACAAAATGTCACCATTACCTTTTTATAGACTATAGTTACAGTTCTGAGGAAAAAAGTCAGAAATGTGAGATAAATACTCAGACTTTTGACCTACTCTCTCAGCATTTAATGGCCCTGTAGCATAAGAATAATAATAATAATAATAATAATTGGTAATTGCAACTTTTTTTATCTCAGTTTTAACTTTTGTTCTTTCAGTCTCAAGTTTACCTTCTTGACATCTCAGAATTATTTTCATCTTCATAACACAATGTAAGTTATTTTGAATGGAAAACAGGAGGCCTATGACTGTCCCTAGACTGCTAAAGCATTGTCAAGGTCAATAAAAGTATGAAAAACATCATCAGAATACTTCATCTTCCATCAGTGGTTCAACTGTTTCGTTACAAAGCGACAAGAATGCTTTTTGTATTTACAGGTTTGGAATGACATGGGAGTAAGGGATTAATGATAAAAAAGTGGCGTAACCTTTTAAGGAACTAATATATAGGTATTATTAAATACCTAAATTATTACTAAAAAATAATTAATAAATGTAGCTGTATTACCTTAGGGTTTCACATCACGCATTCCTTTTGTTCTGAGAGGAAATTTTGACAGAATATACAGCTCATAATTCAGTTTTTTTCTGAATGTAACTCTTGCTGAACAGAACAGATGTGGAACAAGTGATAACTTCCAGACGTTTTCAGAAAGTTCCGTTTATCTTGTAGCTGAACAGGTGGCAGCAGGACTGGTGAGTTGCTTACACACTGTGTACTCGTACTCAAACATAAGACGTGTATGAATTATTTAAATGATTTATTAATGATTTCTGTCTTAGGACTATTTACACTCCAATCACAGAATTATTCATGGGGATGTCGCAGCCCGGAACATGTTGATTGGTTCAGGGCTCTCTGTTAAAGTCTCTGGATTGGATTTGGCTTTTAAGAGCAGACAGTCGAGAACGGTGAACAAAGAACAAGAAGCCAATGTACCTGTAAAATGGAAAGCCCCTGAACGGATGATGAGGCTTCCCCAAACAGACAGAAGTGATGTGTGAGTAAATCCCGACTTTAAACAACAACAGATTTCTGACAAATACTGCACGTTGACCTATTTGTTCTGTCATGCTTCTTCAGATGGTCCTTCGGAATCCTGCTGTATGAGATGATAACCCTGGGTAGTATTAGTTAGAGGTCCTAATACACCAGTTGTCACTTGAAAAAAAGTGTATTAGAAATACTGTAAAGCAAACAAGTTATGAGTCTTATTTTTACATTCCTTCTCCTTTGAAAGGGTCTCCTCCTTATCCTGACCTGGATCCATCTGAAGTGCTGCCAAACAATTTAGCCCATTACCGAATGAAAAGACCAGAAGACTGTGGAGCCCCATTGTAAGCCTTATATTTTACATAACATGCTCCTCTGTGAACCATGTGTTTAAGAACAGCATATAAACTGACATTTTGTGGCATGTCTTGCAGGTATGACTTAATAAAGTACTGCTGCATGTGGAGCTTCAAAGACCGGCCAGTGTTTTCTGCCATTATTCGGCTTCTAGACTCATACAAATACTTTGCTGACACAAAGCCACTTCACGCCGGACAGCAAATGGAGATCTGTGAATACAGGAGGAAAGCAGGACTGTCTCCATGAGATCTATTCAACCTGAGAACATTTCATTGATCATTTCTACAGCACATGACAATTGCACAACTGATTACATTTTTTTTATTAAGTCTGACATCAATAAACAATACATTTTAGGCTCGTCACAATGAGCAGAATGTCACTAGAGGTCACCCTATTTCTAAAAACTGGAATTGCGTGCGTGGTGGTCAACTAAAATCTCAATGCTTCCAGCTAAATCAGTTTGTTAATAATGTAAAAACAAATATATTAGAAATGTTTTGAACCTTTGACATTTTACTTTTTAATTGGTTAAGCAGTGGCTAATGACATGATATTTATCTAAAGTAGGTTGACCACATATTTTTCCTCCTGGCAGGGATTTGTACATTTCCTAAAGTCTCCAGGTTTTGGCTTCTTTTTCTTGCTGACACGCTCTTCATGGACTTCGTGGACTTTTCCTGTCTAGTGTTATGATGGATTTATTGTTAACAATAGCAAGGGGTATAAAAATACAAATAATAGACCTACTCATATTTAAGTAATGCCAAATTTTACTCAAAGGTCAAAGTACCTAGTCAATAAATGTGAACCTAAACTGAAAATAAAAAAAATGTTAGTTGTAGTTTAGTATTTATAAGTATAAAGGATACTATTTTATTTCTAGATTTCTATTTCATGTGTCCCTCATCCATACACAAGCATTTGTTTATATGTGTCTTGCACCAATTTTCTTGTAACCATTTGCTGTCTGCCGAATTAAATGTTCTGACAGTTCATGTGAAAGATTTTCTGATTAACTTAAACCCATCTATCTGATCACTTTCTTTTGTCTATTATCATTATCTTAAGTGATAAATCTTAATTTTTTGCCTTCTGCATATGACGGATACCAAACGTGAGAATTGCTTTTTACATTTGAAAATATGTATATTAATCTTAAAATCCTGCATTTAAAAGGCATTTATTCACCCCTCAGAGCTGTGCGAGGGACGTTTTATTATTAACATTTCAGTCTTCTGAACTGTGGACAACAAACACCCGCTTGGTCCCAGTAAAAAGCTTGAACCGGCCATTTTTGATATAACTTTGATTGAATTTGTCTGAAAGAAGTCGCATACACCTGGGATGCTTCGAAGGTGAAAAAAATACTGATGTTAATTTTTGGGTGAACTAATTCCCCAGGTGAAAATCCTGCAGTATTTTGATGACAATGAATGCCGTAATACACTTTTGAAAAGGTTACACCAGCAACATCCTTTGGTGGTTGACCCCTAAAAACCACAAAGACAATTCTTAACACAGCTAAATTTTAATAAAAAGTAACCACAAGTGGTGCACAAAACACATAATAATGCCAATACGGTTATGTTGCAGGGTATTAACTTCCCACTGAACCCGTGAACAGTTAATAGAAAACTCAATGGATCACTCGCTAAACACAAGCAATTACTGACAACCTGTGAGTCAGGAAGCAGAACCCCTTAAAACAGAGGTTAAATGGTACAGATAAACTCCTTAATCAAAACGAAATAAATTGTCATATTGTTACGAGGCATTTGTTTTAAATGCCCACCTAATATTATATGGGACATATCATTTTTAAGTCACATATTAACCAGGAAAAAGATAAGCTACAGTATATGATGGCAGCCACTACCTTATTCATACTGTAGTGTTTTTACATGAAATTACACAGATCATATGAATGAAATTCCCTTATGGTCATTTTTTTAAAGTAATTAATAAGAAATATTGATTATGATTGAGAGTTGTGAAAACACTTTTGGGTTTTTTTTTTTGGTTTCTTTACCAAAAAGCTGTAATTCTACAAGTATAAATTCCACAGCAAATTCTGTACAATCTACTCTGTGTCTTGCCTTTTAGATTCATTTAGGCAGAACTGTGCAACAAACACCAGACATGCTGTATCCAGGACCATCTACTGTGTCTCTCTCAACATGCCATGCAAACACAATACATGTGATGCAGAGGTAAAGAGCATTTCTCATCCTTAGCGATGAAACAACAGCAGCAATCAAGATGTCTGGAAGCCCCCTGGATCATGTTGATTTCAAGTTTATCACATCAAAACAAAAAATGATTTTAAAGTTGTTTTCTACTGTAGGTTTCTAAATTGATTTGATTTTCCTTTGCAGAAAGCCAAAGGGGATTCAGTGACGTATGAGCCTCATTACCCTTATTAGACTTTGCTGCTCCATAGGGTTGTTGGAAACAGTATGTAGGAAATTGACCATAACAAGTAATAAACGCACGCTGGAGGGAAGGAGAAGCAAAACACCATGGCAACTCCTTGAAAAAGAGAAGGAAAAAAAGTTGATTTATCACTCGCTTATTCTTTAAAAGCACCAATACCTAATACTACAAAAACTTCAGGAAACCTCAACATTAATGCTTTTTTATGCTGCATTTCATAGTGTCTGTCTTTACCTCCAATGTAGACCACCTTCTTCCAGGCCTGAGACTCCAGCACTCTGTCATGTGGGTAGAAGTTCTGACTGACCATAAAGAGAATCATGGCCACTGTTAGGATTCTCAGTACTGCCATATTTTCTCCAGTCAGCAGAGAAACACACACCAGGATGGCAGAGGAGTAGATGCATGGCAAACCACGGTACATGAACGGGATTCCTGCAGAAAACAGCAGACACACTTGTCACCGACAACCACTTTAATTAGAAGTAAAGTTACAAATATCTATGCTACTAATATTGAAACATATATATGTGTATGTATATGTGTGTGTGTGTGTGTGTGTACAGTATGCGTGTATTTGTTGAAAACAAGTTTGGTGTAAATTCCTCACCGCTAGAGAAGAAGCAGAGACGTGTATAAACAGACAGCACATACAACATGCACAGGATGTTATCTAAAAGACTGGGTGTTCTTAAGATGAGAGATGTTGCTATTCCAAATGTTGTGAAATCAGCAAAATCGTCCAACTTTGCACCTGCAGTAAAAAAAAAAAAAAAAAAAAAAAAAAAAAAACTGTTAACACTGACACTGTCCCAAAAACAACATTCATCATGGTGCAAGACACTGGAAACAAAACAGCAAGACTTGAAGCAACTGCTAAAGCTGTTAGATCCATTACATCGGAGGCATTAAATGGATAGTTCACCTGAAAAAGACCAGTGTTGGGAGTAACATATTACAAAGGTAATGCAATTACAGTAATGTATTACTTTTTGCTGTAACGCAGGAATATAACACATTACTAATAACATTTTGATGATATTATACTCGTTACAATCTCAGTAGCGCACGTTACACGTTTTAACCCAAAATAACGTGGTTCTCAGTTTACTTGTAAATATTAAGATGCATTTCTAGCCCTAACTAAAACGTAATTATGATGTAACATTAAAACAATTTTTTCAGGCCCTGAACAGAGTCACACACATACCGACAGCGCTCATTCAGAGATGTGGACAGAGCATGAACACCTAAATTGCATGTGTAGATTCAAGTCCAGTGATAAAGTTTAGGCTACCCTTTCCAAATGAATGCTGTTGAACATAATTTAAAGAGCAAAACTATTTGCTAAAATAACCTAACCTTATCCGCAACGCTGAAATATAAGCACGGTTCTGTCAGTCAAATGCGCATGAAAGTTACATGTTACTATAAACACTCTTTTCTTTTAGAATTATCACTGGCTGGTAGAAAGACGGGTGGCATCGTTTTTACCTAAAAATGAATAGAAAGGTATGTATAATTACATTTTACATACATTGTCAGTAGCTAGTGAAAATAAATCCCAAGGAGAACTGCTGTGAGATCATGCAATTAATTTTAAAAGCCAGTAACTTGGATGCCCTGGGGGTAGCAGAGTTGGGCAAGTTACTCCAAAATAAGATTGTAGATAGATCATCAATGGTCCATTTGAGATATAGGTGGCGGTAATGCATGGATAAGTCTCAGATCCAAGAAGATTTCCTTTTGTCTGTGTATGTTTTTTTTCTTCTCTCTCTCAAAGCTTGTGTGACCATTGACTTGCATTGTATGCCTTAAAAGCTGCAAAAAAGTTCAAAATCTTTATTAGCATAGCTTAGCATAAATCATTGAATCCGATTAGACCAGCTAGCGTCGCAATTTAATACTTGACTCTTCTGTAGTCTCATTTTGTACTAAGACTGGCGGAAAATGCAAAGTTGTGGATTTTCTAGGCTGATATGACTAGGAACTATACTCTCATTCCGGCGTAA
>JAUCNO010001079.1:287162-313496 GCA_032353835.1 Enteromius viviparus
ATTCAATTCTCATTTAAAATAATGTTGTCAGTTAACCGGTTAATAATCGGTTAACGAGCGTCGGTTGTCGGTTATGAAAAATAACCGAAATGAGCATCCCTAGTGTCCGGTTTATTGGACAGTTTTATTGCCCATCATTAAACCATAAAACAATAAAAGGTCATAAATCAGGGCCATAAATACCTTTTTGTCATTTGCCCAACCCCATTTACTACATACACAATAAGTGCATTGTAACAAATTGATCATTTACTGTAAATATTTGTGTTAAAGCCACCTATTATAAAGTAGGTCCTATTATTTTTAATAGTTTTTTTTAACTTTGCCATTATGGTGTAACTAGTGTAAATTGATGTGGAAAAAACTAATTTAAAACAGTTTAATACAGTATATGCCAGCAACATAACGCGAAAAAATATGCGAATACTTTCACAAGGCACAGTGCCTTGTGAAAGTATTCGCACCCCTTTATTTTTTCGTACTACATTTCAAACAGAAACAAATACAGTTTCACTGTTTCAATGCATTTCAGACTACAGTCATTACAAGTTCTATTTCTCTTCCCACCAGTTCTTACCGCAAATGACCTCAGACAGCCTCTTGCAGTGGCTTCTCACAGTCTGACTGCAATTCCTTAGCTCAGAGTCACTGTAAAGGCAGCCTGTAAGACAGGTACTGTTGAATTCATCATACGCCTGTAATTTATACACATCACCACATCCAAGAGACAGACAGATCTGAGAGGAGAGACGGTTAATATCCTCCACGTCTATAAATAAAGAGGTGCTGAGGGTCCAGGAGCATGAGCCAGATAGCTGATCTGAGAATACAAAAGAATGCACACTTTACTTTTTCATAATCTTTGGTGTCTGTAATTCCCATTGCCTCTGTGATATTTAATCAACATGTAGAAACTTAGCTCTATCTTTGCTCCTTTTCTACAGACTCTAAAAATTCAGATCAAGGCCGGCCCTGGCCATAAGCGGAATAGGCAATCACTAAGGGTTGCCAATATTTTATTTTATGTTTTTTAATTACAAAGAGAGAGAGATTGTTCCACAAAGAAATTACAATTTTATTGTTCTTCCGACTCAACGCATGATCTATCTTTCCTTGTATAGCCACTTTTACATGCATCAGTTACCTGATATAAAGTGATAAAGTGACAATTTATCAGTAAACATCTACCATAATGTCAAAAAGACAGAAGTTCTCTGGTGCCCAGGGAACAAAACTAGTTAAATTTTGAACAAACTTTATGTTGGCCTAGTCTAGTTTAAACTGTTAAATTGAGTTCCAGAGATCTATGATTTTTGTAGATTTTTTGATGTAAAATTACACATTTGAATAATATTTTTACAAGTTGTGTAGTATTTGGGCATTTGTGGCATTTTTAATTTGAACTGGCTAATTTAGTATATATTTTGTTTCTCAGTTTAATTTGTGGTGATAACGTTAGAAAGGGCTATAGTTCAGTAACAGTGTTGCCATCTACTGGAAATCAAACACTTTTCATTAATAAGGTTATTGTCAATAATTAAATAAAAAATAACAAAAATTATTACAAATGTAATGTCCATTGTTTGTTCAAGTTCAACTTGTCCTCCATCTTATAAGCCCGTATTGGTCATTTGTACAAATATCTTGACGAAGTTTAGGGTTGATGTAGCACAGTTTGTAGAGCGATGCATTAGAAAATAAGATGGGATCATCCAATCTTGGGGTCAAACCCAGAGAACCCATGTGCTCATAAAACCCTTTAAGTTAAGTTTTTACATCATTTTTGTAAAGGGTAGGTTTAGGGGTGGGTTTGTATGGGCGTACAAATGAATTGGCATGTTTCCAATAAAATATAAAAAAAAATAAACAAGACAAAGCTATGCAGTGTCTGTGTGAATCTTTGAACACAATAATAATTGGTGGAATGGGCTGTGAGGTAAGGGGCACCAAAGTAAAATCTCACCTAGAGTGGCAAATTGGCCAGGGCCGGGCCTGGTTCAGATAGTAACAATACCATGGAGCCCCAACATAATATGACATTTCACACTGTTTAATGTGCCACCTGTTTTATTGCAACAGAGAAACACACTAGAAGTGAGCAAATGTGCACCGGTTGAATAACGAGTGTGTCACCACAACATCCTGTCAAACTCTTCAAAGGGGTTACAAATGATACATTTACATGTACATTACAAATGAGGAGAATAGAAGCAATAAAAAGACAAAAAAAGAGCAACAGTGTTATTACAAGTCCTGGTTAGCTTTTTTTAGTTAGTTTTTTTAAGAAATCAAGTAGATAGAATAAATAGCTTTTTTGTTGTTTTTTCTATTTATTAAAAAAGAAAACAAATAGATAAAATAGAATTAGAATAGAGAATGCTAGAGTTAAAGGGTCAAATAAAGATGGAAGAGTGAAATATTATATATGTAATTAATATACTAAATATGTAACATTTTCTTGACAATGCTATAAATCTTTGCATCACAACATTCAGAAGACAGCAAATAAAAAAAGAGTAATGCACATGTAAACTAAAAAACAAAAAACCATCAATATGACTTATAATATTAGGAAAGCAAATAACTCACGTTTCACATTGACCCTGACCTCTGGAGGCTCAGTGGAGACGAGACTGTTATATGCTGAAAAAAAGGGTGAGAAAATATACCGTCTTGAAACTCTGCCTCTGTATTACATAGCTGAAATAATATTTTTACCACACATAAGAGGAAGGCAGTAATTAATAAAAAATCACATGGTTTTGCTGCACAAGTAACACAGTATTTCACACAGCACATGCCTATAGTACACAAAATAATTTCTGAATTTACAAAATTTACCCAGTTTAACAGTTAATCTGTGTGTTATTATGTGGATGATATTTGCCTGTTTTTTGTTTTGTTTCTTTTGTCTTCTAAGAAGCATGAAAATATACTATGTAGCTTTTAAATGGCAGCCTTTAATTTAAAATAATATAATCTTTAAAAAAATCATATTTTCATCTTGTTCAAAATTTTACAACCAAAATTTTTTTAATGCATTAAGCTGTTTGCACCTTTTGTAACACCTCTGTATTGAGTCTCTCATTTGTCCAAACAAGAGCCTAATGAACAAATATCACAAACAATACACAAATTTAAAAGGTTGTGGACTATCCAGGGGACACCGCACAGCATCAAGTGTATGTAAACTTAGAACATGGCAATTTTAATAAATTCAGTTCTTATTTTGTCTTGTGTGACATACTGTATCTAATCATATTTTATGTGAAAAAAGTTGTACATTTTGTGAATTAATTTAATGAAGTTAGACTTTCCTAAAAACCTTTTACTAAATGGTCAAACGTGTGGCTTTGTCAAGTGGGTTTATAGACTTCGGTTAGGAATTACTTTATCATATTAAATAATGATAACAATTGTTTAAATGCATTACTATACAATAAAAAAAATTTTCTTTAAACATTTACACTTTTCTATTTTTAATAAGAAAGTATCTGCAACCTTTGTATATTAATGGCTGGTCTGTGCTAAAATTTTAAAGGTATTGGTTCACCTAAAAATAAGAATTAAAAAATAATAATTCTATTATAAATCTATTATCATTAACATATTCAAACAGTCTTACTCTATTTCTTTTAAGGTTTCTTTTTTTTTTTTTTTAATAACCACGTATTTAATTTTTTTTTACTGATTGTAATCCCTCCAGACGTATTAAAAGTAAAAGCTTTTGTTTTTTTCAAGAGGCCCCGGCTCACTCGAAAAGACTTAGCTATGGGACCTTGGATTTCTAATATGTTTTTATAAAAATAATAATAATGACAAACTTTATTTTATAGCCCCTTTAAAAATTACATTTTAAAGCACATTGCAAGAATAAGAAAAAAACTGAAACATGAACATATAAAAGAATTGCATTCATGAAAAAAATTAATTCAAACAATACAAAATAGAACAGTTTGTTTGTTTTTTTAAAATAAATACATGACGAAGAAAACTAACACAAAATAATGGAATAAATCCACCCTAAAATTAGTAAGATTTTTGTGAAGATTGTTTGTTTGTTTTGTAAGAGAACTGCATTATTATATTATTATTATTTAGCAATAAAATATTACCTTAATATAAAATGACAATGAAGACATTTAAATTTTAAGAGAAGACGCTTCCTGCTTCTTCTTAAAATGTTTTCTGATGCTTTCAGTTTTCTGAAATGTCTCTAAAATGTTTTCTGATGCCATAACAAAACAAATATAATTTTTTAAACATAAAATAGCCTATTTGTTTTTGAATAAATGTAGGTTTTGTGAACCTTATGTTCCTTTAGATGTATTAAAAACTTTCCTGATGCCTAACATTTCAGTAAAAGATAGATAGATACCTTGTATTAAAGCAGCAGTTTGGATGATGGTTATTATCTTTAAGGTCTCCATTCTCCATGAGAGGGATGAGGGTTGTGCTAAGTACTGCTGTGCTTTCACTCTCTAAATCACAGAGAGGAAGTGACACTTCTTCTAGTCAGTCTGTTTTTTCTCCTTAACCCACACATTCCCTATAAACCATATTTTTTTTCTCATGCTGATAGTAATAGGCCAACTCAATTTAAAACAAAAAAGAGCGAATGACATCAGGACAACATAAATTTTCCTAATTCCTTTAAAATTATTAATAACTTAATAGCTTTTTGTAACTGGTCTGAATGCGAGAGTATACTTCCTAGAAAATAAAACTAAACTAAAGTCGATCACCTGAGTGTATGCATTAGCTCCACACTAATGCATTCACGTGTGTTTACGTTCTCAGGAGGCGCACGTGGCAGCACAAGCTCTCCTCCCATTGGTCAGTTCGATTTTGAGCTCAAGGAAATGCATTATAAAGTGTAGAGAAAGAAAGCCTAATAAGAAAGAAACGTAAACAAAAATGTGGGTTTAATGAACGTCTAAAGGAAAACCATCGGATGTAAAACATCTCAGTCTAAACATTTCTTTCAAATTGATGTTTCAAATTTTGAATCTAAATATTCATAACTATGTGAATATAGTCAAGAACATACAAATAAGTGACAAATTCTTGTTCTTGAGAAAAACGGGCTAAAATAACCAAAGTAGTCAAACAGGAAAAACGGAGCGCAGAAACGCGCGCGCGGGGTTCACACGTACGAGCGCATGCGCGCTCACGAGCCTTGGCGCCGGTGTAGCAGTCGATTCTGTTCCCTTCTGGAATGTCTGTTCCCCCTCCTCAAAGCGTGTTCGCCGACAACTTCCGCAAAGGCACCGAAGCGCAACTGGATGGACGGAAAGCGAAATGGGACAAAAGTATTGGCGCAACTTTCAAGTGTATTGAAAGTTACAGCGTAATAAAATTATTCTCACGTACTGTTAGTATTATGTGGTTTTTATTATTCTTGTAGTTGTTCCTTTGTTTTTATCTAATGTCTGAGTTTATGCAGTTGAATTTGCATATATAATGTAGGATAATCTGTCGGTGCAGACATCTAAAGCGTCATTCTATGGAAATGTAAATTGTTCCCTAGCCTTTAGAGAAATATTACACTTGAAACACATTAGGATTACAATTTCTGTATATTTTAAAATGAAACAATATGTCATATGAACAAACACACCTTCTTGAGCCATCAATGTGCCAATATATATATTTTGTTAATAATTATATTCCAAGCACCACAAAACTGCTCGTCCCACAGCCGTGTACAGAGAGAAAGTGCTTTATTCTGATGTCGAAAACAGGTTTTTCTACCATTTCAAATATATTATATAAATGCATAATAAAACAATGCTGAATAAATCTTATAAAATATAAAAAAGTATATCAAGTCCTATTTATGTCACTGGTGATTCTTTGTGTCACTGGTGTGACTGTGTTTTTTCTGTCACATTAAATATAAATAATATTCATAATAACTTTGAATAGTTTTAAATAAGGTAACACAAGTGACGAAAAATGGTACATGTGGTCTTGAAATAATTGCACAATGTAAAATAAAATAAAAATGAAGCTGTCATTTATATGTATTCATAAAGTCAAAAGGTAATGTGGTCTAAGTTTAAATGTTTAAAAATAAACACATTTTAAGACATCTTGTTCTACCAAAAGTGGACATTTCCGTAGAATAATCCTAAACTTGATGCCTCATATTATAGACTATATCTAATATATTATAATATTTAATCTATCAGTCCTATAGCTAATAAATTCATGGCATGTATTGAATTTGAACACTTGTTTTTACAAGAAATACAAGGTGCAAGGGTAAATACACAGCGGTTGTAGTATCTATAGCCTAACTGCAGAGAGCACCAATGAAATCAATTAATCATTAAGCTATACATTTTGGGCATGAACATGCCACTTTGTCACTTGAATTTCCATTCTTGCTGATGTTGTCAATCTTAACAATGGATCCAAAAAGTTTGAAGTAATTTTCAATTATAAAACTCAAGGAATTTACCCGCTTGGCATTAAAAAAAAGAGCAAAAATATGTAATTCCTAGATGTACTTCTATCTTCCAGGTGATATTCATATACTGACAATGACATATAGATACATACCAACACTTAATACTTAAAACTTGTCTTGTACTAAAATGACTTTCCAGCAGTTACAATGGTAAAAAATACCTGTTCTTTAATGTCATTTTAAATGGGCCTATTTCTTGCTTTGGGCCTTCAGAACATCTTTGATAGTAGTTGTTGTTGTTATTATTTTTATTGTTGTTTTTAACCATGAAAGTTGTTGCCATGCCTTTTGATGTGCATCACTTTCATTAGTGTGTTAAAAAAAAAAAAAAGCCACATACCCTGTCGATTGTGCTGTACCTCGTGTAACTCAGATAGCACATGCACGTCTTGATCTTGAAAGCATCTGCTGTTTACAAACGTCTAGCAGATGTCTTTCAGGTGTCAGTTTTACATATAATTTAAATCATAAACAGCTCAAAGACATCTAATAGACATATATTTGAAATCTAAAAGGAAATGTTCAATAGACATATTGCAGATGAGCAAACAACCTAAATAATACGTCTTGCAGATGTAAATATAGAGATCATATAGACGTTTATGTACATGTTCTATCAGGGGATGATTTGAAAAGGCATCAGCTTTTCGGCCGCTTGGTCGTATTTTAAAAAAATCAACAACAAAGATTTATACAGTAGGCTATTTAACAAACAAAAATGCCCCAAACGTTTTGCTTAATTGACTTAAAAAATAAAATGAAATAATAATTTTGCAATTACACACAAAACTAAACTATTTTAATATCTGAAACATTATAAAGAATAGTCAGAGCGGCAATATTTCAATTAAGGTGTTTACATGTCTGTATATTTTGATTAAAATCGACGTAGGCCACCTATGTTAATTCGATTATGCTTGCTTCTGCTTATGATCATAATCACATTATCATAATCAAAGTATTGCGTTTACATGAGGTAAAGTTTAATCGCAATATTGTCAAAATCTCATTATAATCGCATTAAGAGGGTCCATGTAAACGCACTCACTACTGTTACTAAAATGTTTAAATGAATTAATTGATTTTTATTTTATATATTTCCTGTGATTACTGTGGGTGATGGTTCCATATGGGTTGTGTTAACAAAGCACCCACAGAAGAAGAATACAAATGCTTTTCTTGCTACAAAACAAACTATTAAGCCGCTGTTGTTTGTGGTTTTATTTTATTTATTTTTATTTTTTGTAAATTGTTACACCTGCTGCAAAATTGTTCTTTGTGACATTTAAAAACACACGTGACAGAACTGTTTAAAATAGGCCTGCGTTAGAAAGCGTCATACGCTTGGGTTGTAAGTTGGGAAAAAAAACGAGCGTCTCAAATCAATTCGGAAAAAAAGACGGTACTTTTTGATCCCCTTTGCTTCCCGTACATCCAGTTGTGCTTCATGACTACGTTAGGTCTGACGATACGTATGGTAACACGGCAACTACGCAAGACTACATAGTGTGAATACGTAAAGGGAACAGACATTCCGAGGGGAACAGAATCGATTGCTACACCGTCTTTACTCACATTACTAGCCTTGTTGTTTTTCACGACGTTTAACAATATTAAATCATAAGCACCCACCCATACCCCACTTTTTTATATAAGGGCAATTATAGACCTCTGTTAAGTCAGTAACATAGACAGCTATCAAATGAATTAGAGATGAAAACTCTTACTACGTTGATATCTGAAAGAGCCTTTCACGGTGTCTCTACATTACATCTATTACATAAGGCTTAAAGTTATACACTGTCGCACTGCTTTTCTGTTGTCGCAAGTTGTTATAACTGCACCTAACAATACACTGACTGATGCGTTATGGTTAAGTAGTCTGTATGGTGAAACTAACTAACTAACTAAATAATCTTCCGCGATTCCTCTGCAGTCAGGCTCCACGCCTAACGTGTGCAACCTCAGTTTGACTAGTTTACAGTATGCAACTGACGCTGTACCAGTACTGTATTAAGTGGCAGTGCGCACACCTGTCGTACAGTATTAAAAAGACATCTGAATGTTTTTTGATTTGAAAGCCATTAAAGAAACACTGAATGAATAAACAGTGCTTCTTACTGTAACCCTTAAGATAAGTATTCTAAGTTGTTATATTAAGGGTAACAGTTACTGAGCAAGAGCCATTCAATATAACAAAATTGTTACGTTACGTGTGAAAAATAATATAAAGTCCACCATAGTCTCCTTAAAAAATGAACAGTTTCAAAACTTGATATATCACGCTCTGAGATTACACTTACCTTCAAGATCAATCACACCACGATGCGACTCAAATTGTAACGTTAAAGACAAACGGCTTTTTTTTTTTTTTTTGGTCAGCTTCGATGACGCAGTATTTATAATTCACATTAAGTTACTTTGAGTCCCCGAAAAAAAAAGGTTATGAACTTTAGAAGACAAGGATAACATTAATTTAACAGGCTGCACCTTTCTGTCTCAGATAGCGCGTCTCTTTAAAGGCATAGCAGGATTTACTGGAATATTCCACCGGAAATGACGCCGAATATTTCTGGTTCTTTCGCTAAGTACGCCACGATAAAAAAAACCACAACAACAAAACATCGCGACACGATGGGGCTGGTCAGCATCATGTGTTTCTATCCTTGTCCATCGGCGAGAATAGGAGGTGCAGAACAGAGCAGGAACAAAATTGTCACTTTCAGACTCCCAAGTGTATGTGTCTGTGTCAAATTCATATAAATTAAGTTATTTTTATTATTTTATATCATTATTAATATTTTAATTATTCTCACTTTGTGCTGTGATAATTATACTGTAACTACACAGCATTAAAAATAAAATAAAAAAACAAACAAGACCTATGAGCTTGTATAGTCACAATATTAATCAATTGATTGAAAGAGTCTTTGTTGGTAGATGTTATGAATTAGCTAATAACTTTCATGCTTATAATGCTATATTGTTTTAGGAACTAACAGCATGGCTGACAATATATTTAATGGTTTAACAAGAAACCTGCACACACTTGCTGTTATACATGAATCACTATAAACAGTATTTCACCGCACAACTTGACTCACAACAAACAAAAGCTGAGACAGGGAAAGATAATGCAAAGGTTTATTATTATTTTTTTTATTTTTTATTTTCATTTAATCTAACATGGCTTAAATCTAAACCTAAACTGAAAACATAGTTTTACCAAAACTTAATATCTGCCTGTCATGTGTACGACCCAGTGGCGATTTTAAGCGTGGGCGAACGGGGCAGTCGCCCAGGGCGGCATTTTTTGAGGGGCGGCACAAGCACTAATTAGGGGGAAAAAATAATCTGTGCCCCTAAGCAGTTTTCTATTATCTATCATAGCCTGCCTGTTGACTATAGTGTTTAAATAGCCTAGTTTCAAATCTAGCGCACATAAAAAAAAAAAGATGTGCGCGCAGAATCCCATATACCATTACCGGGAATAAAAGGTCAGATCGCTCTTGTGATTGGTCATTTTCAACACATATCGCTTAGGAACAGTGTGTTTGTGTGTGGGTGCTTTTTTTATTAATAATTAATCCTTTATAAACAACAATAGTCTAGTCCTTTCAATAATTGAGAATCAATGTAGAATCATTTTGTGGGTTCAATAATAATAATAATTTTCCCATGATCAATAATAATAATAATTTTGCGCCGTGGTTTCTTCCTGGCAGTAATTTCATGTACAACCGGCACTGTTAATACCCCATCTCTCCCTAGGTCAACTTTGATGTCGCAGAAGCCTTTCGGACATGTGTAGCGGACTTTGTAATCTTGACAGAACCCTCCACCCTGCTCTTCGTTCATGCACACAAAGCCCTCTCGTGGATCAAATCTGTAGAAGAAGAGCAGATGGCTGTTAATCGTTACAAAATTACATTTGAAATAACATTATTTGTTTATAATATGTTTAGTCATACACTTGAAAATGGTTTCCAGTCAGCACTGCAGGGGTCTCATCAACGGTTGTGACCACCTCAATAGCAATGGGCAGATATGAGACATGTGATGTGCAGACCTCTTTCCAGGTCTCAAGATCTCCTGGATTATCAGGGTCATCTCTGTCAATCCAAGATGTCCTACAACCTGAAGCAGAGCAGCCAGTTAAGTAAATGTCATTCAGCATAACATCAGATATTATGAATATCCCAATGGGCTTTTAAAACTGCAATTTCAACCCCAGGCAGAGAAAAGTTTTGCTTGTAAATTTAGATAATTGCTTTTTACCTGGGGTCATGAGACCCTGCTTTGGAGGGCAACAATTTGGTGTACAGTGTGAAAAGTGCTAAATGTTACAGTACAGCTAGATGCTTAGCAACAGACACCCAACCTTATTTTAAAGTCTTAGTACTTATTACTTCGTTCACTCACTGATTATTACAGATGCTGACACATTTACCATTGTTTGGACTATATACGTGGATGTGACATTAACACAGTCCAAGTTGGGACTGAAGCAAAATAAAAGTGAAAAGGTTATAGATTATGTAGGATAGGATATGTGTAGGATGGTGTTGAACAACCTAAAGAGCCAAATTCCACAAAGAGGCCCAGGATAACAAGACAACATGCTAAATCGGTCCACGATACCCTGTCACCAAGAATCTTAATCAGGTCCACCAACTAGTAGCTTGAAGTATTCTCACAGCATTAAAACAAAAGAACACCAATTGATAATTCCAACTTTTTGGTGTTTGTCAAATTTAGGGCACCAAGATTAATGATCAAAAAGATGCACAGCACCATCACATGTAAATCTGTGATAGAAATCACAAGCTATCGCTCAGACTCGCTCAGAACGGTTTCCCCCACCCAGGACCAGGCTGCCAAAATCCATATAGTATGCAGGCATATATACTGTGTGTGTTGGTGGGTCAGCCTTTTGGCATCCATAATGGCATGACTCTACACAGATAATGTGCGACAGATAACGTCTCAGACTTAAATAAAGAGATAAATAATGTCTCAGACAGATAATGTTGCAGCAAATTTGAACACTGTTGGAATTGTTTGGCAGTGGACTGCGTAGTTTTTTGATAAAGTTTTTTACCCATGAAAATTAGTGATGTTAAGTTATTTAGGGTGGGTTTGGTTCATTTGCAGCCTTGTTATATAAAAGTGTAACTGTTACCGTCATGGAGAGAGATGTGTAGGGGAGGGACTTGTTAAAGTATGAAACTGTTAGTCTATTTTTATTAATAAATAGGCGGAAGACAGTGCTGCCTCCTGTTGGCGTATTCTGTGTATGTTCCTGCATATAAAGTCACTCAATGTCGTGCGATGTAGGGGCCAGTTGTTAGGATATTAAAAGGAGATGGGCTGGTGCGGTTAGAGTTTTACCAGTGGATTTTAGTGCCCCACTCCGCCCCTGAAACGGCCGGTAAGTTAACGTTAAGCTAGTTAGGAGCAGTGCAAAACAATGATGTCTGCAAACCACATTTTATATTTGTGTATCAAACTTTTTCTTGTACTGTTGCATCTCAGTGGGACAGACTTAAGATGTCCCCTCTGGAGGGTTACATTGTCAGGACAGCTAGTGAAATGCCACAAGAAGTGAGCTTGATCCTTCAGGCGTTTATTAATGTTTTAGGGTTTTTATTTTTGTTTAAGGACTTTATATTTGTGAACAATTTTGCACAGAATATATATTCAGATATTGCAGAAAAGGACATTGTAATGTTTCAAAGAATAGTATTGGAGATTTACCCTTTAATGTTTTCTTATTTATGAAAAATATTTGAAGTTCTAAAGCAGCTGTTTCTTTGAAAAAGACATTATAGTGTCATTAGAAAGTTTAATACATTTTATTTAAATCTTTATTTTATACATATAGCTTAATATATATTTGTATTTATTATTATCATTTTTTTTCATTTCAAGGTTTGGATAAAATAAAGAAAATAAATTATAAACATTACACGTTAAACATTACATTGTGTTAACTGTTCAAATAAATTTTCACTGCGAAGCAACACTTGGGCAACTGTATTTGCACTGAATTGGAAATTATATTATTTTAATATAGTCAGTTGTGAACTCAAGTGGGCCGGTCTAAGGCTTGGAACTCCAGGGCTAAAAAGGAGTACCACTCCGGCCCTGAGCAGTAGTATTTGTCATTTACTGTAAATGTCACTCACTTGAGCAAAATGTCTCTGGACATGAGAATCGCACTTTATAATCAGCACAAACACCTCCTGTCTGGCCTGCATTCACACAAGCAAACCCAGAGGCTGGATTATACCTTCACAAACAAGGGGGGGGAGGGAAAGAGTTCATTTTTAGTTTATCTAAAAAATGCTATCAGAAGCATATGAGCCCTGTAAAGCAATGTAATAGATTTGATGGACTCACACTGCAAAGATGTTTCCAGTTGTATGTGCTGCCACACCAGAAGTGGTCTGAGCCTCTATTCCGACTGGATTAGTACATATTTCTCCGGGATACATACTGAGAAGGTCAGACAAGAGTTCAGAGTCGCTTCCATTTGTTTTAGGGTCGTCGGAATCAAACCACCTGGTTACACACGCTGATTAATACAGCACAGAAAAAAAAAGGTTATAATAAACAAATTAATTTCATACAACACAGGGAAGCTGAATACTTAGAATTTTGATACATACTTCCGTTGCAAAAACTTAATGGACATGTGAAGCGGACCATGTAGTCTTCACAGACCCCATTTTTACACTCAAAGCCCTGTAACGGGTCATATCTTAAAAAAAAGAAAGGAAAAAAAAGAAAATATAGTGTATATATATATATATATATATATATATATATTCACTGTATTTATAATATATGATCCAGAACAAGCAATGATTAAGCTCCTCATGTCTATTCTACATCACATTAAGAAATACTGTAACAGCATTGTCTATTTTAATTGGAGACATATAGAGAATAAATGATAACATACTTTATAAAATTGTTTCCAGGTGGCAGTGCGGGGGTCCCACTAATTGTTGTGACCTCTATGGCGATGGGCTGAGCGCAGACCTGTAGTGGGTATCTTATCAGGAGTAATGACAGCGTCTCATAGTCTCCTTGTCCACTGGCGTCATCTCTGTCAAACCAAGGTGTCCTACATTCTAATAGAGGAAAACCAACTGGGTAAAATTGTATTGTATTCCTTTATATAATTATATAAAGGTGAACAAGCAATTTAGACAATTTAGTGATTTGTTAACTGCTAATCATTTGATAACATACTGGATCTGTTTTCGTTTGCAAATGTCACTCACTTGAACACCAATCATCTGGGCAGGTAAAGCGCACTTTATAATCAGCACAAAATCCTGGTTTTTTGGATGTGCAATAAAACCCAGATGCTGAAATAGATCTTTGGAAAGTACAAAATAATTTAGGAACAGCACTAAAAAAAGTGTTTGTTTTTATACTCAGTATTACAACTTAATAGACTTACAGATGAATGTAATTTCCAGTTTGATACTCTGGCTGACCAGAGATGGTCTGAGCCTGTATTCCGATTGGATTAGGACATATTTGTCCATGGTAATTATTTTGCAGGTTTGTCAAGAGTTCGAAATCGCCTCCTTTTGAAGGGTCGTCAGAATCAAACCATCTTGTTACACATTCTGAGGAATACCATACAGAGAAAATTGTTGTCAAATATCAAAGCAAACAAAAAACTAAAAATCATAACAGTAATAAAGGAGATCAAACAAATATATATACTTGGTTGGCAAAAACTCCTTGGACATGTGAAACGGACCTTGTAGTCCTTACACCACCAATTCCACCACCACCATCCATGTAGTGGTAGATTCATACAAGCAAAGCCCAGTTTCGGATCATATCTGCAAAAAAGCAACCTCTTATTAAAAAAAATGTACAACTGTGCAGCACTGTTTGTGTGTGACTTACTGCACATTTCGCACATAAAGTTTAGCATATGTGGCGTGCTGTCCGCTAAATGGCGGAAAAGGGGTGGAGGATGGATGCGTAAAAGGCGGGATGTGGAAAGAAAGAGGACGGGCTATTTATAGTGGGTAGAAGGGGATTTCATTGGGCAGGAGTAATGAGGAGATTGATTAGGTGATGCGGTGCCAGCTGTGATTAATCGACCGCGCTCCTACTCGAAATTAGTTTATTTGCAAAAACTTCACGTCATTTCAACTTCCTTTTACGCAGACTTGAACTGTTTTGTCGAACCGTAGTTACACAGGATTCAATATCCAGCCCTCTTGGCCTTTCAAGTACATCTCTGTAAGCTACTGAATGATGTTTATGAAAACCCATAGATTGTGTACGAAAATTAGGCTTTATTAATTGAAACTCTGTGCACTTGTGTGAAAAGGTATAAGGTGTCTGAGGTTCACTGCCTCTAGTGTTTACTTCGTTTGCAAACTGCAGTGATATGTACTTGTTGATACCTATTTTGTGTCTCGCTAAAAAATCGAGAAAAAAAAGTACATCTTCTAACATTATTTGTGTGAATATAAATGTGTAAACTGAAAGTGATCCCCAACAAGTATTCTGTGCATAGAATTATTGCAAACATGCAAAAATTTTAAGTTTAAAATGAAAGATATGAAAGTGGTTGTCGTACATTGGAAAATGTCCATTTGGTGTTACAGGGATCCCACTAGTGGTTGCGACCTCAATAGCAATGGGCTGAATGCAGGCCTGTAGAGGGTATGCCAACAGGATTGATGACAGAGTCTCCCAGTCTCCGTCTTTATCTGGATTATCTTTGTCGAACCAGCGTGTCCTACATGCTAACAGAGGAAAATCAACTTAATTAATTTCATCATCTTCCCCAAAACCTACAAAAGTTTAGCACGTTGATTTCTGTTATAGAAAGGAAAAATTTTTAATATTTCTGACAGATTCCAAGTCTTAAATCTGAATTATTTTAGAGCTCTGATATTATTTTGCATGGCATTTTTGCAAACATTTCAATATGCTAAACTGGTGTGCTTAAATTCTGCTAAATTGAAGCAACAAATTTTGTACTTAATGCAGTTTAATTCTATGCAAGTGGTGCTAAAGTCTAACTTTAAGAAGTGTATTTGTGACCCTTGACTAAAAACAGATAACTCTATTTTTAAGAAATTTCAAAAATCATGTTTCTTTCATTGCGTAATCGAATTAATTTCAAACAAACTGCAGTTTGTTTATTTTGATTAGCACAAAAAAACAACAACAAAAAATACAGCTAAAAAACACAATAAAACCCAATTAAAAAACATGATAACAATGAAAAAACATGTTTTTTTTTTATTATTTAAAAAACTGAGTTATCTGTTTAGAGTTATGTTATTAAATATGCTATAATAACAGATTGTAACTATATTCAGTTTGAAATATATATTATTTTACTTACAAGGGAACACACTGGCTTTCCTTTTGTGTGCAAATGTCACTCACCTGAACACCATTCATCTGGGCAGGTGAAGCGCACCTTATACCTTCAGAAAAGAGTAAATAATTTAAGACCATGATAAAAAACAAAAAAACTCTTTAACACAATATCTTTGTTTCTTTACATAATCAGTATTACAACTCTAGACTCACAGTTCAATGCTATTGTGAGTTTGATCCACAGGATCACCTGAGACAGTCTGAACCTCTAATGAGATTGGGTTTTGACACATTTCTTCAGGGTAATTATTGAGAATGGTAAACTTAAATTCAAAATCGCCTCCATTTGTATCAGGGCCGTCAGAATCAAACCAGTTTGTTACACACTCTGATAAATAAAATATAGAGAAAACTGTTACGACAACGACAACAACAACAACAACAACAACAAAAAAGTATAGCAAAATATTCAAGTAGAAGAAATAATATACATACTTGGTTGGCAAAAACTCTTTGGACATGTGAAACGGACCTTGTAGTCCTCGCACCACCACTTTGACCACCACCATTCAATTAGTGTTGGATTCTTACAAATAAAGCCCTGAGCTGGATCATATCTGCAGATAAAGAATATATCTTCTAACATTATTTACATTACAAAAAAGCAACTTATAATATTTATTGGAAGGAAGTTGTTTGTCTTACATTGGAAAACGTGCATCCGGCATTACAGAGACCCCACTAAGGGTTGCAACCTCTATAGCGATGGGCTGAATGCAAACCTGTAGTGGGTATGCCAACAGGATTGATGACAGTGTCTCAGAGTCTCCTGCTTTACTTGGATTACCTTGATCAAACCATGGTGTCCTACATGCTAACAGAGGAAAATCAACTTACTAAATATCATAATTCGCTCCAATAGAAGAAATCATTCATTTGATTTCTGTTATGCAAACGAAAATCTGAAGTAGCTTAGAGCTTTGATATTATTTAACACATCATACCTACAGTTCTTACTACTTTCAAAATGGAAAGTAAACAAGTAATGTAGAATGTCAATTTAATATTGTTATTTAGTTTTTGTTTTTGTGTGTGTACATGACACTTACTTGAACACCATTCCTCTGGGCAGGTGAAGCGCACCTTATAATCACGACAAAAATATCTTGTTTGGTTTGAAATTATGCACTCTGACCCAGCAGCTACCATTTCTAGATTATATATTCTGAAAAATACAAACAAACAGAAAAACCTTTACATATGAATCATTGTGCAAGATCATTTTTGTTATGTGTCTCAAAATAATACTTGAAACCATTAATTTCGATACACTCACTCTTGAAAGGTTTGATTAAGTAGTATCTCGAAGGCTGGCTCTACATCTATATCAATTGGATTTGGACATATTTGTCCAGGATATAAATTGACAAGGTGAGCCAAGATCTCACTGTCTCCATTTCGATCAGTGGGGTTAAGGTTAAACCACTGAGTTATACAAACTACAAATACACACAAACACACACACAAAGACAGGTTTTAAGAGTGACCACATGAGAGCCTTTGTGTCATTACTTGAAATATTTGAAAGTTTTTTGATTATTATTATAAAGAAGAAAATGAGACATACTCTGAGTGGAAGTTGAGATAAGTGTATCTACAAGAAATGACAGACAAGGGGTGTGAGCATATTTGTCCCCAAATAAAAATTAAATAAAAACTTCAATAATTTAAACAGAAGCTTATTTTTAATCAGACTTACTTGTAACAATAACCATCCAAGTAACAAATCCCTTTTCAAGAAAAATTACATTAGTAAACATTTTAATTAGCAACACACACAAACACATTATATATATATATATATATATATATATATATTAATAAAATTAGACCAGCATGAACAAAATACTAAATAAATTACATACCTTGCTGTTCATTCTTGTGGCTTTTTAATAGTGTCTAATAGAAGACATTAAAAGTCCCCAGCCCCCCCAAAAATATTAATCATTATAGTGACTTTAAAGTTTATTGGCAAAAACATTTCTTAAGTCACATAAATATTTCAATTTCTTCTTAATCAGTCATTGAATACACTTAGAAGGTGATGCAATTGTAAAAAAAAAAATTGTATATATATATATATATATACTGTATGAACTTACCCAGTCTTACTTTATGAATGTACTAGTGAGAATATCTTCACCACTATTTAACCATCGATGCACGAGCAGAGTTAGTATAGGTAGACCACCACCATCATCATCATCATTATCTCTCTGTGCCGAAATTCTTTCGCTTTTTAAGATGGTGGGCTCCTCCCAGACCATCCTCCAGCAGCATCTCTGTTGTCAGTTTGACCTCATTCCTGACCTCCCTTCATTCACCTCCTGCACTCCACCCATCTCTGCTTTACATATCCATATACTTGCAAGAATGGTCTTTCTGGAAATCTTGCCCAAGACTTTATATTTTGTTCGTTACTTTAGTTATTTCCTAAAAAAGAAACAGGGAAGGTGAGATTTTTGAATGTGATATTTGATCATGTTTTATGCATTATGAAAAACAAACACAAAAAACAGTGATTGTAACGTTTTACAATATACATTACAGGCAAAGGCACACACAGAGACACAGGTCACAAGGGGGGCTACATATGATTTATTTAACCCCCATGCAGTCAGCGGTCACAAAGGAAAGGAGATATGGGTTGATTTTATGTCATGTTATTTTCTACTGTAATTTAATGACTTTTAACAACCTAAAATAGGATCAGTGTGTTTGTTATTTCCCATATTTTATAATTCATTCTACAGTATACAGCATATAGGCAATGTTAAGCACACAAGCCATCATTTGCACATGGACAACATGATTAAATATGTGTTATTCAGTTTGTTTTAAAAGTTTTAAAATGCATTACATTCACATGCTATTGCAGTGGCAATAATACTGATAAAGTGACCAGCAAGTGAGTGAAATTTAAATGAGTAAGTGAAATGGAGTGCAGTAAGTGATTACAGGTCACACATTTTGATAATTAGAGTTTACAGTTCATAAAAATAAAAAATGCAGTATCTCAAAATATTAGAGTATTTGCATTTGAGTTTTATTAAATGGCATCCCTAAACTATAAATTCTTCTTACAGTATCTCTTCATCTTTGAAACCACACAAATGGGTAGCTGTTCACAGAGTGCTGTATCAAAGCATAGCAAATGCAAAGTTGACTGAAAGGAAAAATTGGATGCACAGGCCACAGACGATTCAAGACTGCCCTCATTGCGTGTGGTGATTTCCCCCTGGACACGGTCAATATGACGGCTCGCCTCACTGACGAGTGGTCTTGATCCCTGCTGCACTTGCCTTGTGCCTTTCCATTTAGAAGTTGGAACAAAGGCTGTCCCCTTCCACTTTAAAAGTCTTGTCACTGCTATCACAGGTGTATCGTAATGCAGTCGATGTGCTTTCCCTAGGAAGACACCGCCAGATCATCAGGTTTCTTAAAGTCTGTCAGGGAGGTCCCCTTAAGTGCAAAACTCATTTGAGCGGAATTTTGTCTCTAAAGGACTTTGTTCCTGGTTAACGATTCGGTCAGAGATTCGTGCTTTGGGTTGGTCTGGCTACTCTCATGTGATCCTGAGACCCAGACCTGGTTATGTGCCCCGAAGTTCCCACACCGCCCTTCTGGGGCCAGGTGGTGAACTTGGCTTCTACTACTTCGCCTTCGGAGGAGGCGCTTCTGGCTCAAGGTGAGCCGTGCCCCCTATAGGGGTGAAAGCCCACTCCACCGGAGTGTTGCCTCCTCCATCAGACATCTGCTGTGCTGCTGGGTTGGGCAACATCTAATAACTTCGCTAGATTTTCCAAGTACCAGAATCCAGTCCGAGTACATTTTTCCAGTGGGTTACATCTGGCTTCTCCGTTGCCTCAGTTTTAGTCAGCGGAGTAGCTGAAACTATGTCCAATAGAGGGCTTTCTTCACCCTCTTCAGATCTTTCAGATGGTGAAAATACGAGTGGCTTTAGACTTTTGCAAAGTACAGAGGGTACGAAAAGTATTCAGACCCCCTTAATTTTTTTACTCTTTGTTATATTGCAGCCATTTGCTAAAATCATTTAAGTTATTTTTTTCTTCATTAATGTACACACAGCTCACTTCTTCTGATCATCCTTGAGATGGTGCTGTGTGTACATTAATGATGGAAAAAATGAATTTAAATGATTTTAGCAAATGGCTGCAATATAACAAAGAATGAAAAATTTTAGGTCTGAATACTTTCCGTACCCACCGTATATACAGTATAAAGAATCTAGAATATATTTTGGACTTTATTGTCACAATATTCAAATTTTTGTGAAATGCAGCTGTATTTGAACAAAGCAGTTCAGTGCTCAATTCCTTGCTAATAATAATTACTTGTCAAAAACACATATAATTATATGTAAAGCACAGAAAGAGTCATGGAAAATTGAAAGGAAAACGATCAAGTCCTTTGTCATATAAAAGTGGAGGAAAAAAAACACACAAGGTCAAATAGACCTGGCTGTGACCCCTGTATGGCCCATATGGATGAACATTTTCAATAGAGCTCCAAGTCACAAAATTCCCACATTTTCTTCCTTGTAACTACCACTCTTGTAAGACAAAAATTACCCTACACCTAAACCTTCCCCTTACAGGAAACTGTGTGTATTGTTAGATTTTCCAAAAAACACTATTTAGTATGTTTTTAAGCCTTTTGAATTACAGGGACACTGAAAATTTCCTCATAAAACACCTACATATTGTAATACCTATGTCATACCCATGTCATTATACAAATGTGTGTCCTCATAATCCACATAAACCTGCACACACACACACACACACACATACTGTATATTTATATGATACAACTCCAAAACATCCCAGCACCTTGTATTCGGGTTAGACACATATTAAATTTAACACTGATGAAAACAGGGTAGTAAGGGATAGACTTACAGTCTTTACAATGGCACACTATGTATAAAGGTCCTAAATTATGTACTTCTTCACAACCCATACCAGTGCAATGTGATCTCATGTGTGTTTATATGTATTTCATTAAAGTGTAGGTTTACAGTATTTGTGTTTGCATGATTTTTATTTGTATTTAATTATTTTTTAAGAAAGATGTTTCATCATCTGTTGTCAATGTTGTCAAATTGCAGCCAGTATGATTAATTCTGCACCCTGTATGTGTATGTGTCCTGAGATCCAGCAGGGGACTCATGTGTACAAACATACAAGATGAAGCTAGACATCTCTACATCGAGAAACAAATCAAGCCATCAATACTGCTGGGAAACAAAAGTACTCAACTTTATCAAAATTAAAATTAAATTATTTTTTTTTAGAGTTAGAGTTATTAGCAGTTTCACATTTAAAGGTCCCCCATCTTAATGTGAACATGGGTGTAAGTAGGGCCATGTGCCATGACGCTAACCTGATTTTACCAAGCGCAACATGTCCCTAGGTGATCTTTGTTCACCCTGGAACAACACCTGGATTAACCAATCAGATTTGAAGAAACATCTGGTTGTGGATATTTAGCAAATACAAAATTACATCTAAATCTAATAAAAAGTCAACTGCATAAATGAAAGACATACAGTGGTTAGTAACTGAAAACATGTTTGCACTGGCAAGTGCAAAATGTCTTTAAACGTGAACAAACAAGAGAAAGGATGTATCGACAAACACATCACAAGAGGTTGCATGACTGACAGGTTAAAGTCTTTGTCAGCCATTAAGTACAATTAATTATGCTATCCACAAAAACATTTTATTGTGAAGACATAAACGTTTGTGAAGTCAGAAAAACCCAATAGCCATGCTGTGAGAACAAATGTGACTTAACCAAACTTAATTGGTGGATTTAACTTACAGTAATTTTTATTAAGTTATGGCATTTAATAAACAAGAAGGACTCAATAATTCATTCCCACAAGCTGTATTTTGAAAGTTGCTGAAAGTAAAATGAACTTAAGCCTGAATTCTGTTTGTACAGTGAGTCAATATAAATGACCGAGAAGTGTACCCTAGTGCAGGGATCGAGTATTGAGTTGAAATATTGACTCTACAAAGCATTTCACCACACAGCCACAGCATGAACTGATGCTGGGGGGTAATGCAAACAAATGTTTATTGTACTATTATTTATTTATGTTTTTTTTTTTTTCCTATCACTTATTAGTTTAACAAATAAAACAGTTAAAACTTTAGAGGTTTAGGGGTATATGAATGCAAATGAAGAGTTTGAGAGAATATGGCTCTTGCACTAGCATGTGTAGCGGACCTTGTAGTCCTGACAGACCCCTCCAACCTGCTGATTATTCACACACTCAAAGCCCAGTAGTGGATCAAATCTGTGGATTCAGAGTAGATGGCTGTTAATCACTGCAACACTTACAA
Source organism: Enteromius viviparus (assembly GCA_032353835.1). NCBI lineage: Eukaryota > Metazoa > Chordata > Actinopteri > Cypriniformes > Cyprinidae > Enteromius > Enteromius viviparus. The sequence continues at coordinate 309,447 of JAUCNO010001079.1, forward strand.
AATTATATTAATGTTGTTTATATTGCATATAAATATTTAAAATGAATTGCTGTTGAATCTTACACTTGGAAATTGTTTCCAGCAGGCAGTACAGGGGTCCCACTAACGGTTGCCACCTCAATAGCGATTGGCTGAGGGCAAACCTGTTGTGGGTATGTTATCAGGGTCAATGACAGCGTCTCATAGTCTCCTTGTCCACCAGGATTTATGGTCAAACCAAGGTGTTCTTTTTTCTAATAAAGGAACAACCGTTTCAGTAAAATTATTCTTGTTGAAGGTCAAATAATTGAGTTGATATAAAAAAAAAACTAGATTTTTACCTGATGTCTAGGTTAAGAAAGTTTTAAATGATCTCACAAGCAACTCACTTGAACACCATTCCTCTGGGCAGGTGAAGCGCACTTTATAATCTGCACAAACTCCTCCTCCTTGATTTGCATTTATGCAAGAAAACCCAGTTGTTGGATTATATCTTTAGAAAACATACAAAACAAAATTACAACATCTTAAAAAACAGATTTCCTTTAAGATCATTGACAGACTTACATTTGAAAGGTGTTTCCAGTTAGATATGCTGGCTGGTTTGAGATAACGGTCTTAGCCTCTATTCCAAGTGGATTTGGACAAATGTGCCCAGGGTACAGACTATGAAGGACACTGAGGAGTTCAGAATCGCTTCCATTTGTATTAGGGTTGTCAGAATCAAACCACCTGGTTACACACTCTGATGAATACAGCACAGAGGGAACTGTTACTCAACAAAAATGCATATGTACAAATATATAAGTAGATAGAATGTTTATACATACTTGGTTGGCAAAAACTCGTTGGACATGTGAAGCGGACCTTATAGTCCCGACACCCTCCATTTTGTTGTGCATTCACACAAGCAAAGCCCTGTGTTGGGTCATATCTGGAGAAAAATAACGCTTCTGTTAACAACAGACAAGCATAACTACCAAGTGTTAAATCTGTACTTCTCTTATTTAAAATTTACACACGGGATACTGAGCATGCACAAATATTTGTGGGATTAGGGCATGGTGTCTAGATCACTTTCATATCATTATTTATTTTATATTACAGGTTTTAGCATATGAAGTAGTCAGTCGTACACTTGGAAATTGTTTCCAGCAGGCAGTACAGGGGTCCCACTAATGGTTGCGACCTCAATAGCGATTGGCTGATCGCAGACTTGCAGTGGGTATGTTATCAGGGTCGATGACAGCGTCTCATAGTCTCCTTGTCCACTGGGATTATCTCGGTCAAACCAAGGTGTCCTACATTCTAATAGAAGATGAGTAAATATCATAAACTCAAAAGAAATATCAGATTGATTTCAGCAGCTGCAGTTCTTGTTTGTAAATGTCACTCACTTGAACACCAGTCCTCTGGGCAGGTGAAGCGCACCTTATAATCAAGACATAACCCTCCTACTTGGTCTGCGTTTACACAAGCAAACCCAGATGTTGGATTATATCTTCAGAAAGACACAAAATCATGTTTACATAACTTGTAAAACTTCAGGCTTCTTTGTTTCATGGATCAAAATATTACCAGAAGCACATGTCATGTAAAAACCTTACACTTGAAAGATGTTTCCTGTTTGAGATGCTGGTTGGCCTGAGACGGTCTGAGCCTCTATTTTGATTGGATTTGGACATATTTCTCCAGGGTATGAATTGAGAAAGTCAGCCAACAGCTCATAGTCTCCTTTTCCACCTGGGTCATCACGGTCAAACCATTTGGTTATACAACCTGATAAATACCAAACACATTAGTTTCGATAAAAAGGCCAAATTAACTCAGTGTAGGTTTAAAGCAGAAAAATCACACATACTCTGAGTGGAGAGTGAGATGAGTGTACCTGTAAATAATGACAGACAGAAACTATTTGTCCTTTTTTTCTCTCTTACACAAATATTAATTTTAATTGCTTTTACCAACACATTTCATAATCAAACTTACTTGTAGCAAGAACCACCCAGGTTGCAAATACCTTGTAAAGAAATGTAATGTATTAAATAGAATAGAATAGAATAGAATAGAATAGAGGAAATACCATACCTTACTACTCATTCTTCTTTTTTTTTTTAAATGGGGGTATAATGGGAGAAATAAAAAAGAAAAATCAAGAGACCGAAATCATAGCAGAGTCTGGAAATAATTAATAAAATCTTTCTAACAAAGAAAAAAACTACATTGAACACAACTGCAAACAACTTTTTAACAATTAAAATGTAGCTAATTACAAATAATAATAATAATAGCAATACTTAACTCACCTAGTCTTGATGATTGTGCAATTGAGAAAATCTATCTATCTATAATATCTATACCACTATTTGACCATCATCAAATGGCTCAGGACAGTACCCTCTCTCTTTTTAAGCAGACGAGCTCCTCCCGGAATGTCTTGCAGCAGCATCTGATCTCCTTTCATTCACCTCTAGCACTCCACCCATCTACAGTGTGTCCTGAATAGAGATTTGTTGTCTTGTAAAAAACCTTATCTTTTGCTCCTCACATGAAGTATTTCCTGATAAAGATATTTGATATTTGATCACATGTTCCATAAATTAGAAAGAGAAAACACAACAATTGAAATCCTACAATACATTTTACACAATAAACAAGGTCACAGAATAAAAGCCTTCAAGCTTTCCATTTAACCCCCTCGCAGACAGTGGTCGTGAAGGAAAGTAGATATGGGTTGATATTTTTTCATAACATTTTTGAAGGTGCTATTCGGTTTCCAGTTTTTACAGAATTGTTACTTTTTACAACATAATTACTTTTTCAGCATCTGGTATAGAATCTGTTTATTCAAATGCAATCAAAATCAACACATGCATGCATAAAAATAACATAAGTGTGTCAATCAACAAGCACACTTTCTCACTCATAAAACAATGACCTAAATAAACACTGAAAACAGATAGCATTACACCTTTCTTTCTTTACAAAACAACGACAGCTCAACTGTTTAGAATTCAAAGTAGTATATGTTACACGGTCCATGTTTACATTACAGTAAACTATACTGCAGATTACCTTTAAATTGCAAAACATACTTTTTAATCATTTGTTTGAACTGTGTATTCAAAAATTGTGTTCTAAAATCTAAATGAGAAATAGTGCAGTTGATACTGTATGTCTTACCTAAGCACTCATTTTATCAAGTTTGCATTGCAAGTTTTTGTTCTGACACAATTCCAGAGCAGGGCTAGTAGCGGTGTGTTCTCATTGGCAACTGAGTTTTTTTGATTGACATCATCTTGACCTGGAGTTGAAGGTGTCTTTTAGTGGCTTACTATTTTATTTTGATTATATTTTTTATTACTATTTTATCAGTATTTCTCTGATGCTACACTATCAGTTACATTATTGACATGATTTCTTAGAAATAGTACAGCCAATGATGTCATCATTATCATCAATCATCGTCGTTATCAGGATACTTGAGGTGAGGTAAGTTAAGTTGTTTTGATTGAACATTAGGCCAATCATTACAGGACCTGGTTATCTGCATGCAGTTACAGTCTTCAATTATATCATGTTTGCTTGGTCCAGATTTGACAGTAATAATAATGTAAAATGAGCAACTTCAGATAACTTTCTTTGAACGGAAAAGTAGACCTTAAAAATGCCTAAATATTTAATACACAACTGTATCATAGATGATAATTGGTACATAATTTTGTTAATAAGTTAATACTAATATTTATTAAATAATTATATTGTGTACTTGTTTGTTTGAAATATATCTTGATCTTCAGACACCTGATATTATGCAAATATTTTTATTTCTTTGGAGCTCTAGATATAACACCGTAAACAGGAGGTTGCCCTTTATTCTTATTAGTCTATTTGCTGATCTTGTATTGGCATACAGTACCAACAGCATATGATTTCAAGAGTTCGCGCTTCCTCATAATCGAGAAGGATAAAGTTTAGCATATGTGGCGTGCTGTCCAGGGGGCGAGCCGGGAGGACGGCGGACACCGAACCCTAGAGGCTTGAACCCTAGCTAGGGCTAGAGCTCGGCGT
>JAUCNO010001079.1:313748-325791 GCA_032353835.1 Enteromius viviparus
TTTCAGCTCCTCCCCGACTGCTTTCGGCTAATCTCGCCGATCGGTCTGCGCAGCGCAGCATGAGCTCGAACGCACCTGACTTGTTAGGTGATGTTTTGAGATTGAGGTCTCTGCAGAGCAAATGTGGGTGTTTCTCAATTTCTGGGCATTTTCCAACCGCTGGATGTCTCTCAACCATGCAATCAAAATGATCGCCCTGACCTAACCCTACCCCTAAACCTACCCTCACTATGACGTCGGCCAATCAGTAACATGGCGTAAAAACGCCCCGATGTGGTAACTCCCATTACAGTTGCTGCAGAGACCTATACTTGGATGTTTTCACATTAAAGTCGTATTATTTCCTATTCATTCAATAGAATGTTTGCGAATAATAGGGAATAGCAATATGGCGGCGCGGTGCCTTCACTTCTATGACGTCATGAACTATCCAGTTCTCTATATAGATCAGTGGTGTGCACTTATCCGGCTCGTAACGAGCGCGCTCTGCCTTCAAGGGCGAGCATTGGTTAATAGACCTTCCTCACAACTTCCATATTTTGCACAGGAAATACGCAATTGCTGTGTAAACCTATTTCCACCTCAGTATGCCGGTATGTTCTAGGTCAGCGGTTTTCAACCTGTGGGCCGCAGGGGGGCCGCCAATTATTTTTAATAGAAATTGTTATATTGTTAATATAAAAAAAATGTCTAGTTTGCGGATATGTTATGTATATTTTCTGTTTATTCAATACATTACCAGTTTATTCAATAAAGACAGCATCATCAACAGAAAGCAACATCCTTGCGACTGAGTACTTAGTTAACCCGACAAAAAGCGGGATTGTTTAGATTCTTTTGCAGTGGGCCGAACAAGCATATGTGTTTGGCTGTGTGGGCCGTGAGTTAAAAAAGGTTGGGAAGCACTGTTCTAGGTAATCAACAAAGATAGCATAAGGATCGAGCAAGAGTTGTTGTAGCGTCTGTGAAATTCTATTCATAGTAAAGACTTGCCACTGTCAAAAGAACAAGGTCTTATTCCGCGTATAAAGTGAATAGAAGTCCATTATAAGGAAACAGCTTAACATGGTTAAAGTACCTTAACAATAACCAGGGAAAAACAAACTTTTGTCAAATTTTATTTATAATAAAGACTTGCCACTGTCAAACAAACAAGCTCTGTTGTGGCAACGTCGCTGCTACGTTCCATTTTTACTCTGGCAACATTGTTGACTACGTCCTGGCGACATTGTAGCAACGCCGAATTGTAAGACGCCAAAGGGTTGCAGCAATGTTAATACGCGACCTTCAGCAACTACGAGACAACGTTCCGACCACTTTTTTTCTGCGTATTGTTTTTTTTTTTTTTATTGTGTGGTAAATCTCTTAATAACGACACACAATATACTTTTATATTTTTACAAAACAAGAACATTAGCTCGCTACAGTTTAGAATTCATTGCAGTGTATTACAAAACAAATGCATTCTTATCCTATTTTATACATGATAACAGCCAGTATACTTGCGTTTAATCATTTGTTCAAGTTCTTCAATCTATTTTCATTTTAAAAACGTCAGTTGCACCAGTATGTCTTACCTCTTTTGCAGCGCAGTTTGATTCCTTGCAGTCTTAAAGGTTTACAGCATATATAGCTTTTCATCAGGATCAATCAATTTACATTTGTTTCTTTCAAAACACATTTTAATTGCTGTCTAATTCCACTTTGTAAGGTTCATAAACAGATGAACATGAATATGCATATGATGCAATCTTTTAATAACTAATAACACACTACATAACACAGCAGATGTTTATATAATTAACAGAAATTATCAATGCATCGTTAGCAATTACGATTTTTCAAAAGTGCAGCATTCTGCTTTAAACAGAAATCAGTCTGTTTACTTTGTGGAAAACTGCTTTACCAACAGTAGGTTATCGTAATTTTTTTTCTTCTTCTCTCAATCTTTACATATTGCATGGAAAAGCCTAAGCAGCAGGCTTGTTGTTATTCAGAGCAACAGAATGACTGCAAGAGAGTCATAAAACACTTTACTCCTTAATGAACGAATCGTCTGGAGCGAATGCTTTGATAAATCGCGCATAAACAGTTATTCATTTATTCAGTTGCACTCTTTGGTTAGAATGAACGTTCAATGACTCACTCATAAAGGCCGTCTACCACCACAATCAGGCAGACTAAATAGACTGGCTTACACATAAACAAGCAGAAGAGCAGGTCAGGTGTATTAATGCTCCCGTCTCTGACCTAGTTACCATTGATGGAGAATCAGTCGAGGATGTGAATGGTTTCATGTATCTTGTTAGGGTCACTCGCACTAACAACAGAGCCAAAGCACTAAAAAGACTAAAAAGCCAAGCCTATTTAAAACTTGTAAATAAACAGTTTGTTTAAAACTGAATTCAGCACAAACTCGGCATCCTAACATGATGCTTCAACATAGCCTTTATAGTTTACAGTTGAGTCAGAAGGATTTGCATGGTGTGGGTGTTTCATTTAATGTATTACAACTACTGTTGCAAAAAGGTAGAAATTGTCCATTTTCAGAAACTTTCCAGAATTTTTTGGCAAATTTCAGAAAATGTAACTAATTACAACAGTAAGAAAAGCAAGAACAATGAAGCTCAATAAATAACGTCAGAGAGATGTGTACACTAGGAATCTTTTTACTCATATTTCCAAAAAACACCTCCTACAGCCATTAAGGTTGAAATGACATGAAAACCCACTTTGTAAGAAGGTTTTGGCTCCAGCCTGCCAAACACTGAACTCACACGTCATTGTAGAAGATTATTGTACACCATCGAGATTCCTGGATTCCTCTGCAATCTTTGATCTCTGCATCAAAATTCAAACACAAAAGCACAGACAAAGTGGAGCAGTAGGTGTGTGACACATTACAAATGACCAGCTTGTGTGATCATGCTTTAACACCACTTCAGGCTTGCAAATCAGTGATAACAAAAGACAGAATCAAATAATAATAATAAAAGTAAAGCAACTTTAATTAAGCAGTAATGCTCCTTTTTTAAAAGAAAATTAACAGATAAGCCTCAGTCATATAAAACGGTGAAAAAGACACAAGGGGGCCAAAGTGACCTCTGACCCCTCTCTCTGGCCCATGTGGGCGAGCATGTTCACTAGACCTCCAAGTCACAGCACTAATAAAAGGGGTTTCACTAAGAAGTATTTTCACTGTAGACCTCACATTTATTTCTCTATGCATTGAGAACAACCAGAAAGAATCTCTTCTGTATATTCTGAACGAGATAACGAACCTGCATTGTTTGCTGTACATGAGTCAGTTCTCCATTAATAACCCTCTGGAGGACCTTGGAGATAACACATATTTCTCCTTTGTTCAACGTACACTGTAAGACTCCTATAGAATATGATCTCAATACAAATCAATCATGCAAAATAATATGTTAGTGTGGTTGTTAACAGCAAAACTGTGAGAAATAGATAAGACTGTAGAAACAGATGTGATTTTATGTAACATTTGTCATCCACTACGAGGATTTTCTGAATTCTAATTTCGCTCTTAAACAAAAACACAATATGAGAATATTTCACCATTTATAAATCCCCTTTTAATCTCAAATGAACTTCAGTCTCAATACTTTGGCTTGAGAGATTGTAATCTGTAAACAGTGTTTTATTTTATTGTAAAGCTGCAGCAACCCATTCAGAGAAGCACTAATTACAAGAAACTCAAACTATGATTATGTGCTTGTTTTGTTGCTTTTGTTATGTCTGAATTTAGCACCATTTGTTTTTTTAATACTACCAGACACAACAGTGTTTCCAAGCATGGAAGGCAAGTCGTTTCATATATATGCAGCTGACGCCGTATATATATGATCTCCCAATTTGTATTTTTTTAGCAACAATCTTCACCTGAGATGCGTCTCGATGTCTTCTGTGCTGTGACCCCACAGAGACCCGTTCCTTATGGTATCTAAGCATGCTCGCCCCCACCGGCCCTCAAACAAAACAAAAGAAGGCAGCAGAGTCTTCAAGTATTAACACAGCTCGGGCACTAAACCTCAGACACGCATTATTAGAGCCTAGAATCACTGCTAGGAAAACAAATTAGCAGGTTATTGTTAGCTTGCATTACCCCCCACAAATATAATATATATAGATTAATATGCTTATAAATAAAAATTCAGTGCTGTAAAAACATCTCCGATTCCATAGGATCTGACCCACCGCAGAAGGCTCATCACGTTTATTTTTAAACCTTTTTTTGTCATCTTTTTTTTCTTCTCATGGCTAAAAAGCTACTGTTCGGAGAATGTAAACCGAGCTTCTGTGTTAATAAGTCCTTCATTGAGCATAAAACACTAAAAATTTGAAGACTTGTTAATATGGTAATTTTTTCTTTCTTGCTTTTTGGTTTAACGCAGCACAGAGCAAAGAATCCTTTCTGGTGTTTTTCGGTTGCGGTGAAGCACCAAGAAACACGTATCAGTGTGTGTCTCTTAAAGTGTGACTGTAGTTTGTCCTGTAAGCGTCTGAGAAATGCAGGTTTCTCAGTGTGAGTGTGGATGAGGGGTCTTTTTCTGTAGTCTCTGCTAGTGTTTTAGTACTGCGTCTATGTTAAGCAGCGCTCCACGTTGATGCCCTCCTCTGCGTGGACCTGCAGGTCGATGGGTCGCGCTGGCTGTTCTCCCGGTCGAGCGTTCATCAGAGAGAGGTTCTTCACGCAGCCTGTTATACCTGATGAGTACTTCCCATCGGTCAATGCTTTCATGTCTGGAGCTCCACCTACAGTTCACATACAAACAACATAATTTTTTTTTTTTTTTAAACAAAACAAGCCATTTCTATTTGTCATCTGTATGGGGTATCCAAACAGAGGGCATGTTTTTATGTACTGTAGATGGTTGTGTAAATACTGTTAAAATTAGATGAGAGAAACTATGTGCAGAGTTTAGTTACTGAATCTTCACCTAATCACACCAAAATAACATTATGACAACACTTTATTATTTCATGTTAGGAATTGTTTGTTTAAATAGATATACAATTTTAAATGTCTTTATTTTCAATCAATTTGATGCATTCTTGCAGATTAAATGTATTAAGATCTTTCAAAAAATAACCATTTTACTGACCCAAACTTTACAAGCAGTGGTGCATTATTTATTTAGATAACTTCTTTATAGTCTTGATAACATCATGGATGTTAAGTGACAACAATCTGTAACAAATACTTACCCAGGTATATGTTGCCCTTGGTGTTCACCATGATGCTTTTGCCTTGTGATTGTCCGCGTTGAACTGACCCTCCATCGATCTGGAGGTAGCCCTGCTTACCCGCTCTGTTCAACACACAGACAGAACACTCACTAAGATCATTCTCTCATGCTTTCTGTAATAGTTTGGAGAGGTGAGGAGCATTACCGGACTGCAGTGATCATGTGCCACAGTCCATCATTGACAGGCTCTCTGGAGAGAATCTGAGCCTCTCCACTGCCCAGCTGGTAACTATCAGAAGAACAAGAGCACATTATGACCGGCTACAAAGAACTGATCTAGATTACTAAGAAACTTAAACATAATGGTCGCAGCAGAGAACCCAAACAAAAGTCATGAGATCATCACATTAGACTCACTCATGTGCCTGATTGTTAGTCTGACAATGTGTTTAATTACTCACCTAAACACAACATGTCCCTTTTGTAAACCAAGACTTATGAAGTCCTTTCCCTTTCCTTGACCTCCCAGTTCCTGGAAAGAATTTTCAGTGAAATATCACAGTCAGTCTCTCTGAGTCATCGAGAGGGAATATGGATGTGAACCACAGACTAAAACCACAGGCTTCTGGAGGCAAACATTCAAACAGTGCTCTATATTGATTAAGATGTTTCTACAAATAACATCTCTCTTATGTATAATATGAGTTATTAGCTTTGACCAAAAGGCACAGTTTAAAAACAAGGTCTGTCAGACAAGTAGTTTTAAACACATTAAGTATATGACAATCAATCAGAAGTCATTTCCAGAAGGAACTGAGCTGTGCTCAAACTAAACAAAAAATATTTTCTGTCCTTCTTGTGAAAAAATGCAAACGCATGTGATAAACTGTTGAAGAGACACAGGTATGTTGATTGATGCAGGTAATATATATGCAAACATAAGGCTAATTAATATGTCATGAATCAGCGGTTGTTGACTGTGTTCCTGAAACACGAAAAGTTTTACATAAAAAAGAATTTGCTTGGATCTTGCTCCAGGAACAGGGTTGATAAAGAAAAAGAAAACCTGTAAATCACACTAACACATGCAAACTACAAATGCAGTGAAATTTGATTTCTTTATTTCATGTGTAACTGTGTATATAACCTGAACAACTGTGTCGGGAGTTAGTGTACTGTAGAGCATTCGCTAAATCAAAGGTAAATATAAGTGTTGTCTTCTAATCTCTGCAAATGCCGTAAAGTTCAGAGCTCCTTTATATATATTCAGAAATAATGACACATCCGTGCTAATTCAGACATACAGTATTTGTATGTCTGACTGCTTGTGAAGAGGGAATACCTTTATGCTAGCATGCTTCTTACGGAGGCTTAGAGCGCCTGCAGTCTCCTGAAGAGGATGAAGGTGAGTTAGCCAGGCAAACATGCAATGCAGCCATTAAAATGTGCTTTAGAGGTGAGGGTCAAAAGCATATTCCAAAACAGCTCCAAGCAAACCCTGTTTAGTGAAATGTGGCTGAATATGTAACGTAAAACACACAGTGCATATGGTATCAGAACACAGGGTCCAAAATGAACAATAAAGAACCCTTAAGTTGCAAATATTGTAAGGTGCGTATAAAAAAAATAAAAAAATACATATACTGTATAGAAGTGTTTATTTGCAAAAACTGATTTTTACGTTTTTATGTTGTTTTCATGTTTTATTTTGTGTTAATCAGCTTAATTTTTTTTTAATCAGAAGAACCCAACTGCAGTTCAATTGTTATTATTGAAATCAATTGCAATGCAAAATAAAAAAACTGCACAATGAAAAGTGTTAAAACTTATCTGTTTTTGCAAATAAACTCTCTCTCTCTTTCTCTATAGATATAAATAAAACAGTTAAGTCAATGGATTATATTTGTAGCAATAGCGAAAAATACACTGTATGGGTTGGAATTCTTTTATGCCAGAAATAATTAGGAGATTAAGTAAAGATCATGTTCCATAAAGATATTTTGTACATTTCGTACCGTAAATATATTAATATGTAATTTTTGATTATATAGATGTATATCTATATAGATTCCAGATTTTGAAATCAAACAAATATTGTCCCACTGTCCACATTTTTTATATAGAATTAAAAATAAAAATCTAAAACAGTATTTTTAAAAAAGTTGGTAAATAGAAACTTGAAGCAGAATACCAAATAATTATTTTAGTTTCTTCAAATGTCATAATTTTAAATTAACATTAAATTTGATAAATTTTGGACCCTGAGTGTATGTGTCCTGAGATCCAGCAGGGGGGGCTCGTGTGTACAAACATACCACTCCCTGCCACAAGATGAGGCCGTCTGAAGAGACAGTGTTTATCTCGAACTCGATGGTCTCTGGAGAGTCAGGAGCACTGAAACAAATCAAACCATCAATAGTGTAAAAAAAAAAAGTAAATCTGCACGCTACAACAAGCTTTTACAAGCTGAGAAACAAGTCAAAATCATTTCCTGTGATATAAACTGAATGCTGAATCTCCATTATAACACTACACCAAAAAGACATTTGATTCACATTTGAAGAGCTCTCACCTTCGTGGGAACATGGGCTTTGGAAGGGCCAGATATCCATTATCATGGAAATATGCTGAATATTCAATAGGAGAGTCTGGAAAAGAGAAATCAAAAAAATAAATAAAATAAGGCAACTGTGTGTTATACTACCACCCTGTGGAGCTCCATCAAATAACACATTACGCACTCAACGAACAGAGCTGACCCACTGACTACTTTAAATAATCTGATGAATTACTATTTATTTTCATAAATAGTCATAAATGTGAGACTCCAAATAGCAGGCTTCATTGTGAGAAATATATAACCATTAAGGGCAACTCCAACATACATTTAATTTATCTTCACGAGATAAATGAAAATGAATGCAAATACACACTGCTGTCAAGGTAACATTCAGAGTTGGGAAAAACAATACACATTCCTCACAAAGCATTCTCTTTAACCGCGTAATAACCAGAAAACCCTCAGGCAACTGAGTGCTTACCAAGAAGTGCTTCATGCTCGGTGTTTCTGGCCGCAAACTCACCTCTCCGGTCGACGCAAGTGTGTAAATGACGGACATTCGGTGGTTAGTAACTAAAAAAATTGTTTTGTTTCATTGTGAGGACATTTTGTTTACAGACGTCGCTTTAGACGAAAGTGCGGGAAAGATGTTGTTTTCGCAACAAAGACAAACAAGGATTTAATGAGAAAGAGATGACAAATTGAAACTGCAGCGAGAGGTTGACTGGACAAGACGCCTCAGAAGATGCTAAAGGGGAATTCTATGTATGTTCGCATTAGGACAACGTCACAGTGTTGAAACTGTCATCATTTATATACTACCCACAAAAAACACCAGAACCTTTAAGCGTATCACAGTGAAGACACAGAATTCCCCCTCAACGTTACATTTAAAACTTCACAGAGGACACCAACTGAGCGCAGAGTGCAGATTCAGACCATTTTGAAAGCACAATGTTTCAGGGATCTATTTACAAGAGCAGTACCAATAAACGGTTTTTATTTTAGGGACATCAAGCACTTAATACATATTCATTACAGGATTAAATACATTATTATGCGCTATTGTTTAACAGGTCGGTCAGATATTTTGAAGATTTATTTTTAATAAGGCTGCATTTGTTTTTTAAGCTTTTTTAATTCTTTGGCGTTCAAGAATTAGTTCGTGTTATCAGTCTTAAAATATTTTTGTGGAAAAGTAATCATTTTTTTCAGTGATAAATACATATTTAAATATACTAGAAAGATAACTCTTAATATTTAATAGATTTTTATTAAAATATAAGAATAGCTTTAAAACAGCAAATATGCATAACATAAGTATATAAGTTGTGAATTCATTTTAAACCCTACTGACAAATAGTTTAATGAACAGACCTTTCTACATTCAGACGAATGCTTAGAACATGGGAAATAATGAACTAATAGTCTTAACTTACACTTATAAGTTATTATATATCAAGTTATGAGTTATTTTTATCAGGATAAATTCATTATCAGGATGATTTTAATAAGGATATAATCAATACGGATATAGAAAGTCATTTTTTAAATATATTTATCAAAATGATTAGTAATGTGCTAGATATTGCCTGTGATGTTGGTAATAAAAGCTCTGTAAACAGACCCCTAAAATTATTCACTTTCTGGATTCCTTTTATCTCCCAATTAAGTCCGTTTGTTGTGGTTGTTTTATTTGTGCTGTTAGAGGGGCTGGTGGGCCCTGAGGAGGATGCTCTCCCCTGGTTAGTGACGAGCGTGTCAGGCAGACTGTAGTCATACTGTACCATTTCCCCCACTACCCTCCAAATTCCACAGCGCCTCGGTGAAGCTGGACTCCTGCCCTGTGTGTTTGGGATAGCCATGAGAGTGCAGGGGTGAGATTCATTCACATGTGGCCTCTGTCACCGGTCAACACGCTAGTGCTGGATGATGTTTGGCAGCCTTACTGGTGTCGCCACGGTACATTACGATGAACCGACAATTATTTCCCTATGGTGCTTTATGATGAATCACTTACAGCTGTGGTTCAGTGGTTCAATGTTACCAAACTACAGAGAAATGCCTTTATTCCCACAGAGAAAGTGAATTCTGTGACATGACAAACGAGGCAAACTATGTCTAAAGAGACCAATATATTATCAGTATGAATAATAAAGCAATTTAAAGTTATATTGCACACATGTTGGCTTTAGTTCGTTGTATGTTTATCACCATAGATGTTAAATGACAATATTTAAAACGTAATGTAAAATAAATGTATAGGACTATTAAAAACTAATTTTTCATATAGTCTGAATTACATAAAAAACCTGGCTGTTGCCTTGTCATTTTCAATTTGTAATCAAAATGTAAAATCAAACATACAAACCTTGTATATTTATAAAATATATATTAGTATATAAATAATAATACAAAAATAACACTAGTATGTGAGACTGGGCTGCTTTTAAACTTGTGAATTCTCCAAACTGACATTTAAACATCTTACAGTATGTATGTTCATAAAGCTATTTGGCTCCCAGATGAACTGTATCTGTATTCCTGTGAATGATTTTTGTGATGGGCAATAACAGTAAAAATGTGCATTAGCTTCTATTTTGCCAAAGGATGGATTATGTGTCTTTCAAAAATAAACATACATCGCATAATGTTATCATATGTCCTTATAATATGTCCTTAAAAGATAAATTTGACTTAATGTACAATATAAGAACACTTTAGCAAAAAATGTCCAATATATATGTGCATCAATGCAGTAACTAATCAGAAGGCAAAAATCAAATTCAAGAAGACTTTTGCAAAACAATGTGTTAAATTTTCAACAGCTGTGAACTAACCTTTCTCACAGTGTCGGCCCGTGTAGCCGGCGACACACACACAGTATTTATTTACACAGCTTCCACCGTTCTGACACTGAGAGGAGTCTCGACAGCTCGCCCTCATTATTTCACAACGGTCACCTGAGGGACAATAAAATATGGAATTCATTTGGATTAAATAATGATTATTAGTTTTCTGAGACTTCCTTTCGACCTTTAAAATAGGGATGGGAGAATCCATGGTCTACCACAGTCTATATCAATACCTATAATAAATACAAACCCAAGTGACTTACCCTCATATCCTTCAGTGCAGAGGCACTGGTACTCGTACTCAGCACTGGCCATACAGGTGCCTCCGTGCAGACAAGGCCTGCGGTCACATGGGCTGCCATCTTTACACTGGCTGATGGCTCTGCTTTCAGTGAAGCTGTAAGATATGTCTAACTTCTTTCCATTGATAAAGACCTGTGCCGAAGACAAAGCCAATATGAAACTTTTTAATATCAAAACATGACTGTGGGCTTTAATGTACACAACGCTTAGAGTGAAGGCAGTTCTCACCTCTCCTATGCATCCATCAAACAGCATGCTAACATTGGCAGGTTTGGGCAAGATGTCCATGCTGGGCACTCCTCCCAGATACATGGGTGTGTGGATATTAAGGCCCTGGGCCTTGCCTGGAGAGGATCTTGTGATTTCTCGTGCGTGGTCCACCTTCAAGGAGCCGTCATTATTGAGCCGCTCCGCCACCACGTGATGCCACTGATCCAGAGACACGGGCTCCTGACTGCGCAGAACTGCTTGACCTGAGAACATGGGGAAAAAGCTGATTTAGTTCGGACAGGATAGAAACAAGCCACTGTATCCGCTTCTGGGTTTCACCATCTGTATGGTTATGTTGCACTCAGGTGAGGTGGTACTTTTCGTTGGTGTCAAATAAGACTTTTTTTAAAAGGTCAAGACATTTAGGCTGGAATGGAGGAACAACATTAGAACAAAATTGTACTCTGCACTAAAAAAACTAAAACAAAAAGCCCTTAAAACAAAACAATTTAGAAATGTAAAATACAAACAAACTTAAATTATAAAAAAAAAAAAAATGTAAATCAAAACACGACAAAATCCCAACAAAACTTTAAGTAAAACATTACTTAAAATATTAAAACTAACAAAATAAAAAAAAAAACATAATATATTACAAAATACCAACAAGATAAACTAAAATATACTGAAAGATAAATGGTTATATTTCAGGCTGTGTATAAATGTAGCTTGTCACTCTAGAGGTTCTCTTTTCCTTTTTATTGTTTTATTTTTTATATCTATTACTTTAATGCAAACCCTGCCTTGTATACTGTAGTAGTACTGTAGTACCGTTGTTGTTAGCTATGTATGCTGTTTTTTTTTATAATGAATAGAGAATCATTTACAAAAAAAAAAAAATATAT
>JAUCNO010001079.1:325891-358597 GCA_032353835.1 Enteromius viviparus
TGGGACCAGCTACTGTTTGGTTACTCAAAATATCTTATTTTGTGTTTAGCACAAGAAAGAAATTAATACAGGTTTGGAACAACATGTAAGTGAGTTAATAATAAAACAATTAAAATTTCTGAGTGAACTATCCCTTTAATGACATGCGCCGACATGTTTAGTTCTGTCCCTTTAAGAGCTGCACGCATCACTGACACGTTTTTCTCTTGATTGTTTACTTTCTCTTTAGACACAAGCAAATGTTTAACGCTGTGTTTTTGACTGTTCTATCACAATCACATGTGATAAATATCTTAGTTCAGTAATTAGGCGCTGACAGGCTTTTAGTGCACGTTGTACGCGCTGTAAAAGCGCATCCGGACAGCACACATATAAAATGTTTGCGAATAATGTACTTTTGTGTTTGCGAATAAGTGCTGTATCCACTATTACCACTGAGTTAACACTGTGTGAATGTATCAGCATATTGAGACGGAGATGATAAAAAAATGCACGATACTACAAGTATCCTTAAAAAGCAGATTGTGGAGAAATTTTTATCGTCCACGATCAATAATCGTCATATCGCCCACCCCTAGTCAGTAAAAAAGTAATAGTAAGTAAACAGATACCACTACGACAGGGGATTCTCGCTTGTGGATTTCCAACATATCCAGACGCACAGCTGTGGAGAAAGAGGAGCATCACATTAAGCACTGTAGTGATACCTGAAATCCATTGTTACAGCACAGGAAGTGGAAGCGTACCGTTCACAATACTGTCCGGTGTATCCGGGCTGACAGGTGGTGCACTGGTAGCCTCCGTTACCCAGACTTTCACAGGTACGAGAGAACCTGCACATAATATGACCATTAAAAACCTTGCTGTCAGATACTGTGAAAGCTGGAGCTGGCAGGGACAGGTAAGGTTGACAGGGGTGGGTTAACACTAACTGGTTATCGGGGTCGGTGCCGGGGCAGGCACATGCTTGGCAGTCCTCAGGTGTTCCAGCGGTTGGATCTCCATAGAAGCCATCAGCGCACTGTTCACACAACTCACCCATGGTGTTGTGCTGGCAGCTCTAAGGATCAGAAATATCACATGTGGTATGGATTACTTTCAAAAGTGTGAATAAAAGCAATATATATTTATATATAGATCTGATATTAGTTAGATGTTATATATTTTTTTTATTATTATTTATTACTAATTTTTTTTTTTATTCACTTAATATGAGGTTTTCTTTTTATGTATTATATATATATATATATAAACTTGCCATGTGCACTGTAGTATATTAACTTATCACAGCTCTTACATATCATTGCTCTTTTGTTAGTTTTAATTGTTTCTATTGTCTTCATTTGTAAGTCTCTTTGGTTAAAAGCATCTGCTACATGACTAAAATATAGGACTAATTATTAAATATATTTAAAGTAATTTTCATTTTCAGAATTTTATATAAGTATTTAATTACTAAGGGAAAAGCAATATTTACTTATTTACACACACACACACACACACACACACACACACACTTTTGCATAATATTCAATTGTTAAAAACATGACTAACTACATACTAATTAATCATTATATGTTGCTTTATTTCATTTTTGTATTATATATTACACAGAAAAATACACTGGTACTGTACTGCTCACGTTGAGTAAAAAATTTAATTCCTTAGTATGTAATGCAAAAATTGAAAAAAGCAGACATTTTATTTATTTATGTACAGTGTGCAATTAGTATTTTATAACACACTTAATTATTTAAAATATTTATAGTACTGTATATAACACTTTTTAGATGCAGTGAAAAAAATGCAGTTCAGCGAATAACTTTTGTTAAAGAGTAAAGTTTCTTACCGTGCAGATGCCAGTCTCTGGGTGACAGGAGTCCGAGTGGCCATTGCATTCACACGGCTCACAGTGGCCAAGATATAAGCCTCCTCCTGTGCGAGTGTATCCAGGAGCGCAGTCCTACAGAACACCGAGACAACGAACACACGTCTGGATTGAGTAATACTGTCATCCTCATCACTCAAGCATGGAACCAAGCTTTGACTGCTATTCATCCAGCTGGTCACAGAGCAAAGCTGCATTGTTCCTACCTGGCAGGACAGACCACGGTAACCAGGAGGACACTGGCACTGCTCCACCTCCTGAGCCTGGGCACGGCCAGTGTACTCGGGCACAGCGATATCCATACGGACCCCTGAAATACTGGACGAGCGCATTTCTGTGTGATACGAGGCACGGATCAAGACATCATCGAGGTCCGCGAGCACCATCATCAGGTGTTCCCGGGTTGCCGGCATGCCATCGGGACGCTGCCAGTGTTCCTACAAACAAGAAATCATCTGTGTCATGCTAAACCACGCGTCTTGCATCAGTATGAACGATAGTAAGGATGAATGGGTTCTCACCTCTTTGAAAACTATCTCAAAGTCCTGTGACTCTCGGGCTCCTTGCCTTCTCCTCCACGGTTGGCGTGCCACCAGTGTGATGTCATTACCCTGTAGAAACAGTGATGAACAATAGTGAACAAAGAAAACATTATGTAACATACACACAACTTCTGCTATCAAACTCACAATAATCTGAACATCAGCATCTTCTATTGGAGAACCTCGTGGTCCTGGCACATAGGAGATGGTGTATGCCAGCTTTCCGCCATATGCGCCAACCTACATAAGGATCAAAAAATACAATTATAGCTCATTTTTAATCATAAAAAGCATTGATAAAAGTATAGTGTGATAAATGTTTGAAATTTTTATATGAATCATAACTACAAACAAAAAAACATGCTGATAAAACCTGAATGAAGTGATAATTAAATAAAGCTAATGCTGCTTTTTTTATCGATCAAATAAATTACAGAAAAGTAATTGCCGGATTGCTTTTCACAATGATTTTATTCATGATTTTCAAGTTTTATATTTGGTTGAACAACAACAAAAACTAAAGATGTACAAAAATGCACCCTAACCAGACACAAAAGCAACAAGTGAAATCCCTAACTTATAAAACACAACAAAAACATGATTACAGTACTTTGTCCTGTCAGCACCACAGTAATAAGTACTCTACATGATGTGACTACACAGGCTGATTTGTTTAATAAGTGATGTCTTGGCTTGCCCATCTATCCCACCTTTCTCTCAGGTAGTGATTCAGTAATGTCTAAGGTGGATCAGACAACCTGAAGGGGGGGGGATCAGCTGTGGGCGGGCCTGAACCCATCCATGTGTTTACCTTATCCCCTTTGAACTGCTCCGGGAGCTGCCAGAAGAGCACGTCATCTGGGTGCAAGCTGAAACCATTGTAGACCAAAACATACTGCAGCACAGGCAGAAGGAAATATGCCAGCGTAAATGAAGAAGAGACAGAAAAAAGTAGCAGATAAGCAAAGCAGAGAGGAAAAAAGAAATCTAATCCTGTCAGTCACTGACTAACTGCAATTTCAACAACTTCATAATTCTTACAATAAAGTAGTCGGGGATTTACTGCTATTTTCTATTTAAGCTATAACTACAAAGAAATATTTCTGATTATTTTCAATGTTAAAAACAGTTGATGCTTAATATTGTTTGATAACTTTTCTTTTAAACTTAACCTTAAAAGAGACCTCCTTAAGTTTCGTTTTTGGTTTTTCTACTGATTCACTGGCAACTACCTTGTTAGAAGGGCCAGGCCGTGGACCTCTAGGAAGAGCAACAGTGTTTTTTCCCTGTTGCACCTGCTGATAAGACCAACATCCAAAGCAAAAATCAAACAACATATCTTTGTTATCACAAGAAAACGTTTACTAGTGTAAACTACGAAAGTGCTAAGCTACCAGTTACTACATGAACATGTCGCCACTTGTTTTTTTAAATGTAAATGTTTAAATGTGTGTTTGTTGCTGATAATTCACCCAAAAATAAAAATTGTCACCCTTCTTTCATCCCAAACCTATATGACTTTTGTGTTTGGCGCACAAAAGAAGATCAATTGGGGAAATAAATGGTAATAACAAATAGTATTTACGATAGACGATAGTCAGAGGTATCATCTGTGGCTTTGATGATAGTATAAGGATTATCATTATCATCAGGCTTATTTGTTCTGTAATTTCTGCAGTTACAGTGTCACTCTCCAGCTATAAATCCAAGTGAATATATTACTTTAATAAATTAGTATGACAATATAGTGTAAGATGATCTTATAGGCTGACGACGGGACGATACAACAATGCAGCATATCACCAAACACTAGTCCTTACAATAAAGGTCAATGGGACCCTATAATATTTTGAACCCTATTGATTTTCATTGCATTTTACTGAAAAATGCTCAAAATATCTTCTTTAGTGTTTCACAGTAAGTCATATAGCTTTTTAATGATATGATGACTAGCCCAGGTGTAACCTAACATGAGCCTGCATGAGAGCCACCGGTGAGAGCACACAGTACCTGAGTTGAGTCAGGGTGAGAGGAAAGCCCTGGGTCGTTTGAATGGGACTCAGAGGCCCTTAAAGAGGAAGTTAAACCAGAATGGAAAGAAGGGGCACGCACACTTGACTGAGACTGAGAATTCTGGGCCTCAAATGACGAATGGGAAGTTTGAGAGGATGAGAAGAAAGGGAAGGGAGACTCCCCATTGGAGAAATTAGTGATGATTGCCCAGATGTCATCATCAACTTTGCGTACTTCATCAGCAGGGTGCTAGTAAGAGTAAGACAACGGATGGAACAGGAAATATAGTGACTCCAAGGCTTTGTTCAGATATTAGTGTGTTTATAACACAAATATATTCAGTTGGAAGAACAGGAAACAAAGAAGCCTTGTTTAAAAAGTTGGGTTTAAATTATGGTTATATTATATTGTGGAAACAGTACATTAGTAAAAATGCCTCTGGTTTGTTGTTTAAGAAAATGCTATAGTACAGTCATTTTTGTAGTAATCAATGAACACTACTGTTCAATATTTGAGGTCAGAAAGATTTTTCTTTTGAAAGTATGTTTTGTAAATAATTGTACTATTTTGTTGAGAAAGCTGATTTTTTACTCCAGTTTTCAGTGTCACATAATCCTTCACAAATCATTTCATATATAAATTGTATTATCATCAATTCTGAAAGCAGTTATGCTGCCTCATTGGCAGAAAACGTGATACCTATTGTGATAATGTACTATAAATAGCGGTCATCTGTCACTAAATTTTGAATGGTAGTGCAGACACATGGTTATTAAGTCTAAACAAATGAATCGATCGAACAGATACGATCACCTAAAGCGTGATTCATTATTCCTATAGATCAGACCAAAAAGACAAACCAGATTTTTGTGCAGTGTTAACAAAGCCAAAGAGAGAGAATGAAGAGACAGATGAGCCACAACTTTATTAGGCTAACAGGATAGAATGGGACATGCGGTCAATCGGATGATTAAATGCATGCAGGGAAGTGTTCAGGATGTCAGTGTAATCAGGATACCACGTATGCTCTCATCTCAAGTGTACATTCTGTGTCACTCGCAAACAGCAAAATATTTTCAAACCACACTTTGCTTCATGCTGTTTTTCTCTTAAATATTATATAACTTTTAAACATCTACAGGTGGAGTTAATGCATGAAGGATGAAGATATTATGTGCCCTCCACCGATTCAGTCAGTTTTCCAGTATTTAATTTTCAGTGCAAACTCTCCAGCAGTCAGTTTAATAAAAGCATTAAAGGATTAGAGGGAGTTCAGATTACATTTAGCACATTCTGTTGCTAACGAATTATACATTGGTTATGTGAAACAGGAGGGTGCCACCTTGTTAAAGTGCCTACAGAAGTCAGATCAGGTCAGTAAAAGTGAACTAATACCTCAATGGCTCTTTTGGACCTAAAGACGTCTTTACCCATATCATTCATTAGCTGCCATACAGCGACGTCCTTTCTCAGCTGATCCTTCATCCATGATGAGTCTCTCTATTTTTGTGAATAAAACCATTTCTGTAATCTCTATATAAAAGCTTGATTAAAAACTAATGAATAACAAACTATTATTTAGCAAAACTCCACTTTCGTCTGAGTCATTTCATTTTTCCTTAAGACTTTGACTATGCAATTTTTTTCAGACACCACAGTGAACAGTGAACCCCTGCAATTCCATAAATTCTAAAATAAAAAAATGACTGCATGGTGTTAAACAGGTGTCAACAGGGCCTTAGTATGAATAAAAATGAGGTTAGAATTGGTCTACGATAAAATCCCATGCACTTCAAATCACAATCAAGGAAAAATAAAATCATAACATGAGTAAATATGCAAAACGTTCTCAAAATATTAATGCATAGATGATCATTAGCATTATTATAATTCCATAAATGCATCAGGCCTAATCAAAGCAGACACGACCATTTGCTGAAGCTGCAAAGATTACCTTGTGTGCTCGTCTAGTTCGAGCAGAATAAGACTTCTAAAAATGACAAGTAGATTCAGAAACAATTCAATCAGTGCATCACATCCAAAACAAGGAAAACAAACCTAAATATAAAACCACATCATTCAAAATTAAGCTTAATGCCGAGTTCAGACTGCATGATTTTCAAAGTAGTCGAGTCACGGATCTTTTCACACTGCATGACTGTCTGGGGTAGCATTCAGTCGCTGCTGTGTTCACACTGCATGATAGATCAGTGATCAGTGCATTTACAACAGGAAGAATCTCACTGCCAAACCCACGAGAGAAGTGACATGGAAACAACGCAAGGTCACGTGTACAAGTTCTGACGCGAGACTGGAATTATTATTCAAATTAATAGCAAGCAAAAGAAGCTTGCCATACAGGTTGCATGTGGGCTCATTTGCAATAAAAAGAAGATTATAGAGGAGGATATTTACCTTCGTAACTCCTCCCCCAAAATCCTGCTGCATTGATGTTGCTCTCTCATTTGGCTATAGGTAATCGCCAATGTTATTTTCAGTCAGAACACATTACACACGCCATGATTTTGATTCACCGACAGGTCCAGATCTCACAGGTGTCGGTGACACGTCGGGGATTCTCTCAGATCGCGTGAACAAGCACCGGATCTGCTTGTGATTTCGGGCATTTGTCTGTGATTTCTTAAAACCTGTTGGGGCTAAAATCGTGCAGTCTGAACTCTGCATAAGCTTAGTTTGTTGATACTAATACCTACTATAGCCTTCTTGTACAATCCAACCACTATGAAAAGTTTCTAAGCTGCAGAAGAGCTGCCCTGACTACATTTTGGAAGAAAAGGTCTTGGCAGCACGCATTTGCAGAAAGAAATCCATTTGAAGACAATTCAAAGCGGGAAGAGATACTTCAAGATAGAACGTAAGCAAACAGATAAGGCGGCTTGCAAGAATGATCAAATATAAAATGCTGCCAAACTATACTGTACCTTGTCTCCCTGATAGGCATTGGGCAACTGCCAGTAGTGGGGCTCCTGTCCATGATAGTTAAAATTAGTGTAGGAGAGTTGTGATCCATCGGTGGACAGCTCTATGGAGAAGCCACTGTCAATACGGTTGGTGCGCTGGCGGTTTACAAGAGCAAAACCTTGGTAGTTGCCAGGGCTGAAAACGGTGGAAACCTGGAGACAAAAAAATGCAGAAAATGAACATATGTCTACACAGACTGATGAAAAGCACTGGTGTAACTCCTCAAGCCTTACCACATCTCTATAATGTCTGGAGCTGGAGCACTGCTGGGTGATGCCCATGCAGAAGCAGGACAGGCAGCCATCTTTGTTAGCAGGGCTGAGGTGGAAGGTCCCTTGCTTGCAAGTGGAACATGTTGACCCCTCAACATTCATCTGAGTACAAGTATGTTTTAAAACTTTTTAGAATCAAAAGTTTTTAGAACTGTGATGCAAATAACATACACGCAAACAGATTTATATTTTGTTACCTTGCAGCGGCAGATTCCATTTGCACTACATCCTTCGCTACCACTTTGGTCACAACGGTAACAATCTATAAACATATTTTATAACAGAAAGTTATAAAACAGAAATGTTTTCTCTTTTTTTTTAATCTAATTTTAAGAATTTTTTGTATAGTCATCTTTGCCTGTCCAACATTACCAGTGCCTTGAGTGCATCTTTGTCCAAGGTTGGGATTACCAGTATATCCTGGAGCACATCTGAGGAAAAAACAGACAACACCTTGGAAAAATGGTTTCAGAATGTCATGCAGTAAAAATAAAACCACATTAGGAATTAACAGAGACATGACAGGACCTGCCATGAACATTAAGAGCGATTTATGACTTCTATGACCTGTGAGTCACACTTCTTTGAGAATATGATTAATGCACAGAGCTGGTTTAAATATTTCCTGAATGTTTTCAGACAGGCTAATATTGCTTAAAGTAATTTTTATCAAAAGTTAAGCAAATAATTGAACATTTCATGCTTGGTTAATGAAACATTACTGGAGCTTGTGGTCGTGAAAGTACGCTATGTGAAAAAGATGTTTCAAAACAATAGCTTACTCTATAACAAAAAACCCCAATGTCAAGAAAATACTGTACAACCAACGTAGATGCTTAACACATCACATGAAATGTTTGTGCATGTCCAAGCAGTTATTAACTGTCCGCTTCTCAAACCCCTGACATTAGTATCTTTTAATGGCCACCACAAGAGAAATATTACACCACATATAGCAGAATATCCACAGCATGCTTCCAAGTTCAAAAAAATGAATAAGCAGATGTTGAGTCTTTCTCTCTTTAAATGATTCTTTTCTGAACAGAGATGGTATAAAATAAATAAAGCCGAAGACAACCAGAAGGACCCAATCAAAGTGTCTAAAAGCATAAAACCACTTTATCCCCAAGCTTAAAGGAAGCTGAGGAACTTGACAGAAAATCTTACCTGGTAAATCGAGGATCCAAGGTAGTCCAGACAAACATATTATACACTAATACAATACAATACAACGCAACACAATACACTAATACTTCAACACACCTTTTAAACGCATGCTGCTGAAAATACATAATTTTGTCACGTTGATTTAACAAGACACCAAGAAGAGTATGAAGAGAGGATAAATAAAGAAGAATACTGAAGAAAACTGTATAAAAATATACAACATACAGTAACGTCTGAATGCAACCAAGAAATCACATAGCATTATAATAATAATTATAATTCTGCTAAAATATCAGGTATGGTTCAGATTATTAAATTAAAATGCTTTATGTTTTATGATAAGAATTATGTTATGTAAAACCACTTCTGCATAGTCTGGGCTCAAACCTCAAGCCTCAACAATCAATGCATTTTGAATAGTTTCTACAGGATTAAAAGAAAAAAACTAAACAAAAACAGGTCCAATGAAAATTTTAAATACAATAATTAATATAATGTCTAGTAATCAGGTATGATTTTGATGGGGATTGCTAGCCTTCCAAGAACAATATGAAATTTCTTTCGTTTTAGCATAGATCTTGTTAATGTTTCTTGGCTCCTGTTGCTCCTCATGAAGAGGTCTAAAATATTCAAAGTTTTAGATGCGTTGCTTCTAGCTGATTTATTTGGAGTAGCTATTTTTACTTTGGGTTTGGTGGAGTGTAATCTTTTCTTATCAGTTGATTTACTAGACGCAGTTGTGTTGGCAAACTCCTCAACTTGGCTGGACATGATGTGTGATGTGCCTCTTGTGTTAACAAACTTATTTTGCTTAGAGGACTTAGTCTTAGAATGTCTCGCCTTTGTTTGGACATTGTGAGAAGGTTTACTGATATTTGTGGCTGTTTTAGATGGTTTTACTTCCAAATTATTTCTTTGTCTTTTCATAGATTTGGATGATTCTTTTGAAGGAACAAGTCGCCCTTTTTGTGGTTTGCTTGATGGCTTGGAAGATTCAGCTGTGATTTTTGTATGTGATGGAGGAGGAATCTGAAATTTAGTTGCATTTAGTTCTTCCTTTACTTGTGGCTTTGTAGGTGAGTGGGATAGTTGGTCATGTTTCCTTGTAGTGTTTTGAGACTTACTATTTACCTTTGGACTATTTTTGTAGTGTTTTTGAGGAGTTACAGAAACTTCAGTTGGTGCCTTTCTTTTTTGTTGATTCTGTTGTGTTTCATTGGAGGTCCTTTTAGTGGATGTAGCAAGGGGACGGCTGACAATACCTTTGGGAACTGTTGATCTCCTAGAAGATTTACTATGATATTTTTTGTCCGCTTTAGATGTGAAATTGGTTTGAAAGTGTCTACTTTTTGATACCGGTTGCATCCCTTTAGTTGAGAACTTTACTCGACTCTTAGTTGAACTTTCATTCTTCTGGGAATGGCCAGATGTGAAGCTAGTCATGGAGATAGTACGAGGAGTTGGAAATACTCTGGTAGACATGCGAGTAATCCAAGCTGTAGTCAAGACTGGAATCAGGGTGGTAGCAACCACAGCGGTTTCTCTACGATCCTGTGGTGGACGAGCCACATGACGTGCACGTTTGACTTTGTCTAACTCTTGTGCTAAGGCAGTGAAGCCATCAATTAGTATCTCAAGTTTGTGCTCTAATTTACTTAGCCTTGTTTTAATGTCTGCATACTTGCTGGCCATATCATTAATTCTGTCTTTCTGCTCATTTGGAGACAAAACACCAGGTAGCGTCTTCAGTTGAGAGCTGAAGCGACTGTGCTGCTTCCTTATGTTCTCGAGGCTGTCTTTTATATCCAAAGTGTTGCTCTCAAGCATACCGAGGCGTTTGTTGAAGCGATTTGCGTGCATCCTCAAGAGCAGCTGGAAGCTCTGCTGTCGCACCTCAGGACTTTGTGTGTAAAGCAGGGGCCCACGAGTCAAATGGTGACTTAAACTACGTATAGTTGTTGACAGCAAAGATCTTGTAGTTCTTTCAGGTCCTGAAAAGCTACTTCCTTCTCTACTATCAAAGTTTTCTTGAGTCTCATGGTCAGTCTTTTCCAGGACTTGCTTCTTCCCAGGGCTGAGGTAGAAAGCATCATCACATGTAGTCGGAAGGAAACCTTTTGATTCCTCAAGGTAAAAGTCTCCGCAGTTGGAAATGCTGAGAGTCATGATGAAACAGGGCAAGTTGGAACCAATTTTTTTTTTAAATAAACATTTTTTTATTCATCCCAGACACCCAAAAGCTTTTGCCCTTTGAGCAAGTGACAAGGATCCAAAATCCATGTCATCAACTTGTTTATGCTTCAGTATGGAAAGCATAAACAACCTTAGAGACCCACAAATGTCTAGAAGAAGAGTTTGAAATAGGAAAACGTTGCTCAAAATGCAGCAAAGGCTTTACAAAGATGCACTGAAGCTTTAAAAACAAGTGACATAATGCAACCAATTACTTCAACACCTTCAAAAAGACATCTTAGCCTTGCTGACAGTAAGAAGGAAACTTTACTCTCACAGTAGAGAAGTGAAACCTTTTCGCATAAAAAAGTGCCTTTTCAGATAGATTAATATTTTAATATTTAGTACAATACTTTTATATTTAATTCCCCACTGCTTCCACTAATAAACTCCTCCAAAAAAGCCTTTAGTCAATGACACTTGGTATGGGTGGCACTGATTCAAGGCTTGCTTCTCCCATACCACCAGACAAATGCCATTCAATCACAAATGGTTGAAGAGATGCTGGAAAGCAACAGACTCATGCTTTCGGGCAGTAGAAAAAGGAATGCCAATCACCAGTTTGGCCAGCCCAGCTTTACTAAATGGGAGGTTTACCCTCCCATTGGACCATAGACACTTACCTTTCACAGCGTCTTCCAGTATAACCAGCAGGACATTCACATGTGGGCTGTCCATCTGAGTCCAAGTAACAAGATGAAGGCCTTTGAAAGAAGAGAAGCATTAGACTGGATGAATATGAAGTATAGGTTATGCCTAGGATAAATTCTTTATATGAAAAAATGTCTTTGATAATGTTAGAGAAAGACAAACTCACTGGCTACTGGAGTGTCCTAGACAAGGACAGGGTCTACATGCCTGTGGATCATTAGTCTTTGGATTGCCATAGAAACCAGGAAGGCAGTTTTCACAACTACGCCCAACTGTGTTATGTTGGCAATTCTAAATCATGAAAAAAGGAAGTGTGTTATAAATCATTCTATATTAGGAATATAGTTCAACGAGTCAGAATACTGTATTTCTTCTTATATTAATTAGATAATACAGACTTTCTTGACTAAACCCAACTGGTTGATTAAAGGAACAGTTCATCAAAAAAATCTGTCATCAATTCTGAACCTCAAGTAGTTCCAAATCTATGTAAATTTATTTGTTCTGCTGAACATAAAGGAAGATTTTTTGGAAAAAAGTTCAAACCATATAAAAAAAAAAAACTATGGGAGGGAGTGAGTGGTGACCCAAAACAGCCTGGTTGCAAACTTTTTTTAAATTTAATAATAAAAAAAAAAATCTACCTTTGTGTTTAGCAGAACAATTTTTTTTTTACATCTTTGGAACTACTTGAGGATGAGTAAATGAAGACATGATTTTCATTTTTGGTCAAAAAGTCAACCAGTCAAAAAATCAATATTTTATCCAATAACTATTCCAATAATTATTCAGGCTAAACAGTTTGAGGAGTTCAATTGTTTCGATCTTAGTCATGATAGTCAACCAGTAATCCAATAACTGACTAAACTACTGTAATTATTGAGAATTTAAGATTTATAAATAAATTATAATAAATAATAAATTAGTTTTTTTTTTTAACTTTGTTTTATTTTTCACAGTGGTCAACTAGTGATCAGATTACAGATTAACTAATTGTAGTACAATTGTAGTGGAAAAAAGAGAGAGAGAGAAAAAAAAAAAACATCTAAATTTTATGTAAACGTTTTATGTAAATGTTATATTCTGTGTACATTTTTTGGTTTTGATTTTATTCTTAATAAATGACCAGTCATCCAGCTTGTTAATTACTGAGGTTGAGTAAGTTATGGGGTTTCGTTTCTTTAATATACTTATTGCTTTTATTTTAATTTTCATAGTGGTCAACTAGTTGACTTGTCATTCAAAAACTAACAAGTGAATTAGCTGAGGTAGACTTTTTTCCTTAGGTATGCTTTCTTTAACTGTTTCTGAACAAACCCTGTAAAGCCTGTAATCTCCCTGCTAAGAAACAAATCCAAATGGTGTAAAATTAACACAAATCCAGGCTAATTATACAGGGCTTTCAGTTACAACTGATCAGTTGATTTTAAATATTTTGTTGTTTTGCTCAACCGTACTTCACAAAAACTCTATTAATCATCCAGAAAAATCATAATCACTGCAATGGAAAAAAGATTACTCACCAGGCAATCTCCAGTCTCTGAGTCACAGCCGCTGGCATGTCCGTGGCAGTCACACTTCTCACAGGTGCCAAGATAAAGTCCAGGTGTACGGGTGTAGCCGACATCACAGTCCTGTGAACAATGGTTGAGTCAGAGGTGGCTGGGTTCACAGGTGTCTATGGATGAAACTCTGCATCCATTTTCATCATTGACTTAAAATTTTCCATAAGTTGTGAAGTACTTCACTTTAGAGATAAAGAAAAATAAATAAAAGGCTGCTTTAACTCAGAACCTCAGGGGAAGTTTTCTGCATCAACTAGCTTAGTGTTACTTTTTAAAGTTGCAATATACCTGGCAAGAAGGCCCTGTGTATCCTTGAGGGCAGGCACACTCCTCCACCTCCAGAGCCCTTTCGTTTCCTGTAGAGTGGGGCACTGCAATGTCCATTTGTATATTGGAGATACTGAACAGGAGAGATTGCGATTACACACTAATATCCTGTTCACAAAGCAGTTAAGCGACAGAACCTAAGAGATGCATACTGTATATATAGGACACCAAAAAGTCAGTGAATAATAAATGAGCAAGAGCAAAACTAAGTTACCTGCTCTCAGCCAAATTGTCTGCATATGTGGCTCTGATCATGAAGACGCTGACATCTGCCAAAGCCATTAACAGGTGCTCTCTAGTACATGGCTGTCCGTCCGACCGTCTCCATGCAGACTGAGAGGATTACAGGCAATGAGAACTCATTTAACAAATTAAGATACATCAAGTGTCACCTTACGGTATTTAAAAAAATTATTATTACAAAAAAAAGTGTAATGATGTAAGAAGTTATTATTAATTTTATTAGTAGTAGTAATAATGGTGGTAAAAAAATTAATTAATACATTAATAAATATACTGTAGCACCAAAACATTGTAACAAAAAATTTGGAAATGTAGTGTGTGTACAGTATTAAATAACATGAACAAGCAATAAACAATACATTTATTACAGTATTTATTCATCATTGCTAACATTAATTCATAAAATATAATCATTCTTTGTTTATTCATGTTAGCTCACATTGCATTAATTAATGTTAACAAACACAACTTGATTTTAATAATGCATTAGTCAATGCTGAAATTAACATTAACTAAGATTATTAACCGTTGTATAAGTATTGTTCATTCTTAGTTCATAAACCTTATTGTAAAGTGCTACCAAAATATTTTCTTTGAAACACCTAATAAAGAGAAGATTAAAAAATACAAATCTAATTAAAAATACATATACATTTTGCAACACACCTCTCTAAAAGGCACAGTAATGGTGGCTGGTACTTTCGGAAGTGGTTTGGTCTGTGAATAATGCTCCAGGAAGATGCCGTTGCCTTGGAGAACCACATCTGGGCGTCCATCAATCACTAGCGAACGCGCCTGAGGCTCAAAAGCAATATTGTACTGCAGTTCTCCGGCATATGCTGTGACCTTTACACGGAAAAGGAAAATATGTTTTGAAAAGCAGCACACTGACATGTGCTATATTACAAAGGCCAAATTGTAAATATGGCATGGCAATTGTAAAAATACCGTACAAGATGTTCTCACCTTGTCCCCTCTAAAATTCTGAGGCAGGACCCAGTAGTAGATGTCATTAGGAATTCTGCTGAAGGATCGGTAGACCACCTCTGCACTGGCTCTCTGGGTGATGCCCTCAGAGATGGTCCTAGTGTTTGCTGCATTGGAAAGGGTGAAGAGCTGGCCATTGACACCACCTCGAACCTTCAGATTAACCAACAAACATAAGCAAAAAAAAAATAATTTCAACATCTATTTTGAAGGTACAACAAAGATATGATTAGAGGATGTGGTTACCTGATCTCTACTCCAGGTTGAACTAGCACACTGTTTAGTCACTCCCATACAGAAACACTGCAAGCAACCTTCAGGATTATCAGCCGCCAAATTAAAAGCGCCATTCTTACACTCATCGCAAAGAGCACCAACCACATTGGCCTGCACAGAAGAGCAAACACTGCTTGAACATTTATATATGTATATGTTTTCAACACTGATAATAATGCAGCAAATCAGAATGATTTCTCCAGAATAATGCGTCACTGGAGAAACGGATGGGAAAAAAAAAAAAAACTTCCGTCACAGGAATAAATCACATTTTAAAATACATAATAATAGAAAATAGTTGTTTTCAATTGAACTTATATTTCAAAATTTTACTATTTATTTTTGATTAAATATACGCAGCTTAAGAGATTTCTATCAAAAACATAAAAATAAATTCTGACCACAAACGTCTTAATGGTGGTGTATTAAAAAAAGCAATTATATTACAATTGAATACCTTGCAATAGCATGGTTTGCTGATGGGATTGATGGTTCCTCTGTTATCACACTTGGTTATCGCTGAACAGGGATAAGAACACCATATGGATAACAATTACATCTGGAATGCTTTGAACATCCTGGTCACAAACAGCTGGCATTCCAGCATGCAGTGCATTGAGTGTTAATCATTATCTAAAGCTTCACTTGACCTTCAGGGTAAAATGAGGCAGAGATTCCAAGAAAATAAATAGCTCAAGGCAAACAAATAAATCTTGAAGCTAATATTAATCTAATAAATCATTTACTACAACTGTAAACAAAAATAAAGGAAAAATGCTCACGGCTAGCAGCAGGGATACATTGGCCATTGGGCTGAAGAGGGTTGCCGACATATCCTGGAGCACATCTGTGGCCCAAAAAAAAGAGACATAGATGATGACATGTTTAATACACATATCAACACCATATCAAAGCCAAAAATGTAGAGCTGCAACATTACTTCTCACAACGTCGCCCGGTATAACCAACTCTGCAGGCGTCACATGTTGCCTGGTTGTCATGGTCCAGGAAGCAAGTATGAGAAAACCTTTGAACGCATCAACATTTAGTTTTGTCAAAATTCCATCCCCCAAAAGATTATATACTATTTAGTATTACTAAGTTTAACTGTATTATATTAGCTATTTTTATTTATATACACAGGTGCGATATGTTTACCGTCGAGACGTCTCTGTGTATGGACAAGGACAGGGTTTGCAGTCATCATATCGTCCTCGACTTGGGTCACCGAAGTAGCCAGGCTTGCATTTGTCACACTGAGGTCCTTCTGTGTTATGCTGACAACTCTGCCACACGACATTCACATTAGTGTGTGGCATACAGTAATCTACCACTGCAGTGTATAGATTATCTACATACAGCATTTATAAAAACACATTTTTACCAGGCAGTGTCCACTAATAGGGTCACAGGCACTGGCATGGCCATTACAGCTGCAGCCAGCACAGACGCCCAGGAAGGGTCCAGCTACCCGCTCGAAACCAGGGTTGCAAGACTCACAAGACAAGCCTGAATACCCGGCAGGACATCTGTGTGAGATTAACAATTTACATAAATTCATACTTCCACACAGAATTCTCAAAAAACAATAATAAAATCCGTATCTGAGGTACAAAGCAAACATACATTTGGTTTACTCTTAATTACTATTACCCCCGTAAGCATAAATCTGATGAAACCTGCACCGAATGATTTTAAAAACATGTCAGTGCCTTTGTTTTGTCTTAAGATGTACACCATTAAATGTTTTTATATGGCATGCTAATAAAAATTACTTAAATGTCCTATTTGAACTATGGCCCAATCCTGGCTTAGGTTAAGCGCTGTCTATGAAACCGGTCCTCAGTGTCCACAGAACATGTTAAATTGCAAACAGAAATAAAATATTTGAAGGTTTTAGCCGACAACACGGGGTATAATCATTTTTATTCAGGGGAACATGAACTCCCAGCACTGCGAGAGGTGATTTGAGAGGAGCTTTATATTTTCTGACAGGCCTGTAATCCTATCTCTTGATTTAAAGGCACACTAACCTGCACTCCTCAACGTCTCTCGGGTTCCCCTGCTGGGTGAACTCTTTGGTGGTTGTATCCATGCTGATGTCACTCAGGCCCACACTGGCCATGCGGTTGTCATAAATTGTGCGAATGTGGATGCTCTCCAAATTGGCCAAGGTCATCATGAGGTCATCACGAGTTGCAGCTCGTCCTGAAGAGTGCTGCCAGTTTTCCTGGGACACAGTAATAGAGAGGCATAACACTAACAAGAAACACTGCTGCAAAACTGAGAATCATGATTTTAAATAATGAATTTAAGTTACTTTTATACAGTTTTATATGTCAGTCTTATATTATTATTTCCTTTATTGTTTTAAATATAATTAAATAACTCTGTATTCTGTAGACAGCTCTTCTATGAGCAAGTGCATGCAATGGATATGTAAAAAAAGAAAAAATACACTGTTTTCAAATGTGAAAATAATAAAAATAATCAGCATAGTGATTTCTGAATAATTTTTACATTTTTAGAATAAAAAAGTTATTTAAAAAACCAACAATATATCACAGCATTAATTCTTTACCGTCTTTGCTTTGGTGAGAAGAATATCATATGTATATCATATACATGCGTATATATATACGTGCGTGTGTACATACAGTAACGCAATACAGAACATTAAAAAAAATAAATATGATATATTTATTAGTTTTATAATCAAGCATTTCAGATACATGGCTCACCTCTGTAAATTTGATCTGTCTATGGTTGATTATGTCAGGTGAAGTTGGGTTGCCTCTACGGTAAATGAATTTCTGTCCACTGCCACTCAGCACAACATCAGGTTTCTCCTTTGGTTCTGATCCACCTCGCTGTAGTGAGTAACTCACCTTAAAATTTAGATAACCTCCATACAAGTCAACCTGCACAACACAGACACAGTGTCCAGAATACCAAGATACTAAAGCGCTTCAAATCACAGTTCACACATGCTTCCCGAGCTTTCAGAGACATATTTAAATATTCACGGTAACAGAGAGAGGAAACAGTGAATGATAGGGAGAGAACGGAAATGGGAATGCACAAAAACAGGAAGATACAGATTACTAAATGTTTTATTTAAGCTTCTATCTATATTTGTTCAGTCGAGTATTGTGGAGGGGAGAGAAACCTTGTTTCCCAGGAACTGGCGAGGCAGAGTCCAATAGGAGTCTTGATCAACGAAACGGCGAGACAGATCCACAAGCTGAAACTCCTCACGCTCTGTATTGATCAACATCTGAGTGTCGGAGAGAAGTGGTTGGGTGCCTGGACGACTAGGAAATGACACATTGACTCCTGTGGATAAAAACATAGAAAGAGAGACAGAAAAAGACAGTGTATTATATTTTCAATACCATTGTATCTGTTACTTTAAAGAGAGCTCAACCAAAAATAAAAATTCTGTCATTAGTTATTCACTTTAGACACAGCGAGTGTAACCATGTTCAAGGCCCAAACATGTAGCAAAGACATCATAAAAATAATCAGTGCTTTAATCATAATTTTATGAATCTATTAGAAAATAAAAATAATGTCTTTATTTTCTTGCTACATTTCTGGGCCTAAAGCATTTGAGTTGCTTTGCTGTCTATTCATGGTCATAAACTCAAAATCTTAATTAGAAGAAGAAACGAGGTCTTACAGGTTTGGAATTAGGGTCTCTAAATTATCAACATGATCTAAACTTCACATAATATACTACATGTCTTTTGCTGTAAGTAAATATAAGAACATCCTTTCTATTCTTAGCAATATTTCACTATTAACACTTGCTACACTGAAACAACTTTGAAATATTGTGCTAAATTGTTTCAAATGTGATATATCAAGCTTTTGGTGTCCATTCAGCCTTTTGAACAAAAATAGATTTTTTTCCTCGAGCCAGGATGAAACTCTACAAAAAAACAAACATGCATATTTTTTATGTATCATGTCTTAAGGTTCAACGAACTGTTACATTAAATAAAATCTGACTGATTAAATGTCTGGCTAACAGGGTTAGTGATAATTATCATGTGACTAACACCAAAAGTTGCCACAACAACTACATTCTCTGTAAATCCATGAACATAAATGCAAAAATCTTCATTTTCAATTAGTCGAGTACCTTTGAAATCCTCTTCCTCTGTGAAGCGCAGTGTGATTTGGCTGCGGTAGCGACCGGTGCTCTGACAGTGCTTTGTGATGCCAAAACAGAAGCATGGCATGCAGTGATCGCCCACGCTAAAGTGTCCATCACGGCAGTTACCTGCTAACGCGTACAGAGAGGATGACACAACTGGACAAGAACGACATGGAAGACAAAGGATGGTAAGACCACCACCGTCAGGTTTGAGCTGCCCCACAGTCATGAGACAACAATGTTACAACATGCGGTCAAAGAACAGCAGGATAACCTGTGTCTCGGAAATAAAAGATGACACCCATAGTCTCTTTGGAAAAGAAAGCATCAGAAGAGAACAAACATATAATACAGAACACGCAGTAATCCAAAGATGTCGCCAGCACTTGGAGCTGATGCAGTACCTGGGTTTGGTCTCTGAGACAAGCTGAGGACCCCGTCAGGAATGGCAAACACCAGGCCTTTAGCGTTAATGGCCTCGCAGGTGTACGCACCCTGGTCACCCTCCTTCACGTCCCGGATGGTGAGCACTCCTCGCCCATTCTCACTGCTCATTGTGACTCTGTCAAGAGAATCATTATTAAATTCGAGCAGTTTTGAGAGTCCGCAATTCGTCTTGCACAAGAACATTGTAGCGAATTACTATGGCGAATAACGCAGGTACTGGGCTACTCCACAGCGGTACCTACTGTACTTGAACCAGTCTAAAATAGTCCTTATATAAATGCTAATATAAACACATTATTAACTAACATTAATTTATTATTTACTGTTATTTTCACATTTGTGTTTTTTTGTACAGTATTCTGTTTGTTTTTTAATTATATTTTATTTTACCGTTTTAATTTGTAATTATTTGAACAATGATGTAACAAAATGGATCAGCTATCGGTATACTTTTTAGACCATGTAAAAAAATCTGATAAAAACAAGAAAAAATTGTATATGGAAAATAAATAAATAAATCACATATGACAGAAAATAACCTACAATCGCCTAGAAAATTAATATACAGAAAGAGAGCACATGCTGAGGAGCAAATAAAAAACAGCTCTCTGGTTTTATATTAATAATGATGACCAATATTACGACACATAATAATGGAACTTTAGAATAACTCTTTGAGATTCAATAATCGTAAAAAAGAGTTCACAACTTTCTTATTGAGTTTCTTATTGAGTACACGAATTATTGCCTTTTGTTTTCATTTAGACTAGTGCTAAAGTTATTTAATTATTTATAGAGTTCAGCAAAGAGAGTTCTGGGAATGGATGAAAGCACAAGTATTCCTTACTTTGCATTTAATCAGTCTTTAACAGAATAATGGACTGTATGAGTTTAACCCAGATTGTGTACATCTTGATCATTTTGGAGTTTTTAATCCACAAGGTTTATTACATTCTAGCCTACCTGCTATTGGCTGGTATGTGTCCCCAATTAAGACGCCATGTAATGATGGGAACAGGCACACCAATGGCAGAACAAGTAAAGGTCACAGTGTCACCCCGCGCAGCCGTGATGGACTCTTCCGGCGAGGCGGTTACAGTGGGAGGTGCTTAGGAACAATAAAAACATACAGTATAATCATTTAAAAATCAATTACAATCCACATATATAACTGTATTATATAAATGCTAATAGTTAGAGAGACATGTGGACACAAGAACACGCACGCACACACAGCAAATCTTTGATTCTAAATTGGCAGCTGTGACAGCACAAGTTTTATTTGGCAGATTCATTCAGTGAGATTAGCCAACCAGAGCCGGAGGCACTGACGGCAGAAACAACACCAAAGCCGTCTGTTAAAGAAGCTACAGATGAGATCTAGATATTATAGAAAAGCTGTATGAGTGCAGCAAAACACAAATCTTTCTTTGCTGACCATAAATACATAATTTTAGATTACTGTTAGCAAGTCAAAGTGAGTGTGATGGCAAAAGAAAGGTGGAGCCATAAGTGTTGGAGTGTTTGCAATGGTATGACAACCTATGTTTACTTGATATAAGATTAATTGGATTGTAATGCCTTACCACAACCATATTCATCAGAGCGGTCAGCACAGTCCGGCTCATCGTCACACTGGTAACTGGCAGGAATGCATACGCGGTCAGACAAACACACAAACTGCTCCGGGGCACATGTGTCCCCTGGACTTTTAGTGGCTGAAGAAATGAGAATGAACAATCAGTTATAAGCAAGGTGTGTCATTTCTGTGCCTCTAGTGGCGACAACAGTAGTGACATCTGTGAATGTCACTTACGGCAGTTCATCTCATCGGAGTTGTCTTGACAGTCGTTATCTCCATCACAACGCCACAGTTTTAGAGCACAGCGGCCGTTCTGACATTTAAACTCATTGGGTTCACAGGGAGATGGAGTTCCTTTGTAATTAAAAATATAGTTGTATAATAAATACAGAGAACAGACAAATATCACCAGGATAACGTGCTTGATTATAAAGTGTTTGAATACTACGGTAAATGAAATGGTTTCAGCACACTGCCGCTTGTCCTACCACAATTGAATTCATCGCTGCCGTCAGCGCAGTCCGTTTCGCCATCACAAAGATAGTCCCGTGAGATACACTGTCCATTCTGACAGGTGGCCTGGTCTGCACGGCAGGGTCCCGGGCCAGGTGGAGGTTTGGTTTTAGGAGGCGTAGGTGGAGTAGGGCGTACAGAAACAGCTTTGAAAATAAACAATATATAAGGGCTGTCAATTCATTATAAACACAAATCAAATTAAATACATGCTGATCATTTGAAATCATTGAAATCATGAACATACACTATAAAAGTCAATACTTATCTATGCAAAGTATTATATTAATATGTTAAACATCAATAAAATAAAATTCAAATACATATTTTTTTCTTTTCCCGAAAAATATGTATTAACAATATCAAATGCAGATTTAAAGTACAATTAATTGGTATTTGTCAGTTAAATAGAAGCAACGCAACTAAGACAAATGAGGACGCAATCTCACTCACGACAGTTCATCTCATCACTGAAGTCATTGCAGTCAGGCCGTTTGTCACAGACATAGTCCCGAGGGATACACGCCAGCCCATCCTGACACCTGAACTCGCCAGACAAGCATTCTCTGGGAACGGGAATCACTGAGGTGGCAGAGACACATATATACACTTATGTGATGCACTGCACTTAATGCAACACAGGGATATAAGAAAAACTTTACATGACGCTTTGTTGCATGATGTTTCAATGATTCAATGCAAGCCTACAGTATCATTGCCTTGCCATGCTGGACCTGCCATTTTAAGAGAACAGGCTTTGTTCACACGCACAGCAAAAATGTGCGTTTTTAGTTTTTATAGCTATATTTTATAGCTGAATAGCTATATAAAAAAAAAAATTCAGATACTAAATTCATATGTCTTGAATCCAATTGAAGTGCGTTTTTTTTTTAGTTTGTTTTGTTTTTGTAATGCAGTCTGAAGATCAGGTTTGAAGTTTATTTTTTTTTTGTAGTCAGTCCTGAAGATTCGATTTTTGTGCAGTATGAACAAAGCCAAAGTGCAAATCTGTACAATGTTCATCTATTCTATTCAGTCTTGAATTCTCTTATCTGGTACCCTAATTTGAAAGAAAAAAATATGGAAAGATCGCATGGCAAAAATTCGATTCCAACATGAAAAACAAAAGTAGATACTGCAAACACAAACATGTCACATTCTCTGAAAACGATACTTTAGGAGGTGCATTCCTGACATCAGCTTCACTTCAAATCAATGACAAGCCATGCAAAGCCTTTTGTTCTTCTTGTCATACTCAGGTCTTCATCAGAGTGCAAACATGCATAAAAGTTTCATTCTTTATCCAGCCACTACATATGCAGAGAATTCCTTCATTTCTCGTAAGTAAACAAGACTGGACTGTGTTCTAAAGCACTATAGTCTCCATGCAGCAGACCTGTTTAAGGACAAACCTGGAACAGTGATGGGCTCCACAGGAGGGGGAGTATCAGCTATGAACCAGACCATAACCAAACATTATCTAAACTACATTATTGAA
Source organism: Enteromius viviparus (assembly GCA_032353835.1). NCBI lineage: Eukaryota > Metazoa > Chordata > Actinopteri > Cypriniformes > Cyprinidae > Enteromius > Enteromius viviparus. The sequence continues at coordinate 349,239 of JAUCNO010001079.1, forward strand.
TCATAACTAGTCCCACACAAATCCACAAGAATTGATAGTTATATAAACCATGTACTAAAAACAAAGGGTATAAAAATATGTGTAGATTTTACAATAATTCAGTTTGACAGTTGAAAATTTAACACATATTGGCCCGGTTTCACAAACGGGGATCAGCTTAAGCCAGGACTAGGCATTAGTTAAATTAAGATACTTAAGCAATTTTTACAAAAATGCCTTGTAAGAAAATATTACAGGTGTGCATCTTAACACAGAACAATGACACTGACATGTTTTAAGATATTTTCATCTGAGACATGCAATTTAGTCTGGGACTAGCTTAAGCCTTGTCTGTGAAACTGGAGAATAATGTTTTAAAATTTATGTTTCAAATAAAAGCTGCGCTTTTGAACATCTTGTTCATCAAAGAACAGTAAAAAAAAACTAAATAAAAACATATTATGGCTTCCATAAACGTAAGCAGAACAACTGCTTTCAATACTGATAATAAAAATTTTAAATGAAATCAAGAAACAAATCAACATATTATAAACATTTCTGAAGTATGTGACACTGAAGACAAGTAATGCCGGCAGAAAATTTAGCTTTGCCATCAGGAAAATAAATTACATTTTAAGATGTATGAATACAAGACTCTGTTATTTTAATTTGCAATCATTTTTCTAATGTATTTTTATTAATTAAATAATTGCAGCCCTGGTGAGCATAAGAGACTTATTTTTTAAACATTTACAAATCTTACCAAGCCCAGACTTTTAAACAGTAGCTTATATTCAGTTCATATTTTAAATAAATATATATGTTAAAAAAAAAAGTTACTAAAAAGTGTTTACAGGCACAATGACATTTTAAATTCCTTTATCACTGTGATGGAGGACGTTTCCTTGCCACTCATGGCAACTTCACATAGTTTTCAGATTCTGAACAAACATCAGCGTAACACAATGGCACCAGGAAGCCAGATAACACCACAGAAAGCAATTCAGGAAACAGGGTCGTGATTAGACAGTAACCACTCCAGGGCAGGCCAAGACCTCAAACAGGACTCTTTGACCACAGACACTGTACCTTCACTGAAGAATCTGCCCTGTTACATAAACCATCCTCACATCCAACATTCAGGAAGTTGTGCAGCTTTAAAGCTACAAAAACTCTGGAATCTGAAAGAACCGGCCTTAGATAGACTTCTTCTCTGACTTCCTTGACAAATCCCAAAGGAAGTGCTGGTTTATTTCTGTTATTCTGTGACGACCCACCCAGTCCTGAAGAACCGTTTCTTTGCTGTCCCCCACCCAAAACATGAAGTAATCTCCAGCATAGTTTACCTTTACTGTTTTAAGAATGACAGACCATGAACTTGACAGTTCTTGTTGATATTGAGAGAGTGTAAATCTGAATTTACAGTTTTCCCAATAGCTTTGCCTCAGTTCTTCAATGGGATTTTTTTTATTTCTCAAAAGCAATAAGTTCAGATCTCTGAACAGTTAGTTTATGTTCATACCAGATATATGCGTATATCCATATCCAACATGCGTATGCGTGTTTCCTCATCCAGTTTCATTAATGACTGATTCAAATGTGTGTGTATGTACATATATATATATATATATACACACATCTTAATACATAAAGTTGTTAAACCTAACCAGGGGAATAATTTATTTGAATAACAATTACATTTAATAAAACAAAAATAAGTCCAAATGTGAATGCAGAACATCTGCTCAATAGACTCAATGAGATCTAATGAGGTTCCAGTGAAACCATATCAAAACAACACCCACTGCAAAGCATTAAAAATACCCCACCACACAGAAGAACTAGTCAAAACACTATAAAACCACTGCATATCTGACCACGCTTTCAAATGCAAACTTGTCAACAATTGTCAAATGTTTTCCAACAAAAAATACTGGTAAACACCCCATTGCTGAGTGTGCCTTCATTCTCCTGTCCATATAGCATGCTAGCTCCCTGCAAGGCAACTGGGATCATAAAGTGAGTACAAATAATGCTATTTCTCACCGATAACGATTCTCAGATGCTTCAATCTTGTCAGCACGTCCTTCTTGGGGTCCAGCACTTTCTGTGTCGATTTCCTGACATCTCCATGAGGTTTTTTAGAGAACATTCCGAGATGTTTTGAAGAGCTAATGATAATCTCCCGTTAATTCCCTCAAACATGGAAGGGGTAGTCAACTTTACGGCTCGAAAGGTCTTGTGGGTTGTAGGGAAACTTGAGGAAATAAAGGTGAGGCGTGCATTTTTGCAGAGGAGGTCAGACAAAGGAAAAGAGCAGCCAGCCCTCCTCTGTGTGTGTGTCTTGTGAACTACACACCTCTCTGAAGATCTGAAAACATGGCGGAGGACGCGACATGAAAAAACACCTTAATCGAGACCAGAGTCATTCAACGCTCAGACGTCATTTGAAGCACTATTACACACCAGAATCCAAACTACAGCAGAAATATTTCACGTTAATAAACAATATTTATTCATTACATTTTAAGCATTAATAGCTGATTGGATTTTATATTTGGCAGGAAAGTAATTAAAAGTTTAATAAGTTACAATTTCTAAACTATTATAATGAGATGGGTTTTATGAACAATTATATTGTCAAATCTGTTTTTTTTTGTTCTGCATTAATAAAAAAAAAACTGTTATAATGCGACCTGTTTATAAGCCTATGTTTTAGTTTACATGTTTTTTATTTTACATGTTATGTATTTTTTTTAGTGTACGCTGCTTTAATTATTATACCGTTTTCTATACTGTACCTACATTGTATATTTTGCCTTTGTGGCTCAGAAAAGGCTAAACATTACAGAGGTTGACTTTAAACAACAATGAAGTACAGAAAAGTTTTATTATGTGTTTATAAGTATAAACAAACTTAAATGTAAGAATTAAATGTAACAAATGTTTTTACAATAAAATACATTATTTAATGAAATAATTAATTTAATCTTTTGATTTTGGTTAGTTCATCAGGAAACTTTTGCATGCTTCACCAATATATGTTCTAGATTTCTTAACTGCAAGATATATTAGTGATATATTCTACTTTTAGAATAAATAATAATAATAATAATAATAATAATAACAATAATAATAATAAAAAACTTGACAGGTAAAAAAACATACATCAAAAGAAATAGGATTATAATTATGTTTGGAGATTCTGAATTAGTGTTGTGAATTGTATGAAAACTAAATTAGTTAAAACTGGTTAATACAAACTAAATTTTATAAGTTTACTAAATAGAACTTTAAAAACAACACAATCATTTAATCCAATCGTCCATTGATTTATCCAGCCTGTTTTCATAGTCGTAAACACGCTCTCCACAAAACAAGTGTCGACGGTAACTGTAGTTCTTTAGTCCACTAAGAACAATAGTAACGGAAGGATCGGTGTCACCATAAAACTACAAACCCCAGAGTGCTACAACAGCGAACATTCCGCGCCAGTGTCCCAGCTTTTCAGAGGGTAGCATGGCTTAAAAAAAAAAAAAACAGTGGGTTTATTGTGCTTTACAAAAATATGAAAATAGGTCAGGCGATTTAATAAGCAAGAGCTCCATGTTCTGATTTAATTACATCTAGACTAATCGACAACTACTGGTAATCTGCTGGATTTGAACGTTTGTTAGCATGATGCATCTAGATGTGTAACGTTAAATGGCTGTTTTGTTTTTAGCATCACCATCAAGCTAACAAACACATCTGTTCACATAAAATAAAAAAAAGCTAAAGCTAAGAAGTAGTTCAGTAGATTTCTCGGTAGTCTACGTTTTACAAACACGGGATGCCAGTGCATTCGAGAGAAAAAAAGGAGAGCAACCATGAAGAGATGGAGGTGGATTTCGCAGAGCAAGATGGGAGCAGCTCAGAAGATGAGGATACAGAGAGCTCTTCTGTCTCTGAAGATGGGGAAAGTTCAGGTGCGAATTGGACTTGTGATTTTCACTGGGTAGATATATAGGAATAGATAGATACACGTTAAAATGCTGTGCAATTAAAAATGCACTACAAGCATTGGCATGCAAATGAGGAAATGTGATAACGAAAAAAAAGACTCACACTCCAATATGTAGAAGAGTTTGTTTCTGTAAATCAGTAGATTTGGAAAAATCAGTGAATTTCTCACTAGTGGATCCCCTGCTGTGAATGGGTGCCGTCAGAATGAGAGTGGATTCTCATTCTGACGGCACCCATTCACTGCAGATGATCCATTGGTGAGCAAGGGATCTCGATTTCTCATATATGGTTTGATGAAGAAACAAACTCATCTACATGTTAAATGTCCTGATAGTAAGCACATTTTCATAGAATCTTAATTTTTGTGTAAATAAACAAAAAACTATTTCTGCTTACAGAAATGGATGACGAGGACTGTGAAAGAAGGAGGATGGAATGCATTGACGAAATGACGAATCTAGAAAAACAGTTCACTGACCTCAAAGACCAGTATGTACCATACTCTCGTTTGTGTTTAATCTTGTGCATGATAATGTTATTTCCAAGTGCATACATATTTTCCACACTGCTCACTAAGTGTTCATACTTCTTTAGTTTATATAAAGAGAGACTGAATCAAGTTGATGCCAAACTTCAAGAAGTGATGTCAGGAAAGGCACCAGAGTACCTGGAACCCCTTGCAAATCTTCAGGAGAACATGCAGATTAGAACTAAAGTTGCAGGTCTGTATGATATCCAAATTGAACATGGAATTATTGTTCTGTGAAATGAAGTGCATTTACATGAGTTTTGTACATTGTCTAATAATACGTTCATTCGTAGGTATCTACAGAGAATTGTGCTTGGAATCAGTTAAGAATAAATACGACTGTGAAACACAAGCAGCGTTCCAGCACTGGGAGGTGAGATTTACAGATGTAATCTGCTATTACCTAAACAACGGTCTGAAATGTCTTGCTGAGTCATCATAACAGAGCCATATTTATATTATTTAAAGCTGCTCTAACAGCACTAAAAGCTTGCCAGTTACCACAGTGTCCCCCGGTTACACAGGCTTAAGCTAGCCCCAGACTAAATGCATGAAAACATCTTGCTCTGACATATCTTAGTGTCACTGTTTTGTGTCAAGATACACGCCTGTAATGGTGTCTTCTAAGGCATTTTTGTAAAAGTTGCTTAAATACCTTTTAAACATTTGTGAAACCAGGCCTAAAAGCTTGCATCTATTTAAACCAGCTTTCAAAATACCATTTTTCCATGTTATGTCTTCTAGAGTGAAAAACTTTTGTTATTTGATACGGTGCAAAGTGAACTAGAAGAGAAGATCAGACGTTTGGAGGAAGACCGTCACAGTATTGATATTACCTCAGGTATTGAAATTGTGAGTACTGTCACAAATAATTTAGGGTTTTTTGTGTTATTTATATAGTCACATTTTCCCTGCAGAGCTCTGGAACGATGAGTTACAATCAAGAAAAAATAAGAAGAAAGATCCCTTTAGTCCAGACAAAAAAAAAAAGCCTGTCGTGGTGTCAGATATCCTTTACTTTATCCTGCTTTACATACCTATACACAGACTATCCAGAATAAGCTTGAACTGTCTGTCATTTGTACGTTTCTTAACATGAGCACGACCATATATAGTTTACATGCTGCAAGACCTGGACATACTAGAAGACTGGACTGCTATTAGAAAGGTAAGACTGTCCAAAACATAACCCCTGTTTTTTATAAAACCATTATTTATTGTAAATGATGTGTTATGTTAATATCTTGTAGGCCATGGCAACATTAGGACCTCACAGAGTCAAGACTGATGGTAAGACAACATGATAATGTTCAATGCATTGGTACAATCTGTATTGTTAAAAGCGCTATATAAATAAAAGTTACTTAACTTGACCATATTACTGTTTAATTTTCATAACTACACTACCGTCCAAAAATGTAGGGTCAGTAAAATATTTAATGGGTTAAAGATGTTTCTTCTGCTCATCAAGACTGCATTTATTAGATTAAAAACCCAGAAAAAAAAAAATTGTTTTCTGTGTGAATATATTTTAAAGTGTAATTTATTCCTGTGATACAAAGCATCATTACTCCAGTCTTTCTTTTTTATTATCAGTGTTGGAAACAGTTGAGCTGCTCAATATTTTTATTTTAGGATTCTTTGATCATTCAAATATTAAAAAGAGAAGCATTTATTTAAAATGGATAATAATGTTCTGTTCCAGTAGTTTACTGTTACACTACTGTTCAGAAGTTTGGGATCAGTACATTTTTTATTCTTCTTTGAAAGAAATCAATACTTTTATTAACCAAGGATCTATTAAATAATCAAAAAAGTAATTGCATAGATTTACATTTTAGAAATGTTTTATTTTTGGTAAAAAATTGTTGTTTTTTACTTGTTATTCATCAAAGAATCACAGGTTCCGAAAAAATTATTTGTCTGCACAACTGTTTCCAACATTGACAACTCTAGTAATAAATCAACATATTAGAAGGATTTCTGAAAGGATCATGTGACACTGAAGACTGGAGTAATGATGCTTTGTATCACAGGAATAAATTACATTTTAAAATATATTCACACAGAAAACAGTTATTTTAAATTAAAATAATATTTCACAATATTACAGTTTTTTCTGGATTTTTAATCTAATAATACAGCCTCGATGAGCAGAAGAAACATCTTTAAAAAATCTTACTGTTTTAAAACTTTTGAACGGTACTGTATATTTATCATTTATAAATTATTATTTAATTGTGTAACATTAATTATTATAAATAAATAAAATAAAATAAAAACAAACTCACACAAATAAATAAATAAATAACACTAAAACTGGACAATAATGGTATGGTAACAAATATGTGACCTTGACCACAAAACCAGTCATGACAATGATGTCACATATATTCTCCTTAGATTAATTTTAGAAAGAGCAGTATTCTGGTGCACATCAGCACAACTTCATTATATATAATTGAATGATACTATACATTAACATACACATGCATGAATTTGTTTAGTAAATCTTCTGCACCGTCTCATTTCCAGTAACATTTGAGCACACAGCAGATGAGTCACATTGCTAGTGTAATATTGTCTGTTTGTGTTTGTGTGTTTGCTTGCAGATGGTACGAATATGATACAGGAGAATGAACGCAGGCCAATTTCAAGCATAGTGCACACAGCTGGAGGTGATACATGATCATAAGAATGTTAAGTGCATGTAGGCATGATGTGTGTGCATGTGCGTGTGTGTGCATTTGAGAACCTGGTGGTAGGACAGGTAAACAGGACGACTGAAGATTATCCACTCCACGACTTTACTGCATGGTGGTGTCGTAAGTGAGCCGGTGTAGCGGTAATAACTTCCCAAAGATGATGGCAATAGATACCTCAGAATGAATGGACCAAGGTTTGTTTCCTTCTCTGTTTAATAAAAGACACTGAATAAACACTCTAAGACCGAATGAGAGCTTTTGAAGCCTGCCTGAAGCACTGTGAGGCAGCAAGACGTGATGGCATATACACAAGTTTTATTATCTCATTGTTAGTTCTTCTGGCATTTCGAAATAAAAGCATCTGCCCAGTTTCTCTTTACTTCCAGACTGTAAGAGAGTGGGCCAAGTTTCTGAACAATAGATGCAGTGATTGCATGTTTTTAAACCTTGAGACTTTCAATGAAACTTACAATTTCATTGCTGTTGAAATGTTTGCGCTCAGTTAGATATAATAACAATACTTTATTTCTGCAGAAATGCATAGAATTGCTCAAAAGGGACACTCAATGCCTTTAGAATGTTACAAAACAGTCTTTTAAATTAAAGCTATTCTTTTGAACTTTCTATTCAATAAAAAATAAATACTGAAAAACATACTCTACATAAGTATTAAGCAGCACAGCTGGTTTTAGAACTGATAATAGTCAAATATTTCTTGAGCAGCAAATCAGCATGCTAGAATGATTTCTGAAGGATCACTCGATACTAATGAGTAAAGATGGGAGTAATGATGCTGAAAATTGCATTCATATTTCACAATATTCCTGTTTTTGCAACCACAAACAGTTCAGTATTTATTTTTATTTCATTTTATTGTAATTGTACACTCTAAAACCACAACACTTACCGTGATGGACTACCCGTTTGAGACCTGCGATGATGGGCTCAGCTGCAATGTTGTCTTTTTTCGCCACCTAGAAAAAAAACCCACAGCATAAAATTAGCGATTATTCTGTTTCTCTGTGTTAAAAGAAACACAAAAAGAAAGGGGCTGCATTTAAATTCCTGCTATTATCAAACATAAGTTTCCCATGTTCTCTGCTTACGCAACATTAGAAACTAGAGCACGCTGACATAAGCACCTTTTATTCAGGTTGATGGAGAAGCTCATTCAGGTCAGAGATGAAATATACTCACTTGTGCTCTCTGAGGATTCATTTGGTTGAACTAGGTGGCAATAAAAGAGCCCCAGGGAACCACCAATACAGGAGCTCCACATCGATTAACTATATAAAACCCCCAGGAACGGACATGTCACACTCCACATGACACCATTCGTCTAAGCACTAATAGCGGTAAGCCATAACGCTGTCACATGTGGGCGAAAGAGTTTAAGTTCGCCGACGTAGGTTATTCTTTCACCGTTTGACAATGGATAAACATAGGACACACCTGCGTTCCACTTTCAGCTTGAAGAATAGGCCTGTCACATTAGTTAAGGTGTGTAAAACCCTACTGTATGCTGCATGTTGTGAATGAATGTGGTCCTGCGCTGCAAAAAAGCTTATGTTATTTTCACGGATCATCACGCTGACCTCTTAAGCCTGTTTTTCTTTAGGCATTTATGTGACATCCCTAAATACTGAGGCTGTGCACCACAAAACTTATTTTTTGCTGGACTCATTAAAAAAAGGGTAGAAAATCTGCCATTTTTACTAGGGGTGTCAAAATTAATAGTTTCTATGATGCATCGCGGTGCAGACAAGGACGATTCGGTATCGGTTCAGTAATAGACCATAGCCGGTTATAATGTACTGGCACTTGTGATGTAATTTGCCACAAACACGCTTTTGTCGCAATAGAATACAATGGCTCACGCCAGTTTCACACTGCAGGGCGTAAGCAGCGTGTATTTTTTCGGCGGCTGCGTGTAGTAATTCGGAACATTCCCTCACGTAATGTTCACAAATTTCGCGCGTACAGTGAATCTGGCATCGCAGCGCATGCTTAAAGTTGCCGCGCTCTCCAGGCTTTTGGTTAAAATTCGCCGAATATCAACATTCGTCAGGCTCCATCGCAGCACCACAGCCACTGTCTAAAAGTCAAACAGCAATGTCTTGGCTTGAGAAATCTGATAACTG